>CM055124.1:98507528-98510138 GCA_029206835.1 Rana muscosa | reverse complement strand
GTGTTTATAGATACCCCCCCCCCCCCAATGTGTGTTTATAGATACCCCCCCCCCCAATGTGTGTTTATAGATACCCCCCCCCAATGTGTGTTTATAGATACACCCCCCCCAATGTGTGTTTATAGATACCCCCCCCCCAATGTGTGTTTATAGATACCCCCCCCAATGTGTTTTCTATAGATACCCCCCCCCCCCACCAATGTGTGTCTATAGCTACCCCCCCCCACCAATGTGTGTCTATAGCTACCCCCCCTCCAATGTGTGTCTATAGCTACCCCCCCCCTCCAATGTGTGTTTATAGATACCCCCCCCCCAATGTGTGTTTATAGATACCCCCCCCCCAATGTGTGTTTATAGATACCCCCCCCCAATGTGTGTTTATAGATACCCCCCCCAATGTGTGTTTATAGATACCCCCCCCCCAATGTGTGTTTATAGATACCCCCCCCCCCCAATGTGTGTTTATAGATACCCCCCCCCCCAATGTGTGTTTATAGATACCCCCCCCCCCAATGTGTGTTTATAGATACCCCCCCCAATGTGTGTTTATAGATACCCCCCAATGTGTGTTTATAGATACCCCCCCCCAATGTGTGTTTATAGATACCCCCCCCAATGTGTGTTTATAGATACACCCCCCCCAATGTGTGTTTATAGATACCCCCCCCCCCCCAATGTGTGTTTATAGATACCCCCCCCCCAATGTGTGTTTATAGATACCCCCCCCCACCAATGTGTGTTTATAGATACCCCCCCCCACCATGTGTGTCTATAGATTTACCCCCCCCCCCCCAATGTGTGTTATAGATTTACACCCCCCCCCAATGTGTGTTTATAGATTTACACCCCCCCCAATGTGTGTCTATAGAACCCCCTCCCCCCCATGTGTGTTTATAGATATACCCCCCCCCCCCCAATGTGTGTCTATAGATCAGATACGTCATATATATAAATAATTTCTCTGACACGGCTGTCATTATCTCCTGGGTCCTGGCTGACAGGTGACCCCCCTCCCCCTCCATGGTAGTATATAGGTTCCAGTGATTATTGTTCATGTGAAGATGCTGTGTGTGTGTGTGTATATGTGTATCTATATCTATCTATCTCTGACACGTCTGTCATCATCTCCTGGGTGCCGCCCCCCCCTCCTCCCTTTCAAATATATACACAATATCTCACAAAGGTAAGTACACCCCTCAGTCCCATTCATGTGACAACACTGAAGAAATGACACTTTGCTACAATGTAAAGTAGTGAGTGTACAGCTTATATAACAGTGTAAATTTCCTCTCCCCTCAAAATAACTCAACACACAGCCATTAATGTCTAAACCGCTGGCAACAAAAGTCAGTAAAAAAAATATATAATGTTTGGGGGTTCCAAGTAATTTTGTGGTTAATGACCATTATTTGTTCCTCCCTCCCCCCCTCCTTTGTTCTCCCTCCCCCCCTCCTTTGTTCCTCCCTCCCCCCTCCTTTGTTCCTCCCTCCCCCCTCCTTTGTTCCTCCCTCCCCCTCCTTTGTTCCTCCCGCCCTCTCCTTTGTTCCTCCTGCCCTCTCCTTTGTTCCTCCTGCCCTCTCCTTTGTTCCTCCTGCCCTCTCCTTTGTTCCTCCTGCCCTCTCCTTTGTTCCTCCTGCCCTCTCCTTTGTTCCTCCTGCCCTCTCCTTTGTTCCTCCTGCCCTCTCCCTTCCCCTGCCCTCTCCTTTGTTCCTCCTGCCCTCTCCCTTCCCCTGCCCTCTCCCTTCCCCTGCCCTCTCCTTCCCCTGCCCTCTCCCTTCCCCTGCCCTCTCCCTTCCCCTGCCCTCTCCCTCCCCTTCCCCTGCCCTCTTCCTCCTCTGCCCTGCCCTCCTCCTCCTCTGCCCCTCTCCTCCTCCTCCTCTGCCCCTCTCCTCCTCCTCTGCCCCTCTCCTCCTCCTCCTCTGCCCCTCTCCTCCTCCCCCCCTCTGCCCTCGCCCTTCCCCTCCCCCCCCTCTGCCCTCGCCCTTCCTCTCCCCCCCCTCTGCCCTCGCCCTTCCTCTCCCCCCCCCTCTGCCCTCGCCTTCCTCTCCCCGCCCCCCCTCTGCCCTCGCCCTTCCTCTCCCCGCCCCCCCTCTGCCCTCGCCCTTCCTCTCCCCCCCCTCTGCCCTCGCCCTTCCTCTCCCCCCCCTCTGCCCTCGCCCTTCCTCTCCCCCCCCCCCCTCTGCCCTCGCCCTTCCTCTCCCCCCCCCCCTCTGCCCTCGCCCTTCCTCTCCCCCCCCCCCTCTGCCCTCGCCCTTCCTCTCCCCTCCTCTGCCCTCGCCCTTCCTCTCCCCTCCTCTGCCCTCGCCCTTCCTCTCCCCTCCTCTGCCCTCGCCCTTCCTCTCCCCTCCTCTGCCCTCGCCCTTCCTCTCCCCTCCTCTGCCCTCGCCCTTCCTCTCCCCTCCTCTGCCCTCGCCCTTCCTCTCCCCTCCTCTGCCCTCGCCCTTCCTCTCCCCTCTCTGCCCTCGCCCTTCCTCTCCCCTCCTCTGCCCTCGCCCTTCCTCTCCCCTCCTCTGCCCTCGCCCTTCCTCTCCCCTCCTCTGCCCTCGCCCTTCCTCTCCCCTCCTCTGCCCTCGCCCTTCCTCTCCCCTCCCCTCCTCTGCCCTCCGCCCT
>CM055124.1:98340028-98500028 GCA_029206835.1 Rana muscosa | reverse complement strand
GCCCCTCTCCTCCTCCTCCTCCTCCTCCTCCTCCTCTGCCCCTCTCCTCCTCCTCTGCCCCTCTGCTCCTCCTCCTCCTCCTGCTCCTCCTCTGCCCCTCTCCTCCTCTGCCCCTCTCCTCCTCTGCCCCTCTCCTCCTCCTCCTCCTCCTCCTCCTCTGCCCCTCTCCTCCTCCTCCTCCTCCTCTGCCCCTCTCCTCCTCCTCCTCTGCCCCTCTCCTCCTCCTCCTCGGCCCCTCTCCTCCTCCTCCTCCTCCTCCTCCTCCTCCTCCTCCTCCTCCTCTGCCCTCTCCTCCTCCTCCTCCTCCTCCTCTGCCCTCTCCTCCTCCTCCTGCCCTCTGCCCCTCTCCTCCTCCTCCTGCCCCTCTGCCCCTCTCCTCCTCCTCCTGCCCCTCTGCCCCTCTCCTCCTCCTCCTCCTCTGCCCTCTCCTCCTCCTCCTCCTCCCCCTCTGCCCCTCTCCTCCTCCTCTGCCCCTCTCCTCCTCCTCTGCCCCTCTCCTCCTCCTCTGCCCCTCTCCTCCTCCTCCTCCTCTGCCCTCTCCTCCTCCTCCTCTGCCCCTCTCCTCCTCCTCCTCTGCCCCTCTCCTCCTCCTCCTCCTCCTCCTCCTCCTCTGCCCCTCTCCTCCTCTGCTCCTCCTCCTCCTCTGCCCCTCTCCTCCTCTGCCCCTCTCCTCCTCTGCCCCTCTCCTCCTCCTCCTCCTCTGCCCCTCTCCTCCTCTGCCCCTCTCCTCCTCTGCCCCTCTCCTCCTCTGCCCCTCTCCTCCTCTGCCCCTCTCCTCCTCTGCCCCTCTCCTCCTCTGCCCCTCTCCTCCTCCTCTGCCCTCTCCTCCTCCTCTGCCCTCCTCCTCTGCCCTCCTCCCCTGCCCTCCTCCTCCTCCTCCTCCTCCTCCTCTGCCCCTCTCCTCCTCCTCCTCCTCCTCCTCCTCTGCCCCTCTCCTCCTCCTCCTCCTCCTCCTCCTCTGCCCCTCTCCTCCTCTGCCCCTCTCCTCCTCCTCCTCCTCCTCCTCTGCCCCTCTCCTCCTCTGCCCCTCTCTCCTCCTCCTCCTCCTCCTCTGCCCCTCTCCTCCTCTGCCCCTCTCCTCCTCCTCTGCCCCTCTCCTCCTCCTCTGCCCCTCTCCTCCTCCTCTGCCCCTCTCCTCCTCCTCTGCCCCTCTCCTCCTCTGCCCCTCTCCTCCTCCTCCTCCTCCTCCTCTGCCCCTCTCCTCCTCTGCCCCTCTCCTCCTCCTCCTCCTCCTCCTCCTCCTGCCCCTCTCCTCCTCCTCCTCCTCCTCCTGGCCCTCTCCTCCTCCTCCTCCTCCTGGCCCTCTCCTCCTCCCCTCCTCCTCCTCCTGGCCCTCTCCTCCTCTCCTCCTCCTCTGCCCCTCTCCTCCTCTCCTCCTCCTCTGCCCCTCTCCTCCTCTCCTCCTCCTCTGCCCCTCTCCTCCTCTCCTCCTCCTCTGCCCCTCTCCTCCTCTCCTCCTCCTCTGCCCCTCTCCTCCTCCTTCTCCTCCTCCTCTGCCCCTCTCCTCCTCCTCTGCCCCTCTCCTCCTCCTTCTCCTCCTCTCCTCCTCCTCCTCCTCCTCCTCCTCCTCCTCCTCCTCCTCCTCTCCTCCTCCTCCTCCTCCTCTGCCCCTCTCCTCCTCCTCCTCTGCCCCTCTCCTCCTCCTCCTCTGCCCCTCTCCTCCTCCTCTGCCCCTCTCCTCCTCCTTCTCCTCCTCTCCTCCTCCTCCTCCTCCTCCTCCTCCTCCTCCTCCTCCTCCTCCTCCTCTGCCCCTCTCCTCCTCCTCCTCTGCCCCTCTCCTCCTCCTCCTCCTCCTCTGCCCCTCTCCTCCTCCTCCTCCTCCTCTCCTCCTCTGCCCCTCTCCTCCTCCTCCTCTGCCCCTCTCCTCCTCCTCCTCCTCCTCCTCTGCCCCTCTCCTCCTCCTCCTCCTCCTCCTCCTCCTCCTCCTCCTCTGCCCCTCTCCCTCCCTGTTCCTCTCCCCTCTCCTCTGTACCCACCTATCATCATGCATGAGTGTGTGACGAGGGGGGGGGTGACAGAGTGTAAGCTCCTGTGGTGCAGAGACTGATGATACATGTATGATATTAGTGTGACACTTTTGGGGGGGTCTCTTTCTGTGGGTAGGACGTGTGAGGTGGAGCGCGGTCTCTCCTTGTCGGTGGATCAGGTGTCTCGCAGTTCCGCCTCCTCCGGTCTCCGGGATGGCGTGCTGTCTGAAGGACGAGTTGCTCTGCTCCATCTGTCTCAGCATCTACCAGGACCCGGTGAGCTTTGGCTGTGAACATTATTTCTGCCGTAAATGTATCACGGAGCATTGGAGCCGCCAGAAGCACGGGGGTCCCCTGGACTGTCCGGAGTGCCGGAGGTCCTTCGCAGAGCCCACCTTGTCCCCCAGCCTGAAGCTCTCCAATATTGTGGAAAGGTACTCGGCCTTCCCCCTGGACGCCATCCTCAGCGCCCAGCGCAGCTCCTTCCCCTGCAAGGACCACGACAAGGTGAAGCTCTTCTGCCTGACCGACCGAGCCGTGGTCTGCTTCTTCTGTGACGAGCCCTCCCTGCACGAGCAACACCAGGTCACCAACGTGGACGAGGCCTTCGAGGAACTGCAGGTGAGTGCGGGGGGGGGGGGGGGGATGTGAATCTGAAGACCCAAACCGCCCCAACTTCAGCCACAGTCATTTTATACAGAGTGGGGAGGAGCCTAATCTCCATCTGTGATCCCATTGGAGAGTTTCCCCCAATGGCAGAATACGCTGGGGACTTGTAATGTATAGTTGTTCCCCGGCGGGCCGGGTGAAGGTTCCTCCTCCATGTTCTGTCAGTGAGTTGGGAGGGGGAGCTGGGTCAGCACGGAGCCCAGGATTTATGGAGCGGTCAGGAAGTCGTACAATGAGAATGAATAACATGTCAGCTAATGTAAAAGTACAAATGAGAGAACTACGAGGCTGCCATTGCTGGTCTCCTAAAAAACGCTGATTGTCTGGCGGTGTCACAGACCCAGGACTGGCATACAACACAAATAAGTCAGAGAAAAGTCTGAACTTTTTATCCTTGTTCTTGTTCCAGGTCACTGAAGAGGGATCGGCACGGTGGGCTGAGGGATCGGCACGGTGGGCTGAGGGATCGGCACGGTGGGCTGAGGGATCGGCACGGTGGGCTAGGCATCAGCTGGGGATTGGCATGGTGGGCTAAGGGATCAGAATAGTGGGCTGGGGGATCAGCTGGGGATCGGCATGGTGGGCTGAGGGATCGGCATGGTGGCTGAGGGATCGGCATGGTGGGCTGAGGGATCGGCATGGTGGGGCTGAGGATCAGCTGGGGATCAGCATAGTGGGATCAGCTGGGGATCTGCACGGTGGGCTGGGGCATCAGCTGGGGATTAGCATGGTGGGCTAAGGCATCAGAATAGTGGGCTGGGGCATCAGCTGGGGATTAGCATGGTGGGCTAAGGGATCAGAATAGTGGGCTGGGGCATCAGCTGGGGATTAGCATGGTGGGCTAAGGGATCAGAATAGTGGGCTGGGGCATCAGCTGGGGATTAGCATGGTGGGCTAAGGGATCAGAATAGTGGGCTGGGGCATCAGCTGGGGATTAGCATGGTGGGCTAAGGATCGGAATAGTGGGCTGGGGCATCAGCTGGGGATTAGCATGGTGGGCTAAGGGATCGGAATAGTGGGCTGGGGCATCAGCTGGGGATTAGCATGGGTGGGCTAAGGGATCGGAATAGTGGGCTGGGGGATCAGCTGGGGATCGGCATGGTGGGCTGAGGGATCGGCATGGTGGGCTGAGGGATCGGCATGGTGGGCTGAGGGATCGGCATGGTGGGCTGAGGATCAGCTGGGGATCAGCATAGTGGGCTGGGGATCAGCTGGGGATCTGCACGGTGGGAGGGGGATCTGCACGGTGGGCTGGGGGATCTGCACGGTGGGCTGGGGGGATCTGCACGGTGGGCTGGGGGATCTGCACGGTGGGCTGGGGGATCTGCACGGTGGGCTGAGGGATCTGCACGGTGGCTGAGGGATCTGCACGGTGGGCTGAGGGATCTGCACGGTGGGCTAGGCATCAGCTGGGGATTAGCATGGTGGGCTAAGGGATCAGAATAGTGGGCTGGGGCATCAGCTGGGGATTAGCATGGTGGGCTAAGGGATCGGAATAGTGGGCTGGGGATCAGCTGGGGATTAGCATGGTGGGCTAAGGGATCGGAATAGTAGGCTGGGGGATCAGCTGGGGATTAGCATGGTGGGCTAAGGGATCGGAATAGTGGGCTGGGGGATCAGCTGGGGATTATCATGGTGGGCTAAGGGATCAGAATAGTGGGCTGAGGATCAGCTGGGGATCGGCACGGTGGGCTGAGGGATCGGCACGGTGGGCTTTTGGTTTGGCATGGTTGGCTGAGGGATCGGCATGGTGGAATTGGGTTCAGCAATGGCAGCAGATAAGCATCTCACATGACAGGTTCCCTTTAATCGATGTTAAAATAAGATTTGTGGTCCTTCCATCCTCTGTAGACGGTTCCTGGACCCTCCAGTGATAGAGACGATCCTCCGGCGGGTCGGGTATGTGTCTCTAGTGCTGAGTGTTGGCAGCATGTACTGACATCACAAGTCCTGAGGGGGGCGCTGTTTCCTCCGGTGTGTACACAACTAATCCTCTGCAATGCAGTTTGTGTGTCGGGGGTGGAGTCTTGCGGAGTCGGTGGGAGGAGATTTACTAAAATTAGAGCACTCAGAACTTGGCAGCCAATCAGCTTCTATCTTCAGCTTCTTCAATGAAAATTTGACAATAAAACCTGGAAGCTGATTGGGTTGCTATGCAGAGCTGCACCAGATTTAGTAAATGTTCCCCTGTGACTGACACACCCCCCGGACTCCTTATCCTGACACCCGTCCCTGTAATTATCAGTGTGCCGTCTAACTGTCACCACTTCTGTGACTAATACACATTCATCCAATGGGAAGACAGATCTGTGCCGGGCTCCTCCCCCTCCCTGCCCGCTCTGAGCCCATTGGTGGGTCAGGGTTCAGCTTTCTGAGGTCATAGTGGGTGTTCCCTTTCTTTCTGATGTCATCACTGGGGTTGTCCCGATACCACTTTTTTAAGACCGAGTACAAGTACCGATACTTTTTTTCAAGTACTCGCCGATACCGATTACCGATACTTCTTTTTTTTTTAATGTCATGTGTCAGTATTTTTTTTTTTTTTTTTTTTTTTTTACAGTGCTTTATTTTATTTAATTTTTTTTGGGGGGGGGGGAGTGGATTGTGTCAGTGTGTTTTTTTTTATTTTTATTATTTTTTACAATTCTTTTTTTTTTTTTTTGCGCTGTTGGGGGGCTTTGGTGAGATTTCAGGGGTCTTAACAGACCTCTGACATCTCCCCTATGAGACAGAGAAAGGGACGAGGGACACAGATTCCCCCAGTCCCTTTCTCTGCAGCCTCAGCTAAAATGAATGGACAGGAGGCTCCTCTCCATTCAAACTGAAGCATCGTAAACACAGGTTACGATGTTTCAGTTATATGAATGAACAGAGTCAGTGATCACTGACTCTGTTCATTCGAAAAGGAAGGAGCCGGCTTTAGCGGCTCCTACCTCCGCTCTCCATCCTGAGATACCGAGGACAGAGGGGGTGGAGGAGGACATGGTGGGGGACTCGGAGCGCAGAGGGGGAGAGCAGCAGGAGGGTGACACGGGACACGGAGCGCCGACAGCAGCAGCACGGAGGGGGATACAAGGACACCCGGAGAAGGAGAGCAGCACCGAGGGGAGCACAGAAGGGGAGAGCAGCACAGAGGGGGACAACGAACCGGAGAGGGAGAGCAGCGCCGAGGGGGACACAGAGCACGGAGGGGGAGAACAGCACACAGGGGGACACAGAGCGTGGAGGAGTATAGCAGCACGGAGAAAGATACAGTGACAGTCAGCGGTGATCAGTGCGTGTTGGGGGGGAGTTACAAGCACCGATCACCGCTGTATAAATTTCACTAAAGCAGCTAAAAAGGGGGGGGGGTCCGGGGAGAAGCTGTCAGGCTTTATTGAAATGTATACAGGCAGATCAGTGCTTGTAATTCCCCCGCCGCACCGATCATCCCTGACTGCCCAGGTATCGGGTGAAGCATCGGAGCATTTTCGCCCGAGTACAAGTACTTGGGGAAATGCTCGGTATCGGTGCCGATACCAAATACTAGTATCGGTATCGGGACAACCCTAGTCATCACAGTTGCAAGCCCCATAGGGCCCTTTATGTTGTCAGGCCCCTGCATGGGCAGATTGGAGGATTATTGGTGGTCCTTTTTAAAATTGAATAAAAATAATTGTACCAGCAACAAGGGCCCTGATTGGCTGATGTGGAATAAGGTGGATCACATGACACTGTGCTCCGTACAGACCGGGATCCTCTGGATTATTTTCTGTGTGAAACAATAAGGAGAGTCGGCTACTCTGGTATCCGTGTCGCAATCTTTATTAATCAATGAAAGGGTTAACGCGTTTCGGCGAGTAGACTTGTTCATAGCTGTGATTTAAAGAGGAGCTCCTGTCTGGGCAAAGCTACAAATCCGGTACAAATACTGGAGCTTCTGACTTTGAGCTGAAAAGCTCCTGTCTGGGCAAAGCTACAAATCCGGTACAAATACTGGAGCTTCTGACTTTTACTATAAGGACACTAACCTGCCCGGGGACCCCGCGATGTCCTCACCCCGGCCGATTCTTAAATGGGCGTCGGGTGCCGGCATCTTGGGTAAGGGAAACCTTCAGGCTTTACAGACAGTTTTCTATGCGCATTGGGGGAGTGGCTCTGCGCTGCTTCGTGATTGGTCTGCAGTCTTCTGTGTGTGTCCCAGAAGGCTGAGGGGGAAAGGAGGAGGGGCCTAGGATCTTTATAGAGTGTCGCAGCTACTTGTCATAACCAGGTACACGCTCCCTCCAAAAAAGTGGCAAATGTGAAATGTGCCGGGGGGGGGGCTGCAAACAAGCGGAGCTTCCTCCGCTTACAGGTTACTCACCAAAACGTATTCATTTATTTATTTTTTTATTGTCATATCTTGTAGCCCAGTGGTCTCCAAACTGCGACCCCGGGGGGCAGACTGTGGCCCTTTGCTTGTAGGCACTATTCCCCCCACTGACACCAACGATGGGGCACTATTCCCCCCACTGACACCAACGATGGGGCACTATTCCCCCCACTGACACCAACGATGGGGCACTATTCCCCCCACTGACACCAACGATGGGGCACTATTCCCCCCACTGACACCAACGATGGGGCACTATTCCCCCCACTGACACCAACGATGGGGCACTATTCCCCCCACTGACACCAACGATGGGGCACTATTCCCCCCACTGACACCAACGATGGGGCACTATTCCCCCCACTGACACCAACGATGGGGCACTATTCCCCCCACTGACACCAACGATGGGGCACTATTCCCCCCACTGACACCAACGATGGGGCACTATTCCCCCCACTGACACCAACGATGGGGCACTATTCCCCCCACTGACACCAACGATGGGGCACTATTCCCCCCCACTGACACCAACGATGGGGCACTATTCCCCCCCACTGACACCAACGATGGGGCACTATTCCCCCCCACTGACACCAACGATGGGGCACTATTCCCCCCCACTGACACCAACGATGGGGCACTATTCCCCCCCCACTGACACCAACGATGGGGCACTATTCCCCCCCACTGACACCAACGATGGGGCACTATTCCCCCCCACTGACACCAACGATGGGGCACTATTCCCCCCCACTGACACCAACGATGGGGCACTATTCCCCCCCACTGACACCAACGATGGGGCACTATTCCCCCCCACTGACACCAACGATGGGGCACTATTCCCCCCCACTGACACCAACGATGGGGCACTATTCCCCCCCACTGACACCAACGATGGGGCACTATTCCCCCCCACTGACACCAACGATGGGGCACTATTCCCCCCCACTGACACCAACGATGGGGCACTATTCCCCCCCACTGACACCAACGATGGGGCACTATTCCCCCCCACTGACACCAACGATGGGGCACTATTCCCCCCCACTGACACCAACGATGGGGCACTATTCCCCCCCACTGACACCAACGATGGGGCACTATTCCCCCCACTGACACCAACGATGGGGCACTATTCCCCCCCACTGACACCAACGATGGGGCACTATTCCCCCCCACTGACACCAACGATGGGGCACTATTCCCCCCCACTGACACCAACGATGGGGCACTATTCCCCCCCACTGACACCAACGATGGGGCACTATTCCCCCCCACTGACACCAACGATGGGGCACTATTCCCCCCCACTGACACCAACGATGGGGCACTATTCCCCCCCACTGACACCAACGATGGGGCACTATTCCCCCCCACTGACACCAACGATGGGGCACTATTCCCCCCCACTGACACCAACGATGGGGCACTATTCCCCCCCACTGACACCAACGATGGGGCACTATTCCCCCCCACTGACACCAACGATGGGGCACTATTCCCCCCCACTGACACCAACGATGGGGCACTATTCCCCCCCACTGACACCAACGATGGGGCACTATTCCCCCCCACTGACACCAACGATGGGGCACTATTCCCCCCCACTGACACCAACGATGGGGCACTATTCCCCCCCACTGACACCAACGATGGGGCACTATTCCCCCCCACTGACACCAACGATGGGGCACTATTCCCCCCCACTGACACCAACGATGGGGCACTATTCCCCCCCACTGACACCAACGATGGGGCACTATTCCCCCCCACTGACACCAACGATGGGGCACTATTCCCCCCCACTGACACCAACGATGGGGCACTATTCCCCCCCACTGACACCAACGATGGGGCACTATTCCCCCCCACTGACACCAACGATGGGGCACTATTCCCCCCCACTGACACCAACGATGGGGCACTATTCCCCCCCACTGACACCAACGATGGGGCACTATTCCCCCCCACTGACACCAACGATGGGGCACTATTCCCCCCCACTGACACCAACGATGGGGCACTATTCCCCCCCACTGACACCAACGATGGGGCACTATTCCCCCCCACTGACACCAACGATGGGGCACTGATGCCGGGGTCTTTTCTACTCCCACTGCCCTCAGTCTGGCCCCCTGAAGCCTGAAGGACAGTAAACTGGCCCGTTGCTTAGAAAGTTTGGAGACCCCCTGATGTAGCCAATAAAGATTGGAACACAGACACCAGAGTCGGGGGGGCTCTCCGTATCGTTTCACGTTATCTGTAGTGTGGGGGGGACGCTCTGAGCCGGTATTGGACTCCATACTTGGATGCAGCGGTTCCCCCGGAGTCAGCGCCGCATTATTTGCTGCGTATCGGAGGAGTGGGCTACCTGACCTTAGGCCGGGCCAAGGGGTGGGCAAAAGACAAGGCTGCCTTGGGTGCTTCAACAGGAAAGGGGGCACGAAAAGAAGAGCAGGACTGGCAACTTATGGAGGGGGGGGGGATCCACACAACCAAAGCCGCTGGCACAGATTTGCCCAGTTACATGCGGGGATCCCATGCGTTCTATATCAGACAAGGAGAGATTCAGCCTTCCTCAGCTCAGAATGACGCTGGCACACAGATATAAGGGGGAGTGGCTGGGTGTGTGCCCCCCCCCCCGGTATGGTGGGACCCCTCAGAGGGGAGCAGACATTGTATTCAGGATGATGGTATCCGCCTCTCCTCATGGGCCCTGGGACACCCGCCCCCCTCTGCCCCCCCCGGTATGGTGGGACCCCTCAGTGGGGGGCAGACATTGTATTCAGGATGATGGTATCTGCCCCCTCTGCCCCCCCCGGTATGGTGGGACCCCTCAGTGGGGAGCAGACATTGTATTCAGGATGATGGTATCCGCCCCTCTCCTCATGGGCCCTGGGACACCCGCCCCCCTCTGCCCCCCCCGGTATGGTGGGACCCCTCAGTGGGGGGCAGACATTGTATTCAGGATGATGGTATGGCCCCCCCCCGGTAGGGTGGGACCCCTCATTGGGGAAGAGACATTGTATTCAGGATGATGGTATCCGCCTCTCCTCATGGGCCCTGGGACACCTGTCCCCCTCTGCCCCCCCCCCGGTATGGTGGGACCCCTCAGTGGGGCCAGACATTGTATTCAGGATGATGGTATCCGCCCCCCTCCCCCTGGTATGGTGGGACCCCTCAGTGGGGAGCAGACATTGTATTCAGGATGATGGTATCTGCCTCTCCTCATGGGCCCTGGGACACCCGCCCCCCTCTGCCCCCCCCCGGTATGGTGGGACCCCTCAGTGGGGGGCAGACATTGTATTCAGGATGATGGTATCCGCCCCCCTCCCCCTGGTATGGTGGGACCCCTCAGTGGGGAGCAGACATTGTATTCAGGATGATGGTATCTGCCTCTCCTCATGGGCCCTGGGACACCCGCCCCCCTCTGCCCCCCCCCCCGGTATGGTGGGACCCCTCAGTGGGGGGCAGACATTGTATTCAGGATGATGGTATCCGCCCCCCTCCCCCTGGTATGGTGGGACCCCTCAGTGGGGAGCAGACATTGTATTCAGGATGATGGTATCTGCCTCTCCTCATGGGCCCTGGGACACCCGCCCCCCTCTGCCCCCCCCCCCCGGTATGGTGGGACCCCTCAGTGGGGGGCAGACATTGTATTCAGGATGATGGTATCCGCCCCCCTCCCCCTGGTATGGTGGGACCCCTCAGTGGGGAGCAGACATTGTATTCAGGATGATGGTATCTGCCTCTCCTCATGGGCCCTGGGACACCCGCCCCCCTCTGCCCCCCCCCCCCCGGTATGGTGGGACCCCTCAGTGGGGGGCAGACATTGTATTCAGGATGATGGTATCCGCCCCCCTCCCCCTGGTATGGTGGGACCCCTCAGTGGGGAGCAGACATTGTATTCAGGATGATGGTATCTGCCTCTCCTCATGGGCCCTGGGACACCCGCCCCCCTCTGCCCCCCCCCCCGGTATGGTGGGACCCCTCAGTGGGGGGCAGACATTGTATTCAGGATGATGGTATCCGCCCCCCTCCCCCTGGTATGGTGGGACCCCTCAGTGGGGAGCAGACATTGTATTCAGGATTATGGTATCCGCCTCACCTCTCTGTTGTCTCTCTCCAGCGAGAACTGAAGGAGCAGCTCCAGGCATTGCAGGAGAGCGCCAAGGGCCACACCGAGGCCCTCCAACTACTGAAGCGTCAGCTGGCCGAGACCAAGGTGAGACCATGCCAATGGAAGAGTTCTCTGTGTACCCAGCCTGTCCTGCGTCTCGCCCCATGGGTGTGAAGCGGCACCCAGGCAGATAACATTGTCATTTTTTAGAAGGAACCCCCCCCCCCCCCCCGGCCATGCTGGAGACTCTCCATGGTGGTCATGTGTACCTCCTGGGGGCCCCTAAACTGCCAGGTCTCAGTCCCCCGGAGCAGGATTGGCCCTTCCTGGCCCCCCAGAATCTGGTTGTTCTTAAAATATAAAGAGGTGACTTCCCGCTCTGCCTAACCCATCCCCCACCCCTCCCCCAGGGTGCTGATTGGCCAGTAAGTCATACCAAATGACACCCCGGAGTTCCCACTATGTAAGGCCAGTTTCTGTTCGTTTTTTCATAGTCCTGTCTATCCGTATGTTATGATCTGTGACGGATCCCTGCTTCATATAAAATCATGCTTCCAGTCCTGACACTGCATTGCTCTGTGCTGGCAGAGCTGAGTAACAGCCACACCCCTCACACAGGTTTGTATTGTAGTGGAAGAAAGGGGGCATGGCTAAGCAGGCCTCTTACTGCATGCTGGTTACTGACTTCACAATCCTATTTAGGCCCCCCCCCCCCCCCCCGCACAGCCGCTGTGCCAGGAAAATGAAGGCAGGACTATCAAGGTGGAGGATGTCAGGTGACGTCTCCTATTGGTGACAGGTTCTCTTTACCTGCAGTCCAGGTGATGGGAATGTGTCACTCACCCTGTGCTTTCTCCTCGCCTAGTCCTCTGCCAAGAGCCTGCGTGCCACCATCAGCGAGGCCTTCGAGCACCTCCACCGACTGCTGCGAGAGCGCCAGAAGGCCATGCTGGAGGAGCTGGAGTCCGACACGGCCCGCACCCTGACCGACATCGAGCACAAGGTCCAACGCTACAGCCAGCAACTGCGCAAGGTGCAGGAGGGGGTGCAGATCCTGCAGGAGCGCCTGGCGGAGGGCGACAAACACAACTTCCTGGCGGGAATCTCATCGCTGTCTGAGAGGTACCTGTATGTGTGAGGGGGGGGCAGTAACCCATAGCAACCATCCAAAAATCGTGTCATTGCTATGATGGCTTCAGGTGTGCAGATTCAACCACAGACCACCCACCGCAGACCATCAACCACCCACCACAGACCACCAACCATAGATCACCCGCCACAGACCATCCACCATAGATCATCTACCGCCCACCGCAGACCACCCACCACCAATCACCCTCCACAGACCACCAACCACAGATCATCAACCGCCCGCCACAGACCACCCACCATAGACCACCAACCATAGATCACCCGCCACAGACCACCCGCCACAGATCATCTACCACCCGCCACAGACCACCAACCATAGATCATCCACCACCCGCCACCAATCATCCGCCATAGACCACCCACCACCAACCATAGATCATCCACCACAGATCACCCGCCGTAGATCACCCACCATAGATCACCCACCACAAATCACACTTTATAGATTGCAGATTGTATTTATTGACCCCCATTCCTCTCCTTTCTCCTCCCTCTCCAGGTTAAAGGGGAAGATCCACGAGACAAACCTGACCTACGAAGACTTCCCCACCTCCAAGTATATGGGGCCCCTGCAGTACACCATCTGGAAGTCGCTCTTCCAGGACATCCACCCGGGTAATAAGACCTTCCCCTCCTTCTCTCTGGGCGAGCATTGTGGGAGGGACTATTCCCTGATGGCCAATCGGTTCTTCCTGTCTAACCCTACCTAGAGTGAGCCCCCCCCCCCACATATACAGCCAGCCTCGCCCAAACCCCCCCCCCCTCCTGAGATTTGTGAGGTGCATAGATACTCGGGGGCCTAATTGGGGGAGGGGCATACCTGGATTTTCCTACTTTTCCTAGAATGTGGACAAACTGCACGAAAATCAAACATTCCTGATTGTCTGCCGGTCCTGATTTCTGGGAGCAGGGTAAGGAGCAGGCAGTGTAGAGAGGACATTCCTGTCTGCTGGAAGTATAGACCGGTCCTGATTTCTGGGAGCGGGGTACGGAGCACGCAGCGTAGAGGACGTTCCTGTCTGCTGGATGTATAGACCGGTCCTGATTTCTGGGAGCGGGGTACGGAGCACGCAGTGTACAGAGGACGTTCCTGTCTGGAAGTATAGACCGGTCCTGATTTCTGGGAGCGGGGTACGGAGCACGCAGTGTACAGAGGACGTTCCTGTCTGGAAGTATAGACCGGTCCTGATTTCTGGGAGCGGGGTACGGAGCACGCAGTGTAGAGAGGACGTTCCTGTCTGGAAGTATAGACCGGTCCTGATTTCTGGGAGCGGGGTACGGAGCACGCAGTGTAGAGAGGACGTCTTTCATAACAGCTGTGTTTCCTATTGAGGGATGCATTGATTGGCCCACAGCTATCACATAGTACCTGTACCAATCACAGCACCCTGTACCATGTGATTAGCTGTAGCCAATCACAGATCAATAGTAATCAGAATTTAAACCGCAATCAAAGCGTTGCTCTGGTGACACTGGACTACTCTGATAAAAGTATTAATAAAAAAGTAAAAATAAACTTACATTATTTTATTTTTTAACATCCTGTCACCAGTCAGTGTCCCCGATTACCAGTCATATGATGACACTGCACTGGTGACAGGATGTGTGGGGGGAAAAAATTAATTTTCTAAAAAAATAAATAAATAAATTGCACCTTCAAAAAAGTCATGCTTCTTACTAAAATACCCCAGACTGTCTACTTTCCAAAAAGGGGTGATTTTTGAGGGATATTTGTACTGGGGGGGTATTTGTACTGGGGGGGTGATACTGGGGGGTGATTTTTGGGGGTAATTGTACGGGGGGGTGATTTTTGGGGGGAGGGTATATGTACTCGGGGGGTATTTGTACTGGGGGGTGATTTTTGGGGGGTATTGGAATGGGGTGATTTTTGGAGGGTGATTTTTGGAGGGTATTTGTACTGGGGGTGATTTTTGGGGGGAGGGTATATGTACTCTGGGGGTATTTGTACTGGGGGGTAATTTTTTGGGGGTATTTGTACTGGGGGGTGATTTTGGGGGGGTTATTTGTACTGGGGGGGTGATTTTTGGGGGGGTGTTTGTACTGGGGGGGTGATTTTTGGGGGGTATTTGTACTGGGGGGTGATTTTTGGGGGGTATTTGTACTGGGGGGTGATTTTTGGGGGGGGTGTTTGTACTGGGGGGGGTGATTTTTGGGGGGTATTTGTACTGGGGGGTTATTCGGGGGTATCTCAGGTATTGATCGATTTTCAGATCTATATCCCATGAATTGTGGGCTCTATACCTTTCCTACAGAATTAATAATATAATGATTTGGATTTTATCTTTTATGTAGCAGAATATATTTTGGCCTAAATTTATGAAGACATTTTATTTTATTGGATATTTTTTATAACAAAGTATTTTTTTCGATGTATAATAAAAAATAAACCCCCCGTGGTGATCAAATGCCACCAAAAGAAAGTTCTATCTGCGAGAATGAAGGATATAAATGTCATGTGGGTGTTGCACGACCGCGCAATTGTCAGTTACAGCGCTGAATAGCAGAAAATGGCCTGGTCAAGGGGGAAAATCTTCCGGAGGTGAAGGGGTTAATGTCGGCAACCAAAGCCGACTCGCAGCGTTGGATCACTTTAGCCAGACAGAGAATGCTCCCCACCCCTCCCCCCCAGAGACAGGCCAGGGACAGTGCAGACGTGTGAACTCGGGGAAACATTCGGTCCCTCTGATCCGGAGGACGGGTGACGGAAGATTTGTGGCCGGGGTGGTTTTTCCACTCACTGTCACCAGGTGTGTCTGATTTCTGTTAAGAGAAAGTTTGGGTGTAACAGGTGTGTAGGGCAGAGGAGGCTCCTGCCTAGGGGAGAATCACACTGGGGCTGACAGGTGACACATTCCTGTTTATACAGATCACTGAGTACATAGAGGGAGGTACAGATCTGACCTTCAGACACATGAATCTTCCTTCACAATGAGCAGCTCTGTCCTCAGTGCCTGAAGATGTGGGGGTCGCGCCCATCCTTGCCTCTCGCCGGGGGGGGGGTCGCGCCCGTCCTTGCCTCTCGCCGGGGGGGGCTGATCGCGCCCGTCCTTGCCTCTCGCCGGGGGGGGGGTCGCGCCCGTCCTTCTCGGCATTGTGCTCAGGTTTGCTGCACTGGGGATGTGGTGCCAGGTCACGTACAAGTAGGGGAGTTGGTGTGTTTCAGGGTTCAGGATTGGTTCAGGATTTCTTCTTCCGCAGACTCCAGTACTTGGCACTCATTGTAATGTTTGTAGGACGGGGGAGGGGAGCTGAAATCCTGGCAGTGACTGGAAGGGAGGGAACGTCTCCCCAGAGAGTCCGGACCAGGAAATTCCTGCCTGAATCCTGATCATGGCATTGACTTCAGGAGAATCTTTGTGTCCTGTCCCGGGATTCACGGCTCATTCACCTCCCCCTCTGTCCTTGTCCCGGGATTCACGGCTCATTCACCTCCCCCTCTGTCCTTGTCCCGGGATTCACAGCTCATTCACCTCCCCCTCTGTCCCTTGTCCAGGGATTCACGGCTCATTCACCTCCCCCTCTGTCCTTGTACCGGGATTCACAGCTCATTCACCTCCCCCTCTGTCCTTGTACCGGGATTCACCTCCCCCTCTGTCCTTGTACCGGGATTCACAGCTCTTTTACCTCCTCCTTTCTCCTAGTAGTGGGATTCACGGCTCATTCACCTCCTCCTTTCCCCTAGTAGTGGGATTCACGGCTCATTCACCTCCTCCTTTCCCCAGTAGTGGGATTCACGGCTCATTCACCTCCTCCTTTCCCCAGTAGCGGGATTCACGGCTCATTCACCTCCTCCTTTCCCTAGTAGTGGGATTCACGGCTCATTCACCTCCTCCTTTCCCTAGTAGTGGGATTCACGGCTCATTCACCTCCTCCTTTCCCTAGTAGTGGGATTCACGGCTCATTCACCTCCCCCTCTGTCCTTGTACCGGGATTCACGGCTCATTCACCTCCCCCTCTGTCCTTGTCCCGGGATTCACAGCTCATTCACCTCCCCCTCTGTCCCTTGTCCAGGGATTCACGGCTCATTCACCTCCCCCTCTGTCCTTGTACCGGGATTCACAGCTCATTCACCTCCCCCTCTGTCCTTGTACCGGGATTCACGGCTCATTCACCTCCTCCTTTCCCCTAGTAGTGGGATTCACGGCTCATTCACCTCCTCCTTTCCCCTAGTAGTGGGATTCACGGCTCGTTCACCTCCTCCTTTCCCCTAGTAGTGGGATTCACGGCTCGTTCACCTCCTCCTTTCCCCTAGTAGTGGGATTCACGGCTCGTTCACCTCCTCCTTTCCCCTAGTAGTGGGATTCACGGCTCGTTCACCTCCTCCTTTCCCCTAGTAGTGGGATTCACGGCTCGTTCACCTCCTCCTTTCCCCTAGTAGTGGGATTCACGGCTCGTTCACCTCCTCCTTTCCCCAGTAGTGGGATTCACGGCTCATTCACCTCCTCCTTTCCCCAGTAGTGGGATTCACGGCTCATTCCCCTCCTCCTTTCCCCAGTAGTGGGATTCACGGCTCATTCCCCTCCTCCTTTCCCCAGTAGTGGGATTCACGGCTCATTCCCCTCCTCCTTTCCCCAGTAGTGGGATTCACGGCTCATTCCCCTCCTCCTTTCCCCAGTAGTGGGATTCACGGCTCATTCCCCTCCTTTCCCCAGTAGTGGGATTCACGGCTCATTCACCTCCTCCTTTCCCTAGTAGTGGGATTCACGGCTCATTCACCTTCTTTCTCCAGTAGTGGGATTCACGGCTTTCACCTCCTCCTTTCCCTAGTAGTGGGATTCACGGCTCATTCACCTCCTTTCTCCAGTAGTGGGATTCACGGCTCATTCACCTCCTCCTCTCCCCCAGTAGTGGGATTCACGGCTCATTCACCTCCTCCTCTCCCCCAGTAGTGGGATTCACGGCTCATTCACCTCCTCCTCTCCCCCAGTAGTGGGATTCACGGCTCATTCACCTCCTCCTTTCCCCCAGTAGTGGGATTCCCGGCTCATTCACCCCCTTCCCCCAGTAGCAGAATGTCTCACCCATCTTTTGATGTTCTCCTCAGTGCCGGCAGCGTTGACGTTGGACCCGGTGACCGCCCACCAGCGCCTGATCCTCTCGGATGATTGTACAATCGTGGCGTACGGTAACTTGCACCCTCAGCCGCTGCAGGACTCTCCGAAGCGCTTTGACGTGGAGGTTTCGGTGTTGGGCTCGCAGGTCTTCGATGGAGGAGTCCATTACTGGGAGGTGGTCGTCTCTGACAAGACGCAGTGGATGATTGGACTGGCCCATGAAGCCGTGAGCCGCAAGGGAAGTATTCAGATCCAGCCCGGGAAAGGCTTCTATTGCATTGTGATGCATGATGGGAACCGGTACAGCGCCTGCACAGAGCCCTGGACCCGACTCAATGTCAAGAGCAAGTTAGAGAAAGTCGGCGTCTATCTGGACTATGATAAGGGTCTCCTCATCTTCTACAATGCCGACGACATGTCCTGGCTCTACACCTTCCGGGAGAAATTCCCCGGAAGACTATGTTCCTATTTCAGCCCCGGGCAGAGCCACGCCAACGGCAAGAATGTACAACCACTACGCATCAACACCGTGCGAATATAGCGCTCTGTGCCGCCCCCCCCCCCCAGCCCCCACCATGCTGCTGTCTGTCCAGGTGGAGGGAGGGACCCCATACTTAGATATAACATTTCTCCATCATCCCCTGAGGGACACAGGAATTCGGAGCAGTCGAGTGACACCGCTGCCTGCAGGAGGTGAAGAAAAGTCGTAATCCAGCCCCCTTGTATCCCATTCTCCGTCTCTTCAGCTGAATCAAAAGTCTAATGTCTTTCTTCTCCTACCGTTTAGGTGCATCAGTCTGGGGTCACAGTATGCCTTCACACCCGCCCATCCGTGTTAGGGTGCCTCCTGAGCAGGGGAGGGCTGGCTGCCTTAGGCCTGGGGGGCAAGTCCAGTCAAGTGGCCCATTGAACCACCGAATCAGCTCACCATCCATGGCCCACCTGGTTTTTCAATGCAGCCTCACCAGTGCCCATCAGTGCAGCCAACTCCAGTGCCCATCAATGCAGCCTGATCACTGGGGCAGGTTACATGGGGTGTATGGGGGGTCAGCTAGGGGTGTCAGGGTCTCTCACCTCAGCGATCTCAGCAGGTCCTTTCACGCCACGGTTTCCTGGGGGGGTAACGCTCCTGATCCTGGGGTCAAGTTGCAGCCAGCGCCCAGCCCTGCGTCCCGACTCCCTGGCACGCCCTGCCTCTAAGAATCCGGTCCCAGGGAGTTGTAGTTTCCTCTGCGCTGCTGTGTTTTACACCCACCAGAAGCTTGAGTGCGGACTACAACTGCCAGAATGCAACCGCTAGTGGTCGGCCACCATGGCCATGCCCCCGGCCCGACTTCCTAGACCAGAATAAAAAATAAAATGGTAACAGGCAGCGGCTGCCGGCCATTTTTAACATGTTAGGGCGGCCTGGGAGGCAATTGCCACCCTGCCCCCTGGCCCAGCCCTCCCCTGCTCCTGAGCACCAGTGGCATTAGGGGTGGTACCCCGGGGTTGTTCCCAGTCTCCGGAGTCTTTTTGGCTTTACCAGACTTTCTCAACGTTTTTACCCCAGGAGGAACCCTTTGCATAATTTCCAGGTCTCAGGGAACCCCTAGTAAGATTTGTCCATTGGGGATCATTGAAATGCCCCTTACATTGGTGGTGGTAAATGGGGGAAAAAAATGCCCCTTTTTAATGGGGTGGCCAGATTGATGACCTTCTCTCTGCCAATTTGGGTTAAACCTTTTGGAGGTACCATTAGATGGGAGGTCGGCTAGCCACAGCTCAAGGAACCCCTTGCCACCTGTTGAGGAATCCTAGGGTTCCATGGATTCTTGGTTGAGAATGGCTGGACTATACCTTGGGATAATACACTGTGAGGGTGATCACCCTCCATAGATATCTCCTGTGAGATGGGTCATCTGGCCAGGCAGCCTCGTTCTGGTATCTTCCCTCCCTGATGCCAAGGTTGGGAGTGTAAGGCTTGGGCCTTTCATTTCTAAACCAGCTGCTCTCCCCTCCCATGGACTGTTTTTTGTTCAGTGGCCCCTCTGGGGACCTGTTCTCCAGGGGCTGGATGATCTGCTTCTTTTTTTTTTTCCTGGACTATGACCATGTCGGGCAGTTGCCTTGTTCTACCAGTTTTGGTGGTTTCTTGGTCCACAGCCTTCTGCAGGTGAGGGCTCAGTGCTCCTTCAGAGGGAGTCTTTCCCCTTCTTCTGTCCTGATCTGAGCACCAGGCTGGTCCTCTGTGGCCTCTGTTGGTGCTTGGCAGGGACTTCACCTCCGCTAGTTCAGATTTTGGGGTTGGTCCTCCTGGTAGTCATGTGTTACAGACGGCTCCCGGTTCATTTCTTGGCTACTGCTGACCCCTCAACTGGACTGCTCTTGGACAAGCCTGGCTGATTCTGAATTCCTGTGCCCATCAATGGACGATGGAGAAAGTAAGATGTTTGTGACTTACCTGTAAATCTTTTTCTTGGGGCGTCCCACCATTCTGTGGTTTTTGGTGGCCCTGTGTACTGATTTCTCACAAAACTTGAGGTACGCCGGGCACAGGAGGTGTTATGCCGGGGCTGGCTTACAATTTTACTGTTTGCTGGTGTCCAAACCTCCTGTAAGCGACAGTATAACCCAACTGTGGATGAATTCCTGTGTCCCTCAATGGATTTCAAGAAAAAGATTTTGGGGTAGGTTCAAAAAAAATTCTTTATTTAGCCTATAATATAAGAGGACCAATGAAAGTATCACAGATGTGGATCAGTGCGGAGAGGCCCCGCCCCTTCAGGACTGACTCCTATAATATGAGGACCAATGAAAGTATCACAGATGTGGATCAGTGCGGAGAGGCCCCGCCCCTTCAGGACTGACTCCTATAATATAAAAAAGACCAATGAAAGTATCGCAGGCGTGGATCAGTGCAGGGAGGCCCCGCCCCTTGGATCCCAATTCGGAGTCTAGAATGTTGGTCTACATGACCATGTGGGAGATGTCTCCCCATATAATTAGAAGGATGGGAGTCGTAGTCTCACATTCAGAAATAGACGAGCTGTTCAGAGGAGAGGATTCTGGGAGGACGTCTTTTATATGGCCGATTCCTGGATCTGATCTCTGACTGTGGAGGTTTAATGGTAAAAAAAGGGCTAATTTTCTGCCTGCAGGAGGTGTTCAGATAAAGTACCAAACCCACCACACAACCGGTGAATGAAGGACCAATGTGAGGCGGATGTGTAAGGACCAGCCCAGCTCAAACAAAAAGTGTATTTGGTTTTGATGGAGGGAAGGGGAGTGGGTTGTGTTGCTGTCTGGGCCCCCACACCTCTGTTTTGGACAGAATGGGGCACAAAGAAAACGTCTCCAATGAGGTCACAGACAGAAATGTTATCTCTCTCCCATGCTATCTAAAAATGTAAAGCTGAACATCACCTAAAAAAAAATTAATAGCCCTTTAAAAGCTTAATAAATGTGTTTGCTGCAATACTTACATTCAATCCTAAACTGCTCCCCACAGTATCCTGCCACTAGATGTCCTCAGTTTTCAGGGTTTAATGACATCCAGCGTCATCCAACCAATGAGTTCTGAGGCCGTCACGGACCGCCAAACAATCTGTAATTGGACGGTGAAAGGAGAAGCAGCAGACTGATGAGGTCATCTCTCTGTCCTTCTGCTCTCACAGGTTCAGCTTTAAAAACAATTGGCTAGCATTGGGCTTTAACCACTTGAAATCTATGTGCTGCTAACAAGGAAACGAACAGAGAGAGAGTGGTTAAGTCAGTCAGGAGCAAGCGATCGCCCTTCCTGTGACGCTCCGCTCACAACCGAAGGTGGTGAGATCTCCCCCGCAGCCTGCTCCGTGTCACCATATAACAATTCTATATCTTCTCTTCACCTGACATCCAACTGATAGACCAATGTAACCCAAAACTCAATTCAGTTGTGGCTGGAGTGAAGTGAGAGCGAAGAATCATGGCACTTGGAGGACCTCCATCCAGACAAATCAAGCAAGTCTACAAATGTCCCCCTTTAGCGTTTTCCTTCCTTGTGAGGCCCCCCAAGAGCTCTACAAGGATTCTCCGACTTAACCCTAATCCTCAACAACCCCCCATCCCAACGGCCAGAGCTTTATCATTGCTTGCTACTAAGTACTTTGCCTGAGAGAGATCTGCTGCGTATTGCACCTCGGCAATTTGATGGCCTCCATTTTATTTATTTAATCTGCTTTCACTTTATTCCACCCAAAATCTGATTCTTCTCCGGTCTTCTCTGTGATTGGCTACCTGGACTCTGATCTGGTTAGTAGTAGGTGGTCACATCCAGCTGGACGTGTTCTGTGGAAGACATTTTGTAGATTCTCCAAGGAGCTTCTTCAGTTCTAATGAGTGTTGGGAAGATCCCCGAATATTTATACCCACACAGGTAGACACCTTCATCCAATTACCATGGAATGTGTCATGGCAGATGTTTTGTCCAAGAGCAGGTGGAGGTGTGAAAGTTGTGCTCCCACCTTGTTCTAGTTACATCATCCCATCCTTGGCATCAGGAAGTCTGCAGAGGTGTTTATTCCTTCCATTCACAAGACTGAGGTTTGAATTGTCAAATCTTCAGGGTAGATAAAATTAAAATTATATGTGGAAGACAGGCAGTGTTACAGGCCCAACCCCGATTAGGGATAGTTGTCCCAGTTTGACATGGATATCCTTGTGAACCAGTTTTCCTCCCTGTCTATATGTGCACCTCAATGCCCTGTCCTGCCACGGTCCAAAAGACTGTAAGAGCCTTGACCTGTAGAACTTGTCCTCCTATGTAACCAGTAGAATTTTTCCTCCTAGGTTGGGTCTTAACCTGAAGCATTTGCTCTCTTATGTTGAGTCTTGACCTGTAGAACTTGTCCTCCTATGTTGGGTCTTGACCTGTAGAACTTGTCCCCTAGGTTGAGTTTTGACCTGTTGAATTTTTCCTCCTAGGTTGGGTCTTAACCTGTAGAATTTGTCCTCCTATGTTGGGTCTTGACCTGTGGCATTTGTCCTCCTAGGTTGGGTCTTAACCTGTAGAATTTGTCGTCTTAGGTTGGGTCTTAACCTGTACAATTTGTCCTCCTAGGTTCAGTTTTGACCTGTTGAATTTGTCCTCCTATGTTGGGTCTTAACCTGTAGAATTTGTCATCCTAGGTTGGGTCTTGACCTGTAGCATTTGCCCTCCAGTGTTGGACCTTTTTGTTTCATGAGAGGTTGCCTTACCTCCCCACGGTACAGGTCTCTGCATTCCTCACTACATTACATGTAACTAAGTTCCTTCCCTTGTGTTTGGCTGTGGGGTCTGAAGAAGTGGCTTGGATACAAGATATCTTCACCATGACAGAACAAGTCCAACTGGAAGTGACCAACTGCTACTAGATACAAAAGGGGTGCCCAACCTTTTGAAGAGCGAGGGCCACCTAAGCGACCTTGATAACCGGTCGCGGGCCACAATGAGCGGAGCGGGTGGATGGCATTTCCGTGTCTGCTCCTGCATATGCAGAGCGGACACAGACACAGCCCATGATACTTTTTAGCAGATTGTATTGGAGGTAGAACACAAGTCGGTTTATGTCTGCCACTACTTAGAGGTGAATGGAGGGTCGGACTGACCTTGTGAAAGGGGCCCAGGGCTGCTTTCACACTGATGCGCTGTGGTTTACCCGCACCACGGGTGCAACGCAGTGTACCTTTAGCTTTCCTGCACTTTGCAATAGACTTTTATTATATTCTGCAGGTTTGGTGCACTTTCAGAAAGCTCCCCAAACTCGCAGGTAATAGAAGTCTATGGCTCAGTGCAGATAACCCGCTCTGCACCTGCCGATCAGTTGAAAGCAGCCCAGTAACCACTGCAGAACAGATATGCCCATCTATACAATGTGATTTTTGTAACAAACTGACCTTTAATAACAGTATTCTATTCCATCCCAGAGCAGGAGGTCGCGGGCCACTGGTTGGGCACCCCTGAGACACACCATGACCTAGATCCATGAGAAGCTTTACAGACTTACCTCTGAGCACGGTGAAATGTTCATCCCAATGTAGAGGGTGAGGTTGGCCCCATGGTTCTCCTCCACCTCACAGATCTGCAGTTGTTTTGATGTAATAAAAGGTGCAAATGTTGATATTACCCAGATAATGTGGAAACTGTTACAGCTCTGCTGAGAAATGTCACAATAAACTGTGAAAAGGTTGCCTGGTTGTCCCTTTATAGCAGGATAATAGTTGTACTTTATATGGAGGTCTGCAGCGTTGCTCTTATTGATGCCAGATCAGGTCAGAAAGACATTCTCTCCCCATCAGATGTAACTTTGCGACTGACGCGTTTTACCCAATGAGCGTTATCACAGGAAAACGTTCTACAAATGTCTGTCTGATCTTGTCTACATCAATTGTGGTTAAACTAAAGAAAACCCCAATAGAGTGCGGCTTATGTATTTGAAGATCATAGGAGGTGGTTGTATCACCCCTACAAATCCCCTTTGTCTCAGGGACAGCTTCTCAGAGGCTAAAAAAACAGCCCAGTAATAGCGAGAGATGCCCCCGTTTCCCAACACCAACAGGGGGCACTGCTGAGGTCCAGGAGGGTGATGAGGAAACGCAGCAAATCCCAACCCTTGCAGGAGAGTATTGTAAAAAAAAAAAGGGGATTGTCAAGAAGTATCAATCTAATCTGTAAATTTGGGTGGAGAGGAAGATAATGAATTCATAGAAATCATTCCTAAACGGCCCAAATAAAAAAAAAACATACACCTGAATTATAAGATTGAAATTCAAAGAGCAGTGTGTTCCTCTGAATCGGGGGAATGCATATAGAAAAGAAAAGGTTATTAACCCAGAGAGGATTCTTCAAGGAGGAACAATACTGGTTACTGTATATCGAAAAATATTTTATTATTCCATTATGAATAATCCACCGTATAAAAGTAAAAAAAATAACTTGCCTTGAATTCTCCAACAGCCTTTGACACTCAACTGACCTCTGTATTATTATTCAGACCCCCCCCCCCCCTTGAAGTTCAGATCATTTGAGAGGTATTTACCGTATTTATCAGCATATAACACGCACTTTTTTCCCCTTAAAATCGGGGGGAAATCGTGGGTGCGTGTTATATGCCGATCCCCCGCTGATTGTGAGCGAGAGGAGCCGAGATACACAAAGCCGAGTGTACTTCGGCTAGACTTGGCTCTGCTCACAGTCCCACCCATCTCCACTGATTGCGAGAGGAGCCGAGATACACAAAGCCGAAGTACACTCGGCTCCTCTCGCAGTCACGCCCACCTCCACTGACATACAGAAAGCCGAGTGTACTTCGGCTAGTCTCGCAGTCCCGCCCCTGACTGTGAGCAGAGCCGAGTCTAGCCAAAGTACACTCGGCTTTCTGTATGTTAGCGGCGCTCGCAATCAGTGGAGGTGGACATGACTGCGAGAGGAGCCGAGTGTACTTCGGCTTTGTGTATCTCAGCTCCTCTCGCAATCAGTAGAGATGGGTGGGACTGCGAGCAGAGCCGAGTCTAGCCGAAGTACACTCGGCTTTCTGTATCTCGGCTCCGCTCACAGTAGGCGGAAATCTGCGCCAAATTTAAATCAGGCCAGGGCAAGGCTGCAGATGGACACTGATAAGGCTGCATTGATGGGCATTTAAATGCAAGTTTTTTTCCTTAAAATTCCCTCCTAAACTTGGGGTGTGTGTTATACGCCGATAAATACGGTAATTTGTTAAATATAAAATATGAAATTAAGATTTATTATTATTTTTTTTCACTAAGATCTATTATTATTATCAATTACTATTATTTTTTCCATGACCTCTTACACTCTTCTTTTCTTAATTGGGAGCACTTCCCCCTTTTTTCGTTTCCTTTTCTTACCAAGTTCCTTGTTTCACGGTGATTCCGGTGCAGATTGCAATGTAATGTTGTGAGTGTTTTGTGCATGAACTCAGGTGATATTCACCTTTATTGATTGGTATACCGGTAAATACAACTTACTTCACACTAGCTCTGAAGAATTTGTTGATTGAACGAAGAAAACGCGTCAATTTGTATGGTGGAGGTATCATTATTATTTATTTAATCTTTATACGGTGGATTATTTTATAATCAAATATTTTTCGATATAACCAGTATTGTTCTTCCTTGAAGAATCCTGTCTGGGTTAATAACCCTTGCAGGAGAGTGTATAGAAAATAATTCAATCCGGATGGCCGCACTCCAACGATTTATTTATTGGGTAAAAACACATACAACAAGATGCAATCGACAGCTGACGTGTTTCACACCGTGGCTATCAGTAAGCACCAGTAGTTATAGTGTGAAACATGTCAGCTGTTGATTGCATCTTTTGCTGTATGTGTTTTACCCAATAAAGAAATCGTTGTTTGAGTGCGGCCATCCGGATTGAATTATTTTCTATATGCTAGTTTGAATACTGAGCCAGCGCCATCATTTTTGAGGAGGAGAATTTTTTTTGTGACCCAGACACCTGGAGCGGGTTAATTTCCCTGCTTGTTCATTTATTCCTTTGCAGGAGAGTGGCTGTGTGTTACCACCCAGAGCTGCAACATTTACAACCCAAAACCATTCAGCCAATAACAAGAACCTAAAGTGGACCTGTCATCGGGGGATCAGGAAGGAATTTTTTTCCCTGCTGCAGCAAATTGGATCATGCTCTGCTGTTTTTTTTTTGCCTTCCTCTGGATCAACTGTGGGTATAGAATTGTGTAGATGGGATTGTACGGTATTTTTTTATGGTTGAACTGGATGGACGTGTGTCTTTTTTCAACCTGACTATGTAACATAGTTATTCCCTTTTTTAGTCCCCCTCACCAGTGCCATCTACCCCTCCTTCATGCAGGGCCCCCCCCCCCCATCAAGCTGGGTGTCGAGGGGGCACCTCTGCAGGCGCCCTTTGAAGCTGGACTGTGTGCACCTATAGACACACACACAGCTTGGCTCAGCGATGCCCCCCCTACTCCCTCCTCACAGTATTTGACTGAGAGCCGCAGGAGCCTATGGTGTGACGCTGCCCTCCGTGTCTCCTGTGAGACCGGGAAGAGCGGTGCTGCAGACGGGACACAATAATGAAGGGTTCAGGTTTTTATTGGACTGTCGCTGGATGTTGTGATGTATAATCATGAAGAGTTCTGAGATTCTACCAAATTTAGGATCTGCACCGTAATTGCACCATCCGGCACACAATATTATCATAAATACTCACGCAGACCTAAATAAGCAGATATAGATTTATTAGAGTCGTGTCCCTGGGACAGCGGAGAACAACTGGCACTCAGAGGGGCGGACCTGTTCCAGGTTAGGACTTGCTCGGAATCTCCTGAAGAAGAATTCTTCTGTTTCCCTGCCAGGTGAATGTTTAGATTCGTTGTTGGTGGATTAGAGTTCCTGGCACAGTGAGTAAGAGCACAAGAAAGTGTTGGGTTGTATAAAAGCTTTTAATTAAAAGGACAACAAAAAGGAATCAGCAATCACTCCAACATAAAAACAACTAAAAGCACAGAGCCGGGGGGGAGGGGGGCTCGTCTGATGCGCTTCATGTCTGGTCATCCATGGTGGAGAAGTTGGGATGGGAGTGCACCACGTCTGGTCATCCATGGTAGAGGAGCTGGGATGGGCACACCTCATGTCTGGTCATCCATGGTAGAGGAGCCGGGATGGGAGCACACCACGTCTGGTCATCCATGATGGAGTCGGGATGGGAGTGCACCACGCCTGGACATCCATTGTGGAGAAGCTGGGATGGGAGTGCTCCATATCTGGTCATTGGGGATGTAGGAACTAGGAAGGGAGCACTACACATCTGATCTTCCATGTTGGAGGGGTTGGGATAGGAGCACACCTTGCCTGGTCATACATGCTGGAGGTGCTGGAATGGGAGCGCACAATGTCTAGTCATCCATGGTAGAGGAGCCGGGATGGGAGCACACCACGTCTAGTCATCCATGGTAGAGGAGCCGGGATGGGAGCACACCACGTCTGGTCATCCATGGTAGAGGAGCCGGGATGGGAGCACACCACGTCTGGTCATCCATGGTGGAGGAGCCGGGATGGGAGCACACCACGTCTGGTCATCCATGGTGGAGGAGCCGGGATGGGAGCACACCACGTCTGGTCATCCATGGTGGAGGAGCCGGGATGGGAGCACACCACGTCTGGTCATCCATGGTGGAGGAGCCGGGATGGGAGCACACCACGTCTGGTCATCCATGGTGGAGGAGCCGGGATGGGAGCACACCACGTCTGGTCATCCATGGTGGAGGAGCCGGGATGGGAGCACACCACGTCTGGTCATCCATGGTGGAGGAGCCGGGATGGGAGCACACCACGTCTGGTCATCCATGGTGGAGGAGCCGGGATGGGAGCACACCACGTCTGGTCATCCATGGTGGAGGAGCCGGGATGGGAGCACACCACGTCTGGTCATCCATGGTGGAGGAGCCGGGATGGGAGCACACCACGTCTGGTCATCCATGGTGGAGGAGCCGGGATGGGAGCACACCACGTCTGGTCATCCATGGTGGAGGAGCCGGGATGGGAGCACACCACGTCTGGTCATCCATGGTGGAGGAGCCGGGATGGGAGCACACCACGTCTGGTCATCCATGGTGGAGGAGCCGGGATGGGAGCACACCACGTCTGGTCATCCATGGTGGAGGAGCCGGGATGGGAGCACACCACGTCTGGTCATCCATGGTGGAGGAGCCGGGATGGGAGCACACCACGTCTGGTCATCCATGGTGGAGGAGCCGGGATGGGAGCACACCACGTCTGGTCATCCATGGTGGAGGAGCCGGGATGGGAGCACACCACGTCTGGTCATCCATGGTGGAGGAGCCGGGATGGGAGCACACCACGTCTGGTCATCCATGGTGGAGGAGCCGGGATGGGAGCACACCACGTCTGGTCATCCATGGTGGAGGAGCCGGGATGGGAGCACACCACGTCTGGTCATCCATGGTGGAGGAGCCGGGATGGGAGCACACCACGTCTGGTCATCCATGGTGGAGGAGCCGGGATGGGAGCACACCACGTCTGGTCATCCATGGTGGAGGAGCCGGGATGGGAGCACACCACGTCTGGTCATCTATGGTGGAGGATCTGGGGTTGAAGGGCACCACGTCTGGTCATCCATGGTAGAGAAGCCGGGATGGGAGCACACCATGTCTGCTCCTCCATAGTGCAGGATCTGGGATTGAAGTATACCACGTCTGGTCATCTGTGTTCTCTATTTCCCGGACGCCTGCATCTGTTTACAGAATGCTTCAAACTGCTGCTGCTCCAACTCCGTCATCACCTTGTTCAGGGCGTAGATCTAAAATAAAGAGAACCTGTTATCTCCACAGCCTCAGGTTGTGCCATCTGGTCAGCATCATGCCGCACCAGTACATGCAATTAAACATAAAGCAGAGGTTATCAGAAGGGATATGTGTGAGATGGAGTTCAGAATTGGAGAGGAAGATTATTTGCAGTGCACAGCTGACTTCCTGCGAGTCCCGCTCCCCCAGCCTTGTATGGAGATAGAGTACGGAGGTTGGCACCTACACATACATTGGGGAATATTGGGACAACTCTCAGTATTTATAACTCACAACTCTGAACATTTTACTATTTGGAAGAGAAGTGAATTGCCGCCCTGCGGCGGTCCTATAAACGTCTGGCGAGGTGAAGATCTTGGCTTCTGTACCAGGAGGAAAACTTCTACCTCCAGAGAAGATCTCACATCACAGTTTGAGGCCCGGCAGCCATCTTCTCCACCACATCCTGCTGAAAACAAGACGAGGGACGAGTGCCAAGTAAACCACAGTGTGGGTGTAGCGCAGCCTCACCCATCCCCCCCCCCCCCAGCATGAATTGTGATCCTCGTGTCTGACGGAAGGGGCTCACCGCACCAATAAATGTTCTGCTGTAAGAACTCAGTGAGAGACCTTCATCTCCACACCCAACGCCAATATTCCGCAGCTCAGCCAGCGCTGGACATGGCACAACAGATCCATGAATGATGAGGGTACCTCCTCCCCCGCTCCCATAAGGGAAGACCTGCAAGATGAACGCAGCCAGCAGCAACCAATCAGATCCTTTCACTCTCCCAGTGACGTGAAATCTGGACTCTGATTGGCTGCTGCGGACCAGTTCTCCAGGTTGCCCTAGTATGATGGAGCTCCAGGGCTCCAGGTTGCCCTAGTATGATGGAGCTCCAGGGTCCGGAGTATAGGAGGTCCACACTGCAGGAAAGAACAATATCGACCCGAACTCCACCGATCCGTAATACTTCCACAACTTTATTAGGATCAAGTGAACAGAGACACTCCCCCACACTGACGTATTTCACCTCTTATTGTGTTACTCAATATTCTGTAGGATTGGGCCCCACTAGAGGACGAAACACGTTAAATGAAGACTGTCTCTGTCCTGTTGCTGTTAATAAAGTTTTGGCAGCAGTACAGATCTATGGAGTGTGGCTTGATAGTGTTCTTCCCTACAGACCTATGGGAGGTGACGGGGCCCGGAAATAGTATCACAACCGAGGCTGGTTCTGTGAGGCTGCCCAGAAACTGGAGTATGGGGGGGGGGGGGGGGAACTGACATGATTATGGATGGAAGAGTACTGAGGTACCAGGGTGGAGAGGGCCCAGTCGGTATATGGAATAGGGGGTGATCGGGTGAATCCATGGAGGGAAAGTTGGGGTGATGAGGTTGGAGCTCATGCCATTGGAATGATATGGAAGGGGTGATTTGGCCCGGGTGGTAAAATATTGGGGGTAGGTGATCTAGTTGGGGTACTATGGTTATGTGGAGGGGATGCTTCACTTGGGGTACTATTGTTGATGAACTGCTTCAGTTGAGGTATGATATTTGCGGTGATGTGGTTTCAGTTGGCTGGGGTAATCAATATGATGCACTGTGGTTGGAGTACTATAAGGGGGGGGGGGTCACTGTAGTTTGAGTACTACTATGGGGGGGGGTTCCTATAGTTGGAGTGCTATGGGATGGGGATACTGTAGTTGAAGTGCTACTATGGGAGGGGGGTTCCTATAGAGTTGGAGTGCTATGGGGGTGGGGGGGGTACTGTAGTTGTACTATGGAGGGGTAATGTAGTTGGAGTGCTACTATGGGAGGGGGGGGGGTTACTATAGTTGGAGTACTATGGGAGGGGGGGGTTACTATAGTTGGAGTACTATGAAGGGGTGGAGTATATAATAAAGATCAGCCAGAAAAACGAGACAGATGAGAAGGTGGGGGAGGGGCGGGTATTTTTCTGCCCCTGGGGGGGAAAAGTTTGGAGGATTCTCACACCCAGATCTGGTTAGCAGGGCGTCTCCGGAATACAATGCATGTATGCAGCATGTGTCATGTGCCCCGGGGGGGGGGGGGGGAGTGTGTGTGTGTGTGTGTATATATATATATATATATATTTATAACACACACACACACCTGTCATTGTCACACTCCGGTGGTAACATTGGCCGCACATATCACGGGCCGGAGTCTATTTATAATGCTGAGCAGAGCAGCGGGGGGGGGGAGCTTGTTGTCATGGCACCCGGTAATAAGATCACACCTGTTGCTCATAGCAACCAGCCAGTGTCCCGGTATTACAGCTGCAGGGTTCTTTACAGTCGGAGGGGGGAGAGAGGGGTGCTGTACAGTCGGAGGGGGGGAGAGAGGGGTGCTGTACATTCGGAGGGGGGGGAGAGAGGGGTGCTGTACAGTCGGAGGGGGGGGGGGAGAGGGGTGCTGTACAGTCGGAGGGGTAGAGGGGTTTAGTCGGAGGGGGTAGAGGGGTTTAGTCGGAGGGGGTAGAGGGGTTCTGTACAGTTGGAGGGGGTAGAGGGGTTCTGTACAGTCGGAGGGGGGGGAGAGAGGGGTTCTGTACAGTCGGAGGGGGGAGGGGAAGAGAGGGGTTCTGTACAGTTGGAGGGGGAGAGAAGTTCTGTACAGTCAGGGGGGGGGGAGAGGGGTTCTGTACAGTCGAAGGGGGGTTCTGTACAGTCGAGGGGGGTTCTGTACAGTCGAGGGGGGGGGTTCTGTACAGTCGAGGGGGGGTTCTGTACAGTCGAGGGGGGGAGTTTGTTGTCATGGCACCCGGTAATAAGATCACACCTGTTGCTCATAGCAACCAGCCAGTGTCCCGGTATTACAGCTGCAGGGTTCTTTACAGTCGGGGGAGAGGGGTGCTGTACAGTCGGGGGAGAGGGGTGCTGTACAGTCGGAGGGGGGGGAGAGGGGTGCTGTACAGTCGGAGGGGGGGAGAGAGGGGTGCTGTACAGTCGGAGGGGGGGAGAGAGGGGTGCTGTACAGTCGGAGGGGGGGAGAGAGGGGTGCTGTACAGTCGGAGGGGGGGGAGAGAGGGGTGCTGTACTGTCGGAGGGGTGCTGTACAGTCGGAGGGGGGGAGAGAGGGGTTCAGTCGGAGGGGGTAGAGGGGTTTTGTACAGTCAGAGGGGGTAGGGGGGTTCTGTACAGTCGGAGGGGGGTTCTGTACAGTCGGAGGGGGGAGAGAGGGGTGCTGTACGGGGGGGGGAGAAGAGAGGGGTTCTGTACAGTCGGGGGGTGGGGGAGAGAGGGGTTCTGTACAGTCGGGGGGGGGGGGGGGAAGAGAGGGGTGCTGTACAGTCGGAGGGGGGTTCTGTACAGTCGAGGGGGGGGGTTTGTTGTCATGGCACCCGGTAATAAGATCACACCTGTTGCTCATAGCAACCAGCCAGTGTCCCGGTATTACAGCTGCAGGGTTCTTTACAGTCGGGGGAGAGGGGTGCTGTACAGTCGGAGAGGGGTGCTGTACAGTCGGAGAGGGGGAGAGAGGGGTGCTGTACAGTCGGAGGGGGAGAGAGAGGGGTTCTGTACAGTCGGAGGGGGGAGAGAGGGGAGCTGTACACTCTGAGGGGGGAGAGCTGTTCTGTACAGTCGGAGGGGGGAGAGAGGTTCTGTACAGTCGGAGGGGGGAGAGAGGTTCTGTACAGTCGGGGGGGGGAGAGAGGTTCTGTACAGTCGGAGGGGGGTTCTGTACAGTCGAGGGGGGGGGGGAGAGAGAGGTTCTGTACAGTCAGGGGGGGGGGGGAGAGAGGTGCTGTACAGTCAGAGGGGGGGAGAGAGGGGTGCTGTACAGTCAGAGGGGGGGGGGAGAGAGGGGTGCTGTACAGTCGGAGGGGGAGAAGGGGTTCTGTACAGTCGGAGGAGGTGGAGGGGTTCTGTACAGTCGGAGGGAGTGGAGGGGGTTCTGTACAGTCGGAGGGGAAGAGGGGGGTTCTGTACAGTCGGAGGGGAAGAGGGGGGTTCTGTACAGTCGGAGGGGAAGAGGGGGGTTCTGTACAGTCGGAGGGGAAGAGGGGGGTTCTGTACAGTCGGAAGGGGGGTTCTGTACAGTCGGAGGAGAGAGGGGTGCTGTACAGTCGGAGGAGAGAGGTTCGGTACAGTCGGGGGGGAGGGGTTTTGTACAGTCAGAGGGGTGCTGTACAGTCAGAGGGGGGGAGAGAGCGGTTCTGTACAGTCGGTGGGGGGTTCTGTACAGTCGGTGGGGTTCTGTACAGTCGGTGGGGTGAGACAGGGGTGCTGTACAGTCGGAGGGGGGAGAGAGGGGTGCTGTACAGTCAGAGGGATTGTGTACAGTCGGAGGGGAGAGGGGTTGTGTACAGTCGGAGGGGAGAGGGGTTGTGTACAGTCGGAGGGGAGAGGGGGTTGTGTACAGTCGGAGGGGAGAGGGGGTTGTGTACAGTCGGAGGGGAGAGGGGGTTGTGTACAGTCGGAGGGGAGAGGGGGTTGTGTACAGTCGGAGGGGAGAGGGGGTTGTGTACAGTCGGAGGGGAGAGGGGGTTGTGTACAGTCGGAGGGGAGAGGGGTTGTGTACAGTCGGAGGGGGGAGAGAGGGGTGCTGTACAGTCGGAGGGGGAGAGGGGTTGTGTACAGTCGGAGGGGAGAGGGGTTGTGTACAGTCGGAGGGGAGAGGGGTTGTGTACAGTCGGAGGGAGAGGGGGTTGTGTACAGTCGGAGGGGAGAGGGGGTTGTGTACAGTCGGAGGGAGAGGGGGTTGTGTACAGTCGGAGGGAGAGGGGGTTGTGTACAGTCGGAGGGAGAGGGGGTTGTGTACAGTCGGAGGGAGAGGGGGGTTGTGTACAGTCGGAGGGGAGAGGGGTTGTGTACAGTCGGAGGGGAGAGGGGTTGTGTACAGTCGGAATGGAGAGGTGTTCTGTACAGTCGGGGGGGGGGTTCTGTACAGTCGGGGGGCGCAGATCACCACCCCGGAAGAAGTGGGAGGCGGACTCTGACCACCTTCCTGCAGCTCATTCATTTCTATGTATTGTGTGATTGCCAACAAAGCGTTAAACTTCGAGCAGAATCCGGATCTCCTCCGGGGATCAGGCGGTGGGACCGGTTCAGCGGCTCGCCGTCTCTGGATGGAGAAGAGCACAACAACCACCATCACATAACATTAAGAAGGAATAGAAACATTGTAACAGTGGGGTGGGATGAGCAGAGCAATGGTGGGTGCAGAGGATGGGGCGGTGTACAGCTGATGCAGAGCTGGGAGGGGGAGGGAAGGGATTCTCCCTCTGGCTGGGGGCTGGGAGGGTCACACAATTTGGAAGGAATGTTTTGGGAAGGCGCTCCTATTGGCTGCCCTCCCTCCATGTGTCAGGGTGGAGCTCAGCTCTGACTCAACAATTCTGTTTTCCTCTCCAGTGAGGCTGAGGAGACCGAGACCAGCTCTACACCAGACACCTACCCCAGGCCCTCTGCACAGGACCCCCACAGCCCGGTCCCTGCTCTCCTCTGCACAGGACCCCCCACAGCCCGGTCCCTGCTCTCCTCTGCACAGGACCCCCCACAGCCCGGTCCCTGCTCTCCTTTGCAAAGGACCCCCACAGCCCGGTCCCTGCTCTCCTTTGCAAAGGACCCCCACAGCCCGGTCCCTGCTCTCCTCTGCACAGGACCCCCACAGCCCGGTCCCTGCTCTCCTCTGCACAGGACCCCCCACAGCCCGGTCCCTGCTCTCCTCTGCACAGGACCCCCCACAGCCCGGTCCCTGCTCTCCTCTGCACATCAGAGAAGATGTTTTTGCTGAACAGTTTGAAGTCCGGAGGAGGAGGAGGTGGAGGAGGAGGATTTGGTAATGTCCTACAAGGGGCCATCAGTGGCCTGTCAGGTTCAGGACAAGGTGGAGGTGGAGGAGCTGCAGGTGTTGGAAACCTTCTACAAGGAGCCATCAGCGGCCTGGCAGGATCTGGTCAAGGCAGAAGCGCCGGAGGTCAAGGTGGCGGCGGCGGCGGTGTCGGTAACATCCTAGGAACCATCAGCGGTCTGGCGAGTTCTGGGCAAGCAGGAGGTGCCGGCAAGTTCCTAAAGGGGGCCATTGACACTCTAAGTGGCGGGGGCGGACAGGCTGGAGGAGCCGGGAAGCTCTTTGCCGGAGCCCCCGGAGGAGGCGGTGGTGCGGGAGGGAACATCCTTGGGGGAATTCTTGGACTTATCGGCAACGCCATTGCAAACTACAGGCCGGAGCCTCCGCCTCCTCCATCTGCCAATGTTTACCAACAAGAAGCCACCGAGAACGATGAGCAGCGGCAGTTCCGTCGCCTCTTCCGGCAGCTGGCCGGAGAGGACATGGAGGTGGACCCCGCGGAACTCCAGAACGTCCTGAACAAGGTTGTGGCCAAGCACCAGGACCTGAAGACCGACGGCTTCAGCATCGACACGTGCCGCAGCATGGTGGCCGTCATGGACAGCGACAGCACCGGCAAGCTGGGCTTCGAGGAGTTCAAGTATCTCTGGAACAACATCAAGAAGTGGCAATGCATCTACAAACAGTTCGACGTGGAGAAGACCGGCTACATCTCCGCCGCTTCCATGCCGGCCGCCGTGCAGGCCGCCGGCTTCCAGCTCAACGAGCAACTTCACCAGCTGCTCGTCCGCCGCTACGCCGACGACAAGGGCAACGTGAACTTTGACAGCTTCATCAGCAGCCTGGTCCGCATGGATTGCATGTTCCGGGCCTTCCAAGCCCTGGACCGGGAGGGCAGCGGCCAGATCCAGGTCCGGCTCCCGGATTGGCTGAAGATGACCATCTACTCGTAAGAAGGCTACTCGGAGCCCGCGGAGGTATAGTGAGGGGCCCCTGTGGAGGGATAATCTCAGCTTGGTGAGGGGGCCCCTGGTATTGCCTCTCCTTCCTGTAAGCAGCCCCCCATCTCTTTGTTATTACCCCCCAATAAAGGCAGAATGTAGAAAGATGAACAGACTCTGCAATTTATTCCCACCATGTGTCGGCTTTATGGCCACTATTTACCCCCCGGGGCCCACTATTTACCCCCCGGGGACCCACTATTTACCCCCTGCAGTGCTGAGGCTGGCTGACAACCCCCCCCCCCCCCCCCCCGAGCTGTGCACTCTGATAGAGTTACATGTATGACTCCCACCGCGTGCATCTCAGGAACGGCACACGCCCCCCCCCCTCACCCACCCTCAGCACTGGAGGAGTAATAGACACCCGGGAGCACCATGAGGGGGAGAAACCATGTACGGTTACCATGACTACAGATCCCATCACGGGGCTTGCTGTCTATTTAAAGGGTCCCTGTCACCTGGAAGTCCTGTCTGGTGTATCAGGGGAAAGGGAGAGCCGGGACCCCCAATATTCCACCCCAGCCACAATGTAAAGTGGCAGAGGCAGTGTATTGTGTGATGGGGGGAGGGGGTTATCACACGGAGGTTGGGGTCCAGTTTGGTGAATTTGGCTTGGTACGGTCCCCTTTAAGCAAGGATCCATGGTGAGGAGTGTAGTGATCAAGGAATAATCCTTTCTGATTGGTTGCCAGGGGTGACCGCACTGTTCAGAGTCTTTGATTTCTGTTGTCACCTTCTATACCCCCCCCCCCCCGTGTGTCATCGCCCCGAGCAACTGGAGCCGGGCTGAGGTATGAGATTGTATGCAGAGTTCTACCTATGTGTATACCTGGGGGGCCCTACTACATGGAGATCATGTATAGATACTGCTACTACATCCCTATCACACCAATACTACACCACTATCGCAGATACTACTTCCCTGCTACACTGCTACTATATTCCTGCCACACTGCTACTACTTCCCTACTACAGCATCCCTATCACACCACTACTACATCCCTACTGCTACATCCCTATCACACTACTGCTACATCCCTGCCACACTGCTGCTACTTCCCTACTACCGCATCCCTATCACACCACTACTACATCCCTACTGCTACATCCCTATCACACTGCTGCTACATCCCTGCCACACTGCTGCTACTTCCCTACTACCGCATCCCTATCACACCGCTGCTACATCCCTATCACACCGCTGCTACATCCCCGCCACACTGCTGCTACATCCCTACTACTGCATCCCTATCACACCACTACTACATCCCTACTGCTACATCCCTATCACACTGCTGCTACATCCCTGCCACACTGCTGCTACTTCCCTACTACCGCATCCCTATCACACCGCTGCTACATCCCTATCACACCGCTGCTACATCCCCGCCACACTGCTGCTACATCCCTACTACTGCATCCCTATCACACCACTACTACATCCCTACTGCTACATCCCTGCCACACTGCTACTACATCCCTGCCACACTGCTGCTACATCCCTATCACACCGCTGCTACATCCCTATCACACCGCTGCTACATCCCTATCACACCGCTGCTACATCCCCGCCACACTGCTGCTACTTCCCTACTACCGCATCCCTATCACACCACTACTACATCCCTACTGCTACATCCCTGCCACACTGCTACTACATCCCTGCCACACTGCTGCTACATCCCTACTACACTGCTACTACATCCCTATCACACCACTACTACATCCCTACTGCTACATCCCTGCCACACTGCTGCTACATCCCTGCCACACTGCTGCTACATCCCTACTACCGCATCCCTATCACACCACTACTACATCCCTACTGCTACATCCCTATCACACTGCTGCTACATCCCTGCCACGCTGCTACTACATCCCTACTACTACATCCCTACTGCACCGCTGCCACTTCCTAGCTACATCCCTGCCACACTGCTACTACATCCCTATCACACCGCTACTACATCCCTGCCACATTGCTACCACTTCCCTGCCACATTGCTACCACTTCCCTGCCACATTGCTACCACTTCCCTGCCACATTGCTACCACTTCCCTGCCACATTGCTACCACTTCCCTGCCACATTGCTACCACTTCCCTGCCACATTGCTACCACTTCCCTGCCACATTGCTACCACTTCCCTGCCACACTGCTACCACTTCCCTGCCACACTGCTACCACTTCCCTGCCACACTGCTACCACTTCCCTGCCACATTGCTACCACTTCCCTGCCACACTGCTACCACTTCCCTATCACACTGCTACTACTTCCCTGCCACACTGCTACTAAGTCCGAGTGCTGCCACACCGGGGCGCTGCACTGGTGGGACGTCAAAAAAGTCCTGCAAGCAGCTTCTTTGAGGCGCTTTAGTAGCGCTGTATACACCCCTCCCCCAACCCTTGCCCATTGAAATCAATGGGCAGCACCACAAAGCGCCTTCAAATCGGCCGCTAGCGGGGGCTAAAAGTGCCTCTAAAACTAGCAGCACTTTACCGCCGGCGCCCCCCCACTGTCGGTGTGAGAGGACTCCTAAAGTTCATTTTAATGGCAAGAAAACGCAATAAATGACCCGACACCTGGGAAAATCATCACTATTCCTCACTTCCTGTCCTGCTGACCCCCCCTATTCCTCTCACTTCCTGTCCTGGTGACCCCCCTATTCCTCTCACTTCCTGTCCTGGTGACCCCCTATTCCTCTCACTTCCTGTCCCGGTGACCCCCTATTCCTCTCACTACCTGTCCTGTGACCCCACTTCTCCTCTCACTTCCTGTCCTCGGTGACCCCTTTTTACTCTCACTTCCTGTCCTGCTGACCCCCTATTCCTCTCACTTCCTGTCCTTGGTGACCCCCTATTCCTCTCACTTCCTGTCCTTGGTGACCCCCTATTCCTCTCACTTCCAGGTGACCCCTTATTCCTAACACTTCCTGTCCTGGTGACCCCCCTATTCCTTTCACTTCCTGTCCCGGTGACCCCCTATTCCTTTCACTTCCTGTCCTTGGTGACCATCTGTTCCTCTCACTTCCTGTCCTGTGACCCCACTTCTCCTCTCACTTCCTGTCCTCGGTGACCCCTTTTTACCCTCACTTCCTGTCCTGCTGACCCCTTATTCCTCTCACTTCCTGTCCTTGGTGACCCCTATTCCTCTCACTTCCTGGTGACCCCTTATTCCTAACACTTCCTATCCTGGTGACCCCCCTATTCCTTTCACTTCCTGTCCCGGTGACCCCCTATTCCTTTCACTTCCTGTCCTTGGTGACCATCTGTTCCTCTCACTTCCTGTCCTGTGACCCCACTTCTCCTCTCACTTCCTGTCCTCGGTGACCCCTTTTTACCCTCACTTCCTGTCCTGATGACCCCCCTTTTACAATCACTTCCTGTCCTTGGTGACCCCTATTCCTCTCACTTCCTGGTGACCCCTTATTCCTAACACTTCCTGTCCTGGTGACCACCCTATTCCTCACTTACTGTCCTGGTGACCCCCTATTCCTTTCACTTCCTGTCCCGGTGACCCCCTATTACTTTCACTTCCCGTCCTGGTGACCCCCCTATTCCTCTCACTTCCCGTCCTGGTGACCCCCCCTATTCCTCTCACTTCCCGTCCTGGTGACCCCCCTATTCCTCTCACTTCCCGTCCTGGTGACCCCCCTATTCCTCTCACTTCCCGTCCTGGTGACCCCCCTATTCCTCTCACTTCCCGTCCTGGTGACCCCCCTATTCCTCTCACTTCCCATCCTGGTGACCCCCCTATTCCTCTCACTTCCCGTCCTGGTGACCCCCCTATTCCTCTCACTTCCCGTCCTGGTGACCCCCCTATTCCTCTCACTTCCCGTCCTGGTGACCCCCCTATTCCTCTCACTTCCCGTCCTGGTGACCCCCCTATTCCTCTCACTTCCCGTCCTGGTGACCCCCCTATTCCTCACACTTCCCGTCCTGGTGACCCCCTTATTACTCACACTTCCCGTCCTGGTGACCTCCCTATTACTCACACTTCCCGTCCTGGTGACCCCCTATTCCTCACACTTCCCGTCCTGGTGACCCCCCTATTCCTCACACTTTCCGTCCTGGTGACCCCCCTATTCCTCACACTTCCTGTCCTTGGCGACCCCCCTATTCCTCTCACTTCCTGTCCTTGGTGACCCCCCTATTTCTCTCACTTCCTGTCCTTGGTGACCCCCCTATTCCTCACTTCCTGTCCTTGGTGACCCCCCTATTCCTCTCACTTCCTGTCCTTGGTGACCCCCCTATTCCTCTCACTTCCTGTCCTTTCTGACCCCCCTATTCCTCTCTCACTTCCTGTCCTTGGTGACCCCCCTATTCCTCTCACTTCCTGTCCTTGGCGACCCCCCCTATTCCTCTCACTTCCTGTCCTTGGTGACGCCCCTATTCCTCTCTCACTTCCTGTCCTTGGTGACCCCCCTATTCCTCTCTCACTTCCTGTCCTCGGTGACCCCCCTATTCCTCTCTCACTTCCTGTCCTCGGTGACCCCCCTATTCCTCTCTCACTTCCTGTCCTCGGTGACCTCCTATTCCTCTCTCACTTCCTGTCCTCGGTGACCCCCCTATTCCTCACTTCCTGTCCTCGGCGACCCCCCTATTCCTCTCTCACTTCCTGTCCTGGTGACCCCCCTATTCCTCTCACTTCCTGTCCTTGGCGACCTCCCTATTCCTGTCCTTGGTGACCCCCATTACTCTCACTTCCTGTCCTGTTGATCATCATCAGAGGAATTATCTCTGGTAATCGATCCTCACATGTGGAGGTTTCCTGTAATACCCAGGTGACCCCACCAATAACTCACTTCCTGTCCCGGGCTGACAACACTCACTGTATGGAGGAGCCTAGAAGAGGACGATAATTGGATCAGAGATTGTGGGGCTCAGGACAGCGGGAAACAAAATCTAAAGCCCCGTACACACGGTCTGACTTTTGGCCAACAAACTTCATTTTGAGCAAGTTGGACCAACAATCCGACCGTGTGTACGCTCCATCCGACAAACTTTTTTAATTTTAATCGGACAAAAGTTGGGTCTGCAAACGGACAAACTTTTGGCCAACAAAAGTCCGATGGAGCAAAGTCCGACCATGTGTACAGAAAACCAAATCGGACTTTTGTCCGATGGACAAAACAACCAACAATAGCAGAAGTTGACCGAAGGGTGGCGGTAAAGAGCAGAAAAACCACGTGATGTTGGAAAAAGTTTTGGGAACGTTTACAGAAAAGTCCTGTGGTGTGTGTGGTGTGTATGCTATGGGTGTTCCCGACCAACTCCGTTCGGACAAAAATCCAGGGAAAAGTCCGATGGAAGTCCGACCGTGTGTACGAAGCTTTAGTTTGCAGAAAGGATGTCCCCCCCCCCCCCAACCCCCCTACAGCTAATCGTCATCGAGGAAAAGAAGCCGCCGGCAACTCCATAACGACGATCGTATTTAGTGTGATCAGCGGCACACATGTATGAAAAGCATGAAGATTTATACATAGAAGACGTCACGTGACTTCTCCTCTCCAATCAGCAGTGTGTTCAATTCCAATCCGGTGATTGGTTACAGATTGTCAGATGTGTGGATGACCAATGAGAAGCAGAGACAGTCTCTTCCTGACATGTCAGGAGATACAAAGGATAAAATATATAGATAATAATAATAACTAGAAAAGCTACCATTTCTGGGGAAATTGTGTGACGTGTTCTTGCCTCCACCAGTAGTCTACAACTGGAGTGGGCGGAGTAACTGGGTGGAGTGGCTGGAGTAACTGTGAAAAGTGTTAAAAAGCTCAATATTTTAAAAAGTAGAAAAAAAATGTAAGTCCCATCATAAGCTGAAAGAGCGGAACATTTTTTAATGATTTTTTTTTTATTTCAAAAATGATTTATTTTTAAATGATTTAAAAAAAAAAGAAAAAAATGTTTTCAATTTTTTTAATTGAATTTTTTTTCAAAAATGATTTTTCTTTTTAATGTTTTTTTTTCAAAAATGTTAAAATTTTGAAAAAAAAAACATTTTTGAAAAAAATAAATAAATAAAAAAGTAAGCAAAGTTGAACATTAGAAATGCCTTAGAGAAATAAGAGGCGACGTGCATTGTCTTTCCCTCCAGACACCCCAACTGGGAACATACTGTGTCCTGAGGGAAAGACAACACAGCCAACCTCCATGTTACAACAATTTGTGATTCAGAAACTCCCCTCAGAGCTGTGTGGGAGGAGCTACAATTCCCCTCAGAGCGGTGTGGGAGGAGCTATAACTCAGCTCAGAGCGGTGTGGGAGGAGCTATAATTCCCTCAGCGTTGCCAAGGAAACCAATGTATGTTTATGCAGGCTCTAACCACAGGTCACAGTATTTTTAGCCTCTCCTGAATACTTGCCATTATTCAAACAGTCGTATTTTAAAAACTATAAATCCTACAGCGAAGAGCTTTATATTGTGAGAATCACAAGACCCAGACCTACATTTTGATATATAGTATGTCTCTGAAATATTAAAATTAAAAGGCACAGTCGCAGTTTAGAAATTGCCCTTCAAATTTAAAGTGGCTAGAGGGGAGTTCCCAGCTCCACCCCCTGTCCTATGATCAGCGATCTCCTTCTGGTGTTCCCAGCTCCACCCCCTGTCCTGTGCTCAGCGATCTCCTTCTGGTGTTCCCAGCTCCACCCCCTGTCCTATGATCAGCGATCTCCTTCTGGTGTTCCCAGCTCCACCCCCTGTCCTGTGCTCAGCGATCTCCTTCTGGTGTTCCCAGCTCCACCCCCTGTCCTATGATCAGCGATCTCCTTCTGGTGTTCCCAGCTCCACCCACTGTCCTGTGATCAGCGATCTCCTTCTGGTGTTCCCAGCTCCACCCCCTGTCCTGTGCTCAGCGATCTCCTTCTGGTGTTCCCAGCTCCGCCCCCTGTCCTATGATCAGCGATCTCCTTCTTGTGTTCCCAGCTCCACCCCCTGTCCTGTGCTCAGCGATCTCCTTCTGGTGTTCCCAACTCCACCCCCTGTCCTATGATCAGCGATCTCCTTCTTGTGTTCCCAGCTCCACCCCCTGTCCTGTGCTCAGTGATCTCCTTCTGGTGTTCCCAACTCTACCCCCTGTCCTGTGCTCAGCGATCTCCCTCTGGTGTTCCCAACTCCACCCCCTATTCTGTGCTCAGCGAGCTCCTTCTGGTGTTCCCAGCTCCACCCCCTGTCCTGTGCTCAGCGATCTCCTTCTGGTGTTCCCAGCTCCACCCCCTGTCCTGTGCTCAGTGATCTCCTTCTGGTGTTCCCAACTCTACCCCCTGTCCTGTGCTCAGCGATCTCCCTCTGGTGTTCCCAACTCCACCCCCTATCCTGTGCTCAGCGAGCTCCTTCTGGTGTTCCCAGCTCCACCCCCTGTCCTGTGCTCAGCGATCTCCTTCTGGTGTTCCCAGCTCCACCCCCTGTCCTATGATCAGCGATCTCCTTCTGGTGTTCCCAGCTCCACCCCCTGTCCTGTGCTCAGCGAGCTCCTTCTGGTGTTCCCAGCTCCACCCCCTGTCCTGTGCTCAGCGATCTCCTTCTGGTGTTCCCAACTCCACCCCCTGTCCTGTGATCAGCGATCTCCTTCTGGTGTTCCCAGCTCCACCCCCTGTCCTGTGCTCAGCGATCTCCCTCTGGTGTTCCCAGCTCCAACCCCTGTCCTGTGCTCAGCGATCTCCTGGGGTTCCCAGCTCCACCCCCTGTCCTGTGCTCAGCGAGCTCCTTCTGGTGTTCCCAGCTCCACCCCCTGTCCTGTGCTCAGCGATCTCCTTCTGGTGTTCCCAGCTCCACCCCCTGTCCTGTGATCAGCGATCTCCTGGTGTTCCCAACTCCACCCCCTGTCCTGTGCTCAGCGATCTCCTTCTGGTGTTCCCAACTCCACCCCCTGTCCTGTGATCAGCGATCTCCTTCTGGTATTCCCAACTCCACCCCCTGTCCTATGATCAGCGATCTCCTTCTGGTGTTCCCAACTCCACCCCCTGTCCTAGGATCAGCGATCTCCTTCTGGTGTTCCCAGCTCCACCCCCTGTCCTGTGATCAGCGATCTCCTTCTGGTGTTCCCGGCTCCACCCCCTGTCCTGTGATCAGCGATCTCCTTCTGGTGTTCCCGGCTCCACCCCCTGTCCTGTGCTCAGCAATCTCCTTCTGGTGTTCCCAGCTCCACCCCCTGTCCTGTGCTCAGCAATTTCCTTCTGGTGTTTTCAGCTCCACCCCCTGTCCTATAATCAGCGATCTCCTTCTGGTGTTCCCAGCTCCACCCCCTGTCCTATGATCAGCGATCTCCTTCTGGTGTTCCCAGCTCCACCCCCTGTCCTGTGCTCAGGGATCTCCTTCTGGTGTTCCCAGCTCCATCCCCTGTCCTATGATCAGCGATCTCCTTCTGGTGTTCCCAGCTCCACCCCCTGTCTTGTGCTCAGCGATCTCCTTCTGGCGTTCCCAACTCCACCCCCTGTCCTATGATCAGCGATCTCCTTCTGGAGTTCCCAACTCCACCCCCTGTCCTGTGCTCAGCGATCTCTTTCTGGTGTTCCCAACTCCACCCCCTGTCCTGTGCTCAGCAATCTCCCTCTGGTGTTCCCAACTCTACCCCCTGTCCTGTGATCAGCGATCTCCTTCTGGTGTTCCCAACTCCACCCCCTATCCTGTGCTCAGCGAGCTCCTTCTGGTGTTCCCAGCTACACCCCCTGTCCTGTGATCAGCGATCTCCTGGTGTTCCCAACTCCACCCCCTGTCCTGTGCTCAGCGATCTCCTTCTGGTATTCCCAACTCCACCCCCTGTCCTATGATCAGCGATCTCCTTCTGGTGTTCCCAACTCCACCCCCTGTCCTAGGATCAGCGATCTCCTTCTGGTGTTCCCAGCTCCACCCCCTGTCCTGTGATCAGCGATCTCCTTCTGGTGTTCCCGGCTCCACCCCCTGTCCTGTGCTCAGCAATCTCCTTCTGGTGTTCCCAGCTCCACCCCCTGTCCTGTGCTCAGCAATTTCCTTCTGGTGTTCCCAGCTCCACCCCCTGTCCTATGATCAGCGATCTCCTTCTGGTGTTCCCAGCTCCACCCCCTGTCCTGTGATCAGCGATCTCCTTCTGGTGTTCCCAGCTCCACCCCCTGTCCTGTGCTCAGCGATCTCCTTCTGGTGTTCTCAGCTCCACCCCCTGTCCTGTGCTCAGCGATCTCCTTCTGGTGTTCCCAGCTCCACCCCCTGTCCTGTGCTCAGCGATCTCCTTCTGGTGTTCCCAGCTCCACCCCCTGTCCTGTGCTCAGCGATCTCCTTCTGGTGTTCCCAGCTCCACCCCCTGTCCTGTGCTCAGCGATCTCCTTCTGGTGTTCCCAGCTCCACCCCCTGTCCTGTGCTCAGTGATCTCCTTCTGGTGTTCCCAGCTCCACCCCCTGTTCTATGATCAGCGATCTCCTTCTGGTGTTCCCAGCTCCACCCCCTGTCCTGTGCTTAGGAATCTCCTTCTGGTGTTCCCAGCTCCACCCCCTGTCCTATGATCAGCGATCTCCTTCTGGTGTTCCCAGCTCCACCCCCTGTCCTGTGCTCAGCGATCTCCTTCTGGTGTTCCCAGCTCCACCCCCTGTCCTGTGATCAGCGATCTCCTTTTGGTGTTCCCAGCTCCACCCCCTGTCCTGTGCTCAGCGATCTCCTTCTGGTGTTCCCAGCTCCACCCCCTGTCCTGTGATCAGCGATCTCCTTCTGGTGTTCCCAGCTCCACCCCCTGTCCTGTGCTCAGCGATCTCCTTCTGGTGTTCCCAGCTCCACCCCCTGTCCTGTGCTCAGCGATCTCCTTCTGGTGTTCCCAGCTCCACCCCCTGTCCTGTGATCAGCGATCTCCTTCTGGTGTTCCCAACTCCACCCCCTGTCCTGTGATCAGCGATCTCCTTCTGGTGTTCCCAGCTCCACCCCCTGTCCTGTGATCAGCGATCTCCTTCTGGTGTTCCCAGCTCCACCCCCTGTCCTATGATCAGCGATCTCCTTCTGGTGTTCCCAGCTCCACCCCCTGTCCTGTGCTCAGCGATCTCCTTCTGGCGTTCCCAGCTCCACCCCCTGTCCTGTGATCAGCGATCTCCTTCTGGCGTTCCCAGCTCCACCCCCTGTCCTGTGCTCAGCGATCTCCTTCTGGTGTTCCCAGCTCCACCCCCTGTCCTGTGCTCAGCAATCTCCTTCTGGTGTTCCCAGCTCCACCCCCTGTCCTGTGATCAGCGATCTCCTTCTGGCGTTCCCAGCTCCACCCACTGTCCTGTGATCAGCGATCTCCTTCTGGCGTTCCCAGCTCCGCCCCCTGTCCTATGATCAGCGATCTCCTTCTGGTGTTCCCAGCTCCACCCCCTGTCCTATGATCAGCGATCTCCTTCTTGTGTTCCCAGCTCCGCCCCCTGTCCTGTACTCAGCGATCTCCTTCTGGCGTTCCCAACTCTACCCCCTGTCCTGTGATCAGCGATCTCCTTCTGGAGTTCCCAACTCCACCCCCTGTCCTGTGCTCAGCGATCTCCCTCTGGTGTTCCCAACTCTACCCCCTGTCCTGTGATCAGCGATCTCCTTCTGGTGTTCCCAACTCCACCCCCTATCCTGTGCTCAGCGAGCTCCTTCTGGTGTTCCCAGCTCCACCCCCTGTCCTGTGCTCAGCGATCTCCTTCTGGTGTTCCCAGCTCCACCCCCTGTCCTGTGCTCAGTGACCTCCTTCTGGTGTTCCCAGCTCCACCCCCTGTCCTGTGCTCAGCGATCTCCTTCTGGTGTTCCCAGCTCCACCCCCTGTCCTGTGCTCAGCGATCTCCTTCTGGTGTTTCCAGCTCCACCCCCTGTCCTATGATCAGCGATCTCCTTCTGGTGTTCCCAGCTCCACCCCCTGTCCTGTGCTCAGTGACCTCCTTCTGGTGTTCCCAGCTCCACCCCCTGTCCTGTGCTCAGCGATCTCCTTCTGGTGTTCCCAGCTCCACCCCCTGTCCTGTGCTCAGTGACCTCCTTCTGGTGTTCCCAGCTCCACCCCCTGTCCTGTGCTCAGCGATCTCCTTTTGGTGTTCCCAGCTCCACCCCCTGTCCTGTGCTCAGCGATCTCCTTCTGGTGTTCCCAGCTCCACCCCCTGTCCTGTGCTCAGCGATCTCCCTCTGGTGTTCCCAGCGCCACCCCCTGTCCTATGATCAGCGATCTCCTTCTGGTGTTCCCAGCTCCACCCCCTGTCCTATGATCAGCGATCTCCGTTTGGTGTTCCCAGCTCCACCCCCTGTCCTGTGCTCAGCGATCTCCTTCTGGTGTTCCCAGCTCCACCCCCTGTCCTATGATCAGCGATCTCCTTCTGGTGTTCCCAACTCCACCCCCTGTCCTGTGCTCAGCGATCTCTTTCTGGTGTTCCCAGCTCCACCCCCTGTCCTGTGCTCAGCGATCTCCCTCTGGTGTTCCCAGCTCCACCCCCTGTCCTGTGCTCAGCGATCTCCTTCTGGTGTTCCCAGCTCCACCCCCTGTCCTGTGCTCAGCGATTTCCTTCTGGTGTTCCCAGCTCCACCCACTGTCCTGTGCTCAGCAATCTCCCTCTGGTGTTCCCAGCTCCACCCCCTGTCCTGTGCTCAGCGATCTCCTTCTGGTGTTCCCAGCTCCACCCACTGTCCTGTGCTCAGCGACCTCCTTCTGGTGTTCCCAACTCCACCCCCTGTCCTGTGATCAGCGATCTCCTTCTGGTGTTCCCAGTTCCACCCCCTGTCCTGTGCTCAGCGATCTCCTTCTGGTATTCCCAGCTCCACCCCCTGTCCTGTGCTCAGCAATCTCCTTCTGGTGTTCCCAGCTCCACCCCCTGTCCTATGATCAGTGATCTCCTTCTGGTGTTCCCAGCTCAACCCCCTGTCCTATGATTAGCGATCTCCTTCTGGTGTTCCCAGCTCAACCCCCTGTCCTATGATCAGCGATCTCCTTTTGGTGTTCCCAGCTCCACCCCCTGTCCTATGATCAGCGCTCTCCTTCTGGTGTTCCCAACTCCACCCCCTGTCCTGTGCTCAGCGATCTCCTTCTGGTGTTCCCAACTCCACCCCCTGTCCTGTGCTCAGCAATCTCCCTCTGGTGTTCCCAACTCTACCCCCTGTCCTGTGCTCAGCGATCTCTTTCTGGTGTTCCCAGCTCCACCCCCTGTCCTGTGCTCAGCGATCTCCCTCTGGTGTTCCCAGCTCCACCCCCTGTCCTGTGCTCAGCGATCTCCTTCTGGTGTTTCCAGCTCCACCCCCTGTCCTGTGCTCAGCGATCTCCTTCTGGTGTTCCCAGCTCCCCCCCCCTGTCCTATGATCAGTGATCTCCTGGTGTTCCCAACTCCACCCCCTGTCCGGTGCTCAGCGATCTCCTTCTGGTGTTCCCAGCTCCACCCCCTGTCCTGTGCTCAGCGATCTCCTTCTGGTGTTCCCAACTCCACCCCCTGTCCTGTGCTCAGCGATCTCCTTCTGGTGTTCCCAACTCCACCCCCTGTCCTGTGCTCAGCGATCTCCTTCTGGTGTTCCCAACTCCACCCCCTGTCCTGTGCTCAGCGATCTCCTTCTTGTGTTCCCGGCTCCACCCCCTGTCCTATGATCAGCGATCTCCTTCTGGTGTTCCCGGCTCCACCCCCTGTCCTATGATCAGCGATCTCCGTTTGGTGTTCCCAGCTCCACCCCTTGTCCTGTGCTCAGCGATCTCCTTCTGGTGTTCCCAGCTCCACCCCCTGTCCTGTGCTCAGCGATCTCCTTCTGGTGTTCCCAGCTCCACCCCCTGTCCTGTGCTCAGCGATCTCCTTCTGGTGTTCCCAGCTCCACCCCCTGTCCTGTGATCAGCGATCTCCTTTTGGTGTTCCCAGCTCCACCCCCTGTCCTGTGCTCAGCGATCTCCTTCTGGTGTTCCCAGCTCCACCCCCTGTCCTGTGATCAGCGATCTCCTTCTGGTGTTCCCAGCTCCACCCCCTGTCCTGTGCTCAGCGATCTCCTTCTGGTGTTCCCAGCTCCACCCCCTGTCCTGTGCTCAGCGATCTCCTTCTGGTGTTCCCAGCTCCACCCCCTGTCCTGTGATCAGCGATCTCCTTCTGGTGTTCCCAACTCCACCCCCTGTCCTGTGATCAGCGATCTCCTTCTGGTGTTCCCAGCTCCACCCCCTGTCCTGTGATCAGCGATCTCCTTCTGGTGTTCCCAGCTCCACCCCCTGTCCTATGATCAGCGATCTCCTTCTGGTGTTCCCAGCTCCACCCCCTGTCCTGTGCTCAGCGATCTCCTTCTGGCGTTCCCAGCTCCACCCCCTGTCCTGTGATCAGCGATCTCCTTCTGGCGTTCCCAGCTCCACCCCCTGTCCTGTGCTCAGCGATCTCCTTCTGGTGTTCCCAGCTCCACCCCCTGTCCTGTGCTCAGCAATCTCCTTCTGGTGTTCCCAGCTCCACCCCCTGTCCTGTGATCAGCGATCTCCTTCTGGCGTTCCCAGCTCCACCCACTGTCCTGTGATCAGCGATCTCCTTCTGGCGTTCCCAGCTCCGCCCCCTGTCCTATGATCAGCGATCTCCTTCTGGTGTTCCCAGCTCCACCCCCTGTCCTATGATCAGCGATCTCCTTCTTGTGTTCCCAGCTCCGCCCCCTGTCCTGTGCTCAGCGATCTCCTTCTGGCGTTCCCAACTCTACCCCCTGTCCTGTGATCAGCGATCTCCTTCTGGAGTTCCCAACTCCACCCCCTGTCCTGTGCTCAGCGATCTCCCTCTGGTGTTCCCAACTCTACCCCCTGTCCTGTGATCAGCGATCTCCTTCTGGTGTTCCCAACTCCACCCCCTATCCTGTGCTCAGCGAGCTCCTTCTGGTGTTCCCAGCTCCACCCCCTGTCCTGTGCTCAGCGATCTCCTTCTGGTGTTCCCAGCTCCACCCCCTGTCCTGTGCTCAGTGACCTCCTTCTGGTGTTCCCAGCTCCACCCCCTGTCCTGTGCTCAGCGATCTCCTTCTGGTGTTCCCAGCTCCACCCCCTGTCCTGTGCTCAGCGATCTCCTTCTGGTGTTTCCAGCTCCACCCCCTGTCCTATGATCAGCGATCTCCTTCTGGTGTTCCCAGCTCCACCCCCTGTCCTGTGCTCAGTGACCTCCTTCTGGTGTTCCCAGCTCCACCCCCTGTCCTGTGCTCAGCGATCTCCTTCTGGTGTTCCCAGCTCCACCCCCTGTCCTGTGCTCAGTGACCTCCTTCTGGTGTTCCCAGCTCCACCCCCTGTCCTGTGCTCAGCGATCTCCTTCTGGTGTTCCCAGCTCCACCCCCTGTCCTGTGCTCAGCGATCTCCTTCTGGTGTTTCCAGCTCCACCCCCTGTCCTATGATCAGCGATCTCCTTTTGGTGTTCCCAGCTCCACCCCCTGTCCTGTGCTCAGCGATCTCCTTCTGGTGTTCCCAGCTCCACCCCCTGTCCTGTGCTCAGCGATCTCCCTCTGGTGTTCCCAGCGCCACCCCCCTGTCCTATGATCAGCGATCTCCTTCTGGTGTTCCCAGCTCCACCCCCTGTCCTATGATCAGCGATCTCCGTTTGGTGTTCCCAGCTCCACCCCCTGTCCTGTGCTCAGCGATCTCCTTCTGGTGTTCCCAGCTCCACCCCCTGTCCTATGATCAGCGATCTCCTTCTGGTGTTCCCAACTCCACCCCCTGTCCTGTGCTCAGCGATCTCTTTCTGGTGTTCCCAGCTCCACCCCCTGTCCTGTGCTCAGCGATCTCCCTCTGGTGTTCCCAGCTCCACCCCCTGTCCTGTGCTCAGCGATCTCCTTCTGGTGTTCCCAGCTCCACCCCCTGTCCTGTGCTCAGCGATTTCCTTCTGGTGTTCCCAGCTCCACCCACTGTCCTGTGCTCAGCAATCTCCCTCTGGTGTTCCCAGCTCCACCCCCTGTCCTGTGCTCAGCGATCTCCTTCTGGTGTTCCCAGCTCCACCCACTGTCCTGTGCTCAGCGACCTCCTTCTGGTGTTCCCAACTCCACCCCCTGTCCTGTGATCAGCGATCTCCTTCTGGTGTTCCCAGTTCCACCCCCTGTCCTGTGCTCAGCGATCTCCTTCTGGTATTCCCAGCTCCACCCCCTGTCCTGTGCTCAGCAATCTCCTTCTGGTGTTCCCAGCTCCACCCCCTGTCCTATGATCAGTGATCTCCTTCTGGTGTTCCCAGCTCAACCCCCTGTCCTATGATTAGCGATCTCCTTCTGGTGTTCCCAGCTCAACCCCCTGTCCTATGATCAGCGATCTCCTTTTGGTGTTCCCAGCTCCACCCCCTGTCCTATGATCAGCGCTCTCCTTCTGGTGTTCCCAACTCCACCCCCTGTCCTGTGCTCAGCGATCTCCTTCTGGTGTTCCCAACTCCACCCCCTGTCCTGTGCTCAGCAATCTCCCTCTGGTGTTCCCAACTCTACCCCCTGTCCTGTGCTCAGCGATCTCTTTCTGGTGTTCCCAGCTCCACCCCCTGTCCTGTGCTCAGCGATCTCCCTCTGGTGTTCCCAGCTCCACCCCCTGTCCTGTGCTCAGCGATCTCCTTCTGGTGTTTCCAGCTCCACCCCCTGTCCTGTGCTCAGCGATCTCCTTCTGGTGTTCCCAGCTCCCCCCCCCTGTCCTATGATCAGTGATCTCCTGGTGTTCCCAACTCCACCCCCTGTCCGGTGCTCAGCGATCTCCTTCTGGTGTTCCCAGCTCCACCCCCTGTCCTGTGCTCAGCGATCTCCTTCTGGTGTTCCCAACTCCACCCCCTGTCCTGTGCTCAGCGATCTCCTTCTGGTGTTCCCAACTCCACCCCCTGTCCTGTGCTCAGCGATCTCCTTCTGGTGTTCCCAACTCCACCCCCTGTCCTGTGCTCAGCGATCTCCTTCTTGTGTTCCCGGCTCCACCCCCTGTCCTATGATCAGCGATCTCCTTCTGGTGTTCCCGGCTCCACCCCCTGTCCTGTGCTCAGCGATCTCCTTCTGGTGTTCCCAGCTCCACCCCCTGTCCTGTGCTCAGCGATCTCCTTCTGGTGTTCCCAGCTCCACCCCCTGTCCTGTGCTCAGCGATCTCCTTCTGGTGTTCCCAGCTCCACCCCCTGTCCTGTGCTCAGCGATCTCCTTCTGGTGTTCCCAACTCCACCCCCTGTCCTGTGCTCAGCGATCTCTTTCTGGTGTTCCCAGCTCCACCCCCTGTCCTGTGCTCAGCGATCTCCCTCTGGTGTTCCCAGCTCCACCCCCTGTCCTGTGCTCAGCGATCTCCTTCTGGTGTTCCCAACTCCACCCCCTGTCCTGTGCTCAGCGATCTCCTTCTGGTGTTCCCAGCTCCCCCCCCCCCTGTCCTATGATCAGCGATCTCCTGGTGTTCCCAACTCCACCCCCTGTCCTGTGCTCAGCGATCTCCTTCTGGCGTTTCCAGCTCCACCCCCTGTCCTGTGCTCAGCGATCTCCTTCTGGTGTTCCCAGCTCCACCCCCTGTCCTGTGCTCAGCGATCTCCTTCTGGTGTTCCCGGCTCCACCCCCTGTCCTATGATCAGCGATCTCCTTCTGGTGTTCCCGGCTCCACCCCCTGTCCTGTGCTCAGCGATCTCCTTCTTGTGTTCCCAGCTTCACCCCCTGTCCTGTGCTCAGCGATCTCCTTCTGGTGTTCCCAGCTCCACCCCCTGTCCTGTGCTCAGCGATCTCCTTCTGGTGTTCCCAGCTCCACCCCCTGTCCTGTGCTCAGCGATCTCCTTCTGGTGTTCCCGGCTCCGCCCCCTGTTCTGGTGCTTATGCATTATTCCCCCAAGGTGTGTTTAGAAGAAGATGAGTGTAGTAAATTTGCTGACATTGTAGTGACAACATAAGGCTGGGTGTAGTAAGATGGCGGACAGAGCAGAGATAACACAGATCTGGGTGTAGTAAGATGGTGGACATAGAGGGTAATAACATAAGGCTGGGTGCAGTAAGATGGTGGACAGAGCAGAGATAACACAGATCTGGGTGTAGTAAGATGGCGGACATAGAGGGTAATAACATAAGGCTGGGTGTAGTAAGATTGCAAACAGATAACAGAGATCTGGGTGTAGTAAGATGGCGGACATAGAGGGTAATAACACAAGGCTGGGTGTAGTAAGATGGCGGACAGATAACAGAGATCTGGGTGTACTAAGATGGGGGACATAGAGGGTAATAACATAAGGCTGGATGTAGTAAGATGGCGGACAGATAACAGAGATCTGGGTGTAGTAAGATGGCGGACATGGAGGGTAATAACATAAGGCTGGGTGTAGTAAGATGGTGGACAGATAACAGAGATCTGGGTGTAGTAAGATGGCGGACATAGAGGGTAATAACATAAGGCTGGGTGTAGTAAGATGGCGGACAGATAACAGAGATCTGGGTGTAGTAAGATGGGGGACAGAGCCGCACAGTACCTCGGCTCTCTGGCGCTGTTTCAGCTCCTGCTGGGCGCTCCTCTGCTTGGCTTTCTCCAGGCGGCTCACAGACTCTTTTGGTTTGGATTTCTCTTTGCGGATGGCGGGCTCCATGGCAACCAGCGCGTGTACTACTCTGCCAGGGAGAGGCCGCCGCTCGCTCCCGCCGCGCGTCCCCGAACCAGACTACGCACGCGCAGAGACTCCGACTCGTTCCCTTCAGGGGGCGGAGAGATGAGAATGAGAATCCTGACAGGAAGTGGGATGTGTACCAGAGAATAGAGTCCCCCATCACAGGAAGTGAAGTGCGTGGTGGAAATAGAGCCTCCCCCGAGAGTGTGAGATACCCCCAGAGGAGGAGCAACATGAGGGGACTGTCCCCCCAAACCTGATCATTATGGGCGGAGTTCACTGCGACCTCTGGTACCTCATGGGAAGTCCAGCAGTATACCTCCGCCCCCAATATCCTCTGACCCCCCCAATATGCCCCGGCCCCCCAAAATATCCTCTGACCCCCCCAAAATATCCTCTGACCCCCCCAATATCCTCTGACCCCCCCAATATCCTCTGAGGCTCAGACCCACCTCCAATATCCTCTGACCCCCCCCCAATATCCTCTGACCCCCCCCCCCCCCAATATCCTCTGACCCACCTCCAATATCCTCTGACTCACCTCCATTATCCTCTGACCCACCTCCATTATACTCTGACCTACCTCCAATATCCTCTGACCCCCCCAATATCCTCTGACCCCCTCCCTATATCCTCTGACCCCCCCCAATATCCTCTGACCCACCTCCAATATCCTCTGACCCCCCCCCCAATATCCTCTGACCCACCTCCATTATCCTCTGACCTACCTCCATTATCCTCTGACCCACCTCCAATATCCTCTGCCCCCCCCAATATCCTCTGAACCCCCCCCCCCAATATCCTCTGACCCACCTCCATTATCCTCTGACCTACCTCCATTATCCTCTGACCCACCTCCAATATCCTCTGCCCCCCCCAATATCCTCTGAACCCCCCCCCCCCCCAATATCCTCTGACCCACCTCCAATATCCTCTGACCCCCCCAATATCCTCTGACCCCCCCAATATCCTCTGACCCACCTCCATTATCCTCTGACCCACCTCCATTATCCTCTGACCCACCTCCAATATCCTCTGCCCCCCCAATATCCTCTGACCCACCTCCATTATCCTTTGACCCACCTCCATTATCCTCTGCCCCCCCCAATATCCTCTGACCCCCCCCCCAATATCCTCTGACCCACCTCTAATATCCTCTGCCCCCCCAATATCCTCTGACCCCCCCAATATCCTCTGACCCACCTCCAATATCCTCTGACCCCCCCCAATATCCTTTGACCCCCCCCAATATCCTCTGACCCACCTCCAAAATCCTCTGACCCCCCCCCCAAACATCCTCTGCCCCCCCAATATCCTCTGCCCCCCCATTATCCTCTGACCCACCTCCTTTATCCTCTGACCCACCTCCAATATCCTCTGCCCCCCCCAATATCCTCTGACTCCCCCCAATATCCCCTGACCCCCCAATATCCTCTGACCCCCCAAAATATCCTCTGACCCCCCAATATCCTACAACCCCCAATATCCTCCAACCCGCCCAATATTCTCTGACCCCCCAATATCCTCCGACCCCCCCCAATATCCTCTGACCCCCCCCCAATATCCTCTGACCCACCTCCATTATCCTCTGACCCACCTCCAATATCCTCTGACCCCCCCAATATTCTCTGCCCCCCCCAATATCCTCTGACCCACCTCCATTATCCTCTGACCCACCTCCATTATCCTCTGACCCACCTCCAATATCCTCTGCCCCCCCCAATATCCTCTGACCCCCCCAATATCCTCTGACCCACCTCCAATATCCTCTGACACCCCCCCAATATCCTCTGACCCCCCCCAATATCCTCTGACCCCCCCCCCCAATATCCTCTGACCCACCTCCATTATCCTCTGACCCACCTCCAATATCCTCTGCCCCCCCAATATCCTCTGCCCCCCCCAATATCCTCTGCCCCCCCCAATATCCTCTGACCCACCTCCATTATCCTCTGACCCACCTCCAATATCCTCTGCCCCCCAATATCCTCTGACTCCCCCCAATATCCCCTGACCCCCCCAATATCCCCTGACCCCACAATATTCTACAACCCCCAATATCCTCCAACCCGCCCAATATTCTCTGACCACCCAATATCCTCCAACCCCCCAATGTCCTCTGACCCCCCCAATATCCTCCGACCCCCCGATATCCTCTGACCCCCCCAATATCCTCCAACCCCCCCAATGTCCTCCGACCCCCCAATATCCTCTGACCCCCCGGTTGGATGGGGATGGCGGTGACACCGGGTGACGTCCTTTGTGTTGGGGACAATGACTCATCCTCTGTCTGTCACCTTGCCCCTCCTCCGGTTAAACTTCAACCAGAGAAGAAGAAGAAGAATTGTCATTGTCACCTGAGCGGACCGCAGAGCTGACTCTTCACTGCAACCCACAGGTGAGACCTCACTGGGGGGAGGGGGGAGGGGGGATTATCTGATTATGTCCCCATCCTTGGTGTCACCGAATACAAGACAAGGATGGAGGGTAACAATGTATGGAGATTCCGAGGATCGGACATTGATATGACCGCCCCATACATTCCATACAATCTGATTGTACAATCTGTATTATATCTGCCATCAGCTTTGTGCTCCCAGGACTCACCTGATTGTACACAGATTGATTGGGAGGTGTGGTCTCTGTCAGAGATTGTACAATCAGATTGTACAGTGTATGGCCGGTTTCCGTCACACAGATGACGGAGAATTTGTGGTGATTTTTCACAGTTTTTATGTTCATCGGATTCTATCCGATGGACTGGCCAATCAGTGTTCTCCAATTGGACTGTCAGTTACCTCTAAAGACAGAGCCCCCCTCCCCCCATACAAGGGCGCTATCCTATTATTCTGTATCACCATGGTGAAGAGGTTGGTGTCAGTTGGTGGTGGTTGGTGTCAGTTGGTAGTGATTGATGGTTGGTGTCTGTTGGTGGTGGTTGGTGTCAGTAGGTAGGGATTGGTGGTTGGTGTCTGTTGGTAGTGATTGGTGGTTGGTGTTTGTTGGTAGTGATTGGTGGTTGATTTCAGTTGGTAGTGATTGGTGGTTGGTGTCAGTTGGAGGTGGTTGGTGTCAGTTGGTAGTGATTGGTGGTTGGTGTTGGTTGGTGGTTGGGGTCAGTTGGTAGTGATTGGTGGTTGGTGTCAGTTGGTAGTGATTGGTGGTTGGTGTCAGTTGCTAGTGATTGGTGGTTGGTGTCAGTTGGTAGTGATTGGTGTCAGTTGGTAGTGATTGGTGGTTGGTGTCAGTTGGAGGTGGTTGGTGTCAGTTGGTAGTGGTTGGTGGTTGGGGTCAGTTGGTAGTGATTGGTGGTTGGTGTCAGTTGGTAGTGATTGGTGGTTGGTGTCAGTTGGTAGTGATTGGTGGTTGGTGTCGGTTGGTGGTTGGGGTCAGTTGGTGTCAGTTGGTAGTGATTGGTGGTTGGTGCCAGTTGGTAGTGATTGGTGGTTGGTGTCAGTTGGAGGTGTTTGGTGTCAGTTGGTAGTGATTGGTGGTTAGTGTCAGTTGGTAGTGATTGGTGGTTGGTGGTTGGTGTCAGTTGGTAGTGATTGGTGGTTGGTGTCAGTTGGAGGTGGTTGGTGTCAGTTGGTAGTGATTGGTGGTTGGTGTCAGTTGGAGGTAGTTGGTGGTGGTTGGTGTCAGTTGGTGGTTGGTGTCGGTTGGTGGTTGGGGTATGGCCGGTTTCCGTCACACAGATGATGGAGAATTTGTGGTGATTTTTCACAGTTTTTATGTTCAGAGATCGGATTCTATCCCATGGACTGGCCAATCCAATTGGACTGTCAGTTACCTCTAAAGACAGAGCCCCCCTCCCCCCATACAAGGGCGCTATCCTATTAGTCTGTATCACCATGGTGAAGAGGTTGGTGGTGGTTGGTGTCAGTTGGTAGTGATTGGTGGTTGGTGTCAGTTGGTAGTGGTTGGTGTCAGTTGGTAGTGATTGGTGGTTGGTGTCAGTTGGTAGTGATTGGTGGTTGGTGTCAGTTGGTAGTGATTGGTGTTTGGTGTCTGTTGGTAGTGATTGGTGGTTGGTGTCTGTTGGTAGTGATTGGTGGTTGGTGTCTGTTGGTAGTGATTGGTGGTTGGTGTCAGTTGGTAGTGATTGGTGGTTGGTGTCAGTTGGAGGTGGTTGGTGTCAGTTGGTAGTGATTGGTGGTTGGGGTCAGTTGGTGTCAGTTGGTAGTGATTGGTGGTTGGTGTCTGTTGGTAGTGATTGGTGGTTGGTGTCAGTTGGTAGTGATTTGGTGGTTGGTGTCAGTTGGAGGTGGTTGGTGTCAGTTGGTAGTGATTGGTGGTTGGTGTTGGTTGGTGGTTGGGGTCAGTTGGTGTCAGTTGGTAGTGATTGGTGGTTGGTGTCAGTTGGAGGTGGTTGGTGTCAGTTGGTAGTGATTGGTGGTTGGTGGTTGGGGTCAGTTGGTAGTGGTTGGTGGTAGTGATTGGTGGTTGGTGTCAGTTGGTAGTGATTGGTGTCAGTTGGTAGTGATTGGTGGTTGGTGTCAGTTGGAGGTGGTTGGTGTCAGTTGGTAGTGATTGGTGGTTGGTGTCGGTTGGTGGTTGGGGTCAGTTGGTGTCAGTTGGTAGTGATTGGTGGTTGGTGTCAGTTGGTAGTGATTGGTGGTTGGTGTCAGTTGGTAGTGATTGGTGGTTGGTGTCGGTTGGTGATTGGGGGTTGGTGCCAGTTGGTAGTGGTTGGTGTCAGTTGGAGGTGGTTGGTGTCAGTTGGTAGTGATTGGTGGTTGGTGTCAGTTGGTAGTGATTGGTGGTTAGTGTCAGTTGGAGGTGGTTGGTGTCAGTTGGTAGTGATTGGTGGTTGGTGTCGGTTGATGGTTGGTGTCAGTTGGAGATGGTTGGTGGTTGGTGTCAGTTGGAGGTGGTTGGTGTCAGTTGGTAGTGATTGGTGGTTGGAGGTGGTTGGTGTCAGTTGGTAGTGGTTGGGGTCAGTTGGTGTCAGTTGGAGATGGTTGGTGGTTGGTGTCAGTTGGTAGTGATTGGTGGTTGGTGTGAGTTGGAGGTGGTTGGTGTCAGTTGGAGGTAGTTGGTGGTGGTTGGTGTCAGTTGGTAGTGATTGGTGGTTGGTGTGAGTTGGAGGTGGTTGGTGTCAGTTGGCAGTGGTTGGTGTCAGTTGGTAGTGATTGGTGGTTGGTGTCAGTTGGTAGTGATTGGTGGTTGATTTCAGTTGGTAGTGATTGGTGGTTGGTGTCAGTTGGTGTCAGTTGGAGATGGTTGGTGTCAGTTGGAGGTGGTTGGTGTCAGTTGGTAGTGATTGGTGGTTGGTGTCAGTTGGAGGTAGTTGGTGGTTGGTGTCAGTTGGTAGTGATTGGTGGTTGGTGTCAGTTGGTAGTGATTGGTGGTTGGTGTCAGTTGGTAGTGATTGGTGGTTGGTGTCAGTTGGAGATGGTTAGTGTCAGTTGGAGGTGGTTGGTGTCAGTTGGTAGTGATTGGTGGTTGGTGTCGGTTGGTGTCAGTTGGTAGTGATTGGTGGTTGGTGTCAGTTGGAGATGGTTGGTGTCAGTTGGAGGTGGTTGGTGTCAGTTGGTAGTGATTGGTGGTTGGAGGTGGTTGGTGTCAGTTGGTAGTGATTGGTGGTTGGTGTCGGTTGGTGGTTGGGGTCAGTTGGTGTCAGTTGGTAGTGATTGGTGGTTGGTGTCAGTTGGTAGTGATTGGTGGTTGGTGTCAGTTGGAGGTAGTTGGTGGTGGTTGGTGTCAGTTGGTAGTGATTGGTGGTTGGTGTGAGTTGGAGGTGGTTGGTGTCAGTTGGCAGTGGTTGGTGTCAGTTGGTAGTGATTGGTGGTTGGTGTCAGTTGGTAGTGATTGGTGGTTGATTTCAGTTGGTAGTCATTGGTGGTTGATGTCAGTTGGTAGTTGGTGTCAGTTGGAGATGGTTGGTGGTTGGTGTCAGTTGGAGGTGGTTGGTGTCAGTTGGTAGTGATTGGTGGTTTGACTCAGTTGGAGGTAGTTGGTGGTGGTTGGTGTCAGTTGGTAGTGAGTGGTGGTTGGTGTCGGTTGGTGGTTGGGGTCTGTTGGTGTCAGTTGGTAGTGATTGGTGGTTGGTGTCAGTTGGTAGTAATTGGTGGTTGGTGTCAGTTGGAGATGGTTGGTGTCAGTTGTCAGTTGGTAGTGATTGGTGGTTGGTGTGAGTTGGCAGTGATTGGTGTCAGTTGGCAGTGATTGCTGTCAGTTGGCAGTGGTTGGTGTCAGTTGGTAGTGATTGGTGGTTGGTGTCAGTTGGTGGTTGGTGTCAGTTGGTAGTGATTGGTGGTTGGTGTCAGTTGGTAGTGACCGGTTGTTGGTGTCAGTTGGTAGTGATTGGTGGTTGGTGTCAGTTGGTAGTGATTGGTGGTTGGTGTCAGTTGGTAGTGATTAGTGGTTGGTGTCTGTTGGTAGTGATTAGTGGTTGGTGTCAGTTGGTAGTGATTGGTGGTTGGTGTCAGTTGGTGGTGATTGGTGGTTGGTGTCAGTTGGTAGTGACCGGTGGTTGGTGTCAGTTGGTAGTGATTGGTGGTTGGTGTCTGTTGGTAGTGATTGGTGGTTGGTGTCAGTTGGTAGTGATTGGTGGTTGGTGTCAGTTGGTAGTGATTGGTGGTTGGTGTCTGTTGGTAGTGATTGGTGGTTGGTGTCAGTTGGTAGTGATTGGTGGTTGGTGTCTGTTGGTAGTGATTGGTGGTTGGGGTCAGTTGGTGTCAGTTGGTAGTGATTGGTGGTTGGTGTCAGTTGGTAGTGATTGGTGGTTGGTGTCAGTTGGAGGTGGTTGGTGTCAGTTGGTAGTGATTGGTGGTTGGTGTTGGTTGGTGGTTGGGGTCAGTTGGTGTCAGTTGGTAGTGATTGGTGGTTGGTGTCTGTTGGTAGTGATTGGTGGTTGGTGTCAGTTGGAGGTGGTTGGTGTCAGTTGGTAGTGATTGGTGGTTGGGGTCAGTTGGTGTCAGTTGGTAGTGATTGGTGGTTGGTGTCAGTTGGTAGTGATTGGTGGTTGGTGTCAGTTGGAGGTGGTTGGTGTCAGTTGGTAGTGATTGGTGGTTGGTGTTGGTTGGTGGTTGGGGTCAGTTGGTGTCAGTTGGTAGTGATTGGTGGTTGGTGTCTGTTGGTAGTGATTGGTGGTTGGTGTCTGTTGGTAGTGATTGGTGGTTGGTGTCAGTTGGAGGTGGTTGGTGTCAGTTGGTAGTGATTGGTGGTCGGGGTTGGTTGGTGGTTGGGGTCAGTTGGTGTCAGTTGGTAGTGATTGGTGGTTGGTGGTAGTGATTGGTGGTTGGTGTCAGTTGGTAGTGATTGGTGTCAGTTGGTAGTGATTGGTGGTTGGTGTCAGTTGGAGGTGGTTGGTGTCAGTTGGTAGTGATTGGTGGTTGGGGTCAGTTGGTGTCAGTTGGTAGTGATTGGTGGTTGGTGTCAGTTGGTAATGATTGGTGGTTGGTGTCGGTTGGTGGTTGGTGTCAGTTGGTGGTTGGTGTCAGTTGGAGGTGGTTGGTGTCAGTTGGTAGTGATTGGTGGTTGGTGTCAGTTGGAGGTAGTTGGTGGTTGGTGTCAGTTGGTAGTGATTGGTGGTTGGTGTCAGTTGGTAGTGATTGGTGGTTAGTGTCAGTTGGAGGTGGTTGGTGTCAGTTGGTAGTGATTGGTGGTTGGTGTCGGTTGGTGGTTGTTGTCAGTTGGTAGTGATTGGTGGTTGGTGTCAGTTGGAGATGGTTGGTGGTTGGTGTCAGTTGGAGGTGGTTGGTGTCAGTTGGTAGTGATTGGTGGTTGGAGGTAGTTGGTGTCAGTTGGTAGTGATTGGTGGTTGGTGTCGGTTGGTGGTTGGGGTCAGTTGGTGTCAGTTGGTAGTGATTGGTGGTTGGTGTCAGTTGGTAGTAATTGGTGGTTGGTGTCAGTTGGAGATGGTTGGTGGTTGGTGTCAGTTGGTAGTGATTGGTGGTTGGTGTCAGTTGGAGGTAGTTGGTGGTGGTTGGTGTCAGTTGGTAGTGATTGGTGGTTGGTGTGAGTTGGAGGTGGTTGGTGTCAGTTGGCAGTGGTTGGTGTCAGTTGGTAGTGATTGGTGGTTGGTGTCAGTTGGTAGTGATTGGTGGTTGATTTCAGTTGGTAGTGATTGGTGGTTGGTGTCAGTTGGTAGTTGGTGTCAGTTGGAGATGGTTGGTGTCAGTTGGAGGTGGTTGGTGTCAGTTGGTAGTGATTGGTGGTTTGTGTCAGTTGGAGGTAGTTGGTGGTGGTTGGTGTCAGTTCGTAGTGGTTGGTGGTTGGGGTCTGTTGGTGTCAGTTGGTAGTGATTGGTGGTTGGTGTCAGTTGGTAGTAATTGGTGGTTGGTGTCAGTTGGAGATGGTTGGTGTCAGTTGTCAGTTGGTAGTGATTGGTGGTTGGTGTGAGTTGGAGGTGGTTGGTGTGAGTTGGCAGTGATTGGTGTCAGTTGGCAGTGGTTGGTGTCAGTTGGCAGTGGTTGGTGTCAGTTGGTAGTGATTGGTGGTTGGTGTCAGTTGGTAGTGATTGGTGGTTGATTTCAGTTGGTAGTGATTGGTGGTTGGTGTCAGTTGGTAGTAATTGGTGGTTGGTGTCAGTTGGTAGTGATTGGTGGTTGGTGTCAGTTGGTAGTGACCGGTGGTTGGTGTCAGTTGGTAGTGGTTGGTGTCAGTTGGTAGTGATTGGTGGTTGGTGTCTGTTGGTAGTAATTGGTGGTTGGTGTCAGTTGGTAGTGATTGGTGGTTGGTGTCAGTTGGTAGTATTTGGTGGTTGGTGTCAGTTGGTAGTGATTGGTGGTTGGTGTCAGTTGGTAGTGACCGGTGGTTGGTGTCAGTTGGTAGTGACCGGTGGTTGGTGTCAGTTGGTAGTGATTGGTGGTTGGTGTCTGTTGGTAGTGATTAGTGTTTGGTGTCAGTTGGTAGTGATTAGTGTTTGGTGTCAGTTGGTAGTGATTGGTGGTTGGTGTCAGTTGGTAGTGATTGGTGGTTGGTGTCAGTTGGTAGTGATTGGTGGTTGGTGTCAGTTGGTAGTGATTGGTGGTTGGTGTCAGTTGGTGGTGATTGGTGGTTGGTGTCAGTTGGTAGTGACCGGTGGTTGGTGTCAGTTGGTAGTGATTGGTGGTTGGTGTCAGTTGGTAGTGATTGGTGGTTGGTGTCTGTTGGTAGTGATTGGTGGTTGGTGTCAGTTGGTAGTGATTGGTGGTTGGTGTCAGTTGGAGGTGGTTGGTGTCAGTTGGTAGTGATTGGTGGTTGGTGTTGGTTGGTGGTTGGGGTCAGTTGGTGTCAGTTGGTAGTGATTGGTGGTTGGTGTCAGTTTGGTAGTGATTGGTGGTTGGTGTCAGTTGGTAGTGATTGGTGGTTAGTGTCAGTTGGAGGTGGTTGGTGTCAGTTGGTAGTGATTGGTGGTTGGTGTTGGTTGGTGGTTGGGGTCAGTTGGTGTCAGTTGGTAGTGATTGGTGGTTGGTGTCAGTTGGTAGTGACCGGTGGTTGGTGTCAGTTGGTAGTGATTGGTGGTTGGTGTCAGTTGGTAGTGATTGGTGGTTGGTGTCAGTTGGTAGTGATTGGTGGTTGGTGTCTGTTGGTAGTGATTGGTGGTTGGTGTCAGTTGGTAGTGATTGGTGGTTGGTGTCAGTTGGAGGTGGTTGGTGTCAGTTGGTAGTGATTGGTGGTTGGTGTTGGTTGGTGGTTGGGGTCAGTTGGTGTCAGTTGGTAGTGATTGGTGGTTGGTGTCAGTTGGTAGTGATTGGTGGTTGGTGTCAGTTGGTAGTGATTGGTGGTTAGTGTCAGTTGGAGGTGGTTGGTGTCAGTTGGTAGTGATTGGTGGTTGGTGTTGGTTGGTGGTTGGGGTCAGTTGGTGTCAGTTGGTAGTGATTGGTGGTTGGTGTCAGTTGGTAGTGATTGGTGGTTGGTGTCTGTTGGTAGTGATTGGTGGTTGGTGTCAGTTGGTAGTGATTGGTGGTTGGTGTCAGTTGGAGGTGGTTGGTGTCAGTTGGTAGTGATTGGTGGTCGGTGTTGGTTGGTGGTTGGGGTCAGTTGGTGTCAGTTCGTAGTGATTGGTGGTTGGTATCAGTTGGTAGTGATTGGTGGTTGGTGGTAGTGATTGGTGTCAGTTGGTAGTGATTGGTGGTTGGTGTCAGTTGGAGGTGGTTGGTGTCAGTTGGTAGTGATTGGTGGTTGGTGTCGGTTGGTGGTTGGGGTCAGTTGGTGTCAGTTGGTAGTGATTGGTGGTTGGTGTCAGTTGGTAGTGATTGGTGGTTGGTGTCAGTTGGTAGTGATTGGTGGTTGGTGTCTGTTGGTAGTGATTGGTGGTTGGTGTCAGTTGGTAGTGATTGGTGGTTGGTGTCAGTTGGAGGTGGTTGGTGTCAGTTGGTAGTGATTGGTGGTTGGTGTTGGTTGGTGGTTGGGGTCAGTTGGTGTCAGTTGGTAGTGATTGGTGGTTGGTGTCAGTTGGTAGTGATTGGTGGTTGGTGTCAGTTGGTAGTGATTGGTGGTTAGTGTCAGTTGGAGGTGGTTGGTGTCAGTTGGTAGTGATTGGTGGTTGGTGTTGGTTGGTGGTTGGGGTCAGTTGGTGTCAGTTGGTAGTGATTGGTGGTTGGTGTCAGTTGGTAGTGACCGGTGGTTGGTGTCAGTTGGTAGTGATTGGTGGTTGGTGTCAGTTGGTAGTGATTGGTGGTTGGTGTCTGTTGGTAGTGATTGGTGTCAGTTGGTAGTGATTGGTGGTTGGTGTCAGTTGGAGGTGGTTGGTGTCAGTTGGTAGTGATTGGTGGTTGGTGTTGGTTGGTGGTTGGGGTCAGTTGGTGTCAGTTGGTAGTGATTGGTGGTTGGTGTCAGTTGGTAGTGATTGGTGGTTGGTGTCAGTTGGTAGTGATTGGTGGTTAGTGTCAGTTGGAGGTGGTTGGTGTCAGTTGGTAGTGATTGGTGGTTGGTGTTGGTTGGTGGTTGGGGTCAGTTGGTGTCAGTTGGTAGTGATTGGTGGTTGGTGTCTGTTGGTAGTGATTGGTGGTTGGTGTCAGTTGGTAGTGATTGGTGGTTGGTGTCAGTTGGAGGTGGTTGGTGTCAGTTGGTAGTGATTGGTGGTCGGTGTTGGTTGGTGGTTGGGGTCAGTTGGTGTCAGTTCGTAGTGATTGGTGGTTGGTATCAGTTGGTAGTGATTGGTGGTTGGTGGTAGTGATTGGTGTCAGTTGGTAGTGATTGGTGGTTGGTGTCAGTTGGAGGTGGTTGGTGTCAGTTGGTAGTGATTGGTGGTTGGTGTCGGTTGGTGGTTGGGGTCAGTTGGTGTCAGTTGGTAGTGATTGGTGGTTGGTGTCAGTTGGTAGTGATTGGTGGTTGGTGTCGGTTGGTGGTTGGGGTCAGTTGGTGTCAGTTGGTAGTGATTGGTGGTTGGTGCCAGTTGGTAGTGATTGGTGGTTGGTGTCAGTTGGTGGTGGTTGGTGTCAGTTGGAGGTGGTTGGTGTCAGTTGGTAGTGATTGGTGGTTGGTGTCAGTTGGTAGTGATTGGTGGTTGGTGTGAGTTGGTAGTGATTGGTGGTTAGTGTCAGTTGGAGGTGGTTGGTGTCAGTTGGTAGTGATTGGTGGTTGGTGTCAGTTGGAGATGGTTGGTGGTTGGTGTCAGTTGGAGGTGGTTGGTGTCAGTTGGTAGTGATTGGTGGTTGGAGGTAGTTGGTGGTGGTTGGTGTCAGTTGGTAGTGATTGGTGGTTGGTGTGAGTTGGAGGTGGTTGGTGTCAGTTGGCAGTGGTTGGTGTCAGTTGGTAGTGATTGCTGGTTGGTGTCAGTTGGTAGTGATTGGTGGTTGATTTCAGTTGGTAGTGATTGGTGGTTGGTGTCAGTTGGTAGTTGGTGTCAGTTGGAGATGGTTGGTGGTTGGTGTCAGTTGGAGGTGGTTGGTGTCAGTTGGTAGTGATTGGTGGTTTGTGTCAGTTGGAGGTAGTTGGTGGTGGTTGGTGTCAGTTGGTAGTGATTGGTGGTTGGTGTCGGTTGGTGGTTGGGGTCTGTTGGTGTCAGTTGGTAGTGATTGGTGGTTGGTGTCAGTTGGTAGTGATTGGTGGTTGGTGTGAGTTGGAGGTGGTTGGTGTCAGTTGGAGGTAGTTGGTGGTGGTTGGTGTCAGTTGGTAGTGATTGGTGGTTGGTGTGAATTGGAGGTGGTTGGTGTCAGTTGGCAGTGGTTGGTGTCAGTTGGTAGTGATTGGTGGTTGGTGTCAGTTGGTAGTGATTGGTGGTTGATTTCAGTTGGTAGTGATTGGTGGTTGGTGTCAGTTGGAGGTAGTTGGTGGTGGTTGGTGTCAGTTGGTAGTGATTGGTGGTTGGTGTCGGTTGGTGGTTGGGGTCTGTTGGTGTCAGTTGGTAGTGATTGGTGGTTGGTGTCAGTTGGTAGTAATTGGTGGTTGGTGTCAGTTGGAGATGGTTGGTGTCAGTTGTCAGTTGGTAGTGATTGGTGGTTGGTGTGAGTTGGCAGTGATTGGTGTCAGTTGGCAGTGATTGCTGTCAGTTGGCAGTGGTTGGTGTCAGTTGATAGTGATTGGTGGTTGGTGTCAGTTGGTAGTGATTGGTGGTTGGTGTCAGTTGGTAGTGATTGGTGGTTGATTTCAGTTGGTAGTGATTGGTGGTTGGTGTCAGTTGGTAGTAATTGGTGGTTGGTGTCAGTTGGTAGTGATTGGTGGTTGGTGTCAGTTGGTAGTAACCGGTGGTTGGTGTCAGTTGGTAGTGATTGGTGGTTGGTGTCTGTTGGTAGTGATTGGTGGTTGGTGTCAGTTGGTAGTGATTGGTGGTTGGTGTCAGTTGGTAGTATTTGGTGGTTGGTGTCAGTTGGTAGTGATTGGTGGTTGGTGTCAGTTGGTAGTGATTGGTGGTTGGTGTCAGTTGGTAGTGATTGGTGGTTGGTGTCAGTTGGTAGTGATTGGTGGTTGGTGTCAGTTGGTAGTGATTGGTGGTTGGTGTCAGTTGGTAGTGATTGGTGGTTGGTGTCTGTTGGTAGTGATTAGTGGTTGGTGTCAGTTGGTAGTGATTGGTGGTTGGTGTCAGTTGGTAGTGGTTGGTGTCAGTTGGTAGTGATTGGTGGTTGGTGTCAGTTGGTGGTGATTGGTGGTTGGTGTCAGTTGGTAGTGACCGGTGGTTGGTGTCAGTTGGTAGTGATTGGTGGTTGGTGTCAGTTGGTAGTGATTGGTGGTTGGTGTCAGTTGGTAGTGATTGGTGGTTGGTGTCTGTTGGTAGTGATTGGTGGTTGGTGTCAGTTGGTAGTGATTGGTGGTTGGTGTCAGTTGGAGGTGGTTGGTGTCAGTTGGTAGTGATTGGTGGTTGGTGTTGGTTGGTGGTTGGGGTCAGTTGGTGTCAGTTGGTAGTGATTGGTGGTTGGTGTCAGTTGGTAGTGATTGGTGGTTGGTGTCAGTTGGAGGTGGTTGGTGTCAGTTGGTAGTGATTGGTGGTTGGTGTTGGTTGGTGGTTGGGGTCAGTTGGTGTCAGTTGGTAGTGATTGGTGGTTGGTGTCTGTTGGTAGTGATTGGTGGTTGGTGTCAGTTGGTAGTGATTGGTGGTTGGTGTCAGTTGGAGGTGGTTGGTGTCAGTTGGTAGTGATTGGTGGTCGGTGTTGGTTGGTGGTTGGGGTCAGTTGGTGTCAGTTGGTAGTGATTGGTGGTTGGTATCAGTTGGTAGTGATTGGTGGTTGGTGGTAGTGATTGGTGGTTGGTGTCAGTTGGTAGTGATTGGTGTCAGTTGGTAGTGATTGGTGGTTGGTGTCAGTTGGAGGTGGTTGGTGTCAGTTGGTAGTGATTGGTGGTTGGGGTCAGTTCGTGTCAGTTGGTAGTGATTGGTGGTTGGTGTCAGTTGGTAGTGATTGGTGGTTGGTGTCGGTTGGTGGTTGGTGTCAGTTGGTAGTTGGTGTCAGTTGGAGATGGTTGGTGGTTGGTGTCAGTTGGAGGTGGTTGGTGTCAGTTGGTAGTGATTGGTGGTTGGTGTCAGTTGGAGGTAGTTGGTGGTTGGTGTCAGTTGGTAGTGATTGGTGGTTGGTGTCAGTTGGTAGTGATTGGTGGTTAGTGTCAGTTGGAGGTGGTTGGTGTCAGTTGGTAGTGATTGGTGGTGGGTGTCGGTTGGTGGTTGTTGTCAGTTGGTAGTGATTGGTGGTTGGTGTCAGTTGGAGATGGTTGGTGGTTGGTGTCAGTTGGAGGTGGTTGGTGTCAGTTGGTAGTGATTGGTGGTTGGAGGTAGTTGGTGTCAGTTGGTAGTGATTGGTGGTTGGTGTCGGTTGGTGGTTGGGGTCAGTTGGTGTCAGTTGGTAGTGATTGGTGGTTGGTGTCAGTTGGTAGTAATTGGTGGTTGGTGTCAGTTGGAGATGGTTGGTGGTTGGTGTCAGTTGGTAGTGATTGGTGGTTGGTGTCAGTTGGAGGTAGTTGGTGGTGGTTGGTGTCAGTTGGTAGTGATTGGTGGTTGATTTCAGTTGGTAGTGATTGGTGGTTGGTGTCAGTTGGTAGTAATTGGTGGTTGGTGTCAGTTGGTAGTGATTGGTGGTTGGTGTCAGTTGGTAGTGACCGGTGGTTGGTGTCAGTTGGTAGTGACCGGTGGTTGGTGTCAGTTGGTAGTGATTGGTGGTTGGTGTCTGTTGGTAGTGATTGGTGGTTGGTGTCAGTTGGTAGTGATTGGTGGTTGGTGTCAGTTGGTGGTTGGTGTCAGTTGGTAGTGATTGGTGGTTGGTGTCAGTTGGTAGTGACCGGTGGTTGGTGTCAGTTGGTAGTGATTGGTGGTTGGTGTCAGTTGGTAGTGATTGGTGGTTGGTGTCAGTTGGTAGTGATTGGTAGTTGGTGTCAGTTGGTAGTGATTGGTGGTTGGTGTCTGTTGGTAGTGATTAGTGGTTGGTGTCAGTTGGTAGTGATTGGTGGTTGGTGTCAGTTGGTGGTGATTGGTGGTTGGTGTCAGTTGGTAGTGACCGGTGGTTGGTGTCAGTTGGTAGTGATTGGTGGTTGGTGTCTGTTGGTAGTGATTGGTGGTTGGTGTCTGTTGGTAGTGATTGGTGGTTGGTGTCAGTTGGTAGTGATTGGTGGTTGGTGTCAGTTGGTAGTGATTGGTGGTTGGTGTCTGTTGGTAGTGATTGGTGGTTGGTGTCAGTTGGTAGTGATTGGTGGTTGGTGTCAGTTGGAGGTGGTTGGTGTCAGTTGGTAGTGATTGGTGGTTGGTGTTGGTTGGTGGTTGGGGTCAGTTGGTGTCAGTTGGTAGTGATTGGTGGTTGGTGTCAGTTGGTAGTGATTGGTGGTTGGTGTCAGTTGGAGGTGGTTGGTGTCGGTAGTGATTGGTGGTTGGTGTCAGTTGGTAGTGATTGGTGGTTGGTGTCTGTTGGTAGTGATTGGTGGTTGGTGTCAGTTGGTAGTGATTGGTGGTTGGTGTCAGTTGGAGGTGGTTGGTGTCAGTTGGTAGTGATTGGTGGTCGGTGTTGGTTGGTGGTTGGGGTCAGTTGGTGTCAGTTGGTAGTGATTGGTGGTTGGTATCAGTTGGTAGTGATTGGTGGTTGGTGGTAGTGATTGGTGGTTGGTGTCAGTTGGTAGTGATTGGTGTCAGTTGGTAGTGATTGGTGGTTGGTGTCAGTTGGAGGTGGTTGGTGTCAGTTGGTAGTGATTGGTGGTTGGGGTCAGTTGGTGTCAGTTGGTAGTGATTGGTGGTTGGTGTCAGTTGGTAGTGATTGGTGGTTGGTGTCGGTTGGTGGTTGGTGTCAGTTGGTAGTTGGTGTCAGTTGGAGATGGTTGGTGGTTGGTGTCAGTTGGAGGTGGTTGGTGTCAGTTGGTAGTGATTGGTGGTTGGTGTCAGTTGGAGGTAGTTGGTGGTTGGTGTCAGTTGGTAGTGATTGGTGGTTGGTGTCAGTTGGTAGTGATTGGTGGTTAGTGTCAGTTGGAGGTGGTTGGTGTCAGTTGGTAGTGATTGGTGGTTGGTGTCGGTTGGTGGTTGTTGTCAGTTGGTAGTGATTGGTGGTTGGTGTCAGTTGGAGATGGTTGGTGGTTGGTGTCAGTTGGAGGTGGTTGGTGTCAGTTGGTAGTGATTGGTGGTTGGAGGTAGTTGGTGTCAGTTGGTAGTGATTGGTGGTTGGTGTCGGTTGGTGGTTGGGGTCAGTTGGTGTCAGTTGGTAGTGATTGGTGGTTGGTGTCAGTTGGTAGTAATTGGTGGTTGGTGTCAGTTGGAGATGGTTGGTGGTTGGTGTCAGTTGGAGATGGTTGGTGGTTGGTGTCAGTTGGTAGTGATTGGTGGTTGGTGTCAGTTGGAGGTAGTTGGTGGTGGTTGGTGTCAGTTGGTAGTGATTGGTGGTTGGTGTGAGTTGGAGGTGGTTGGTGTCAGTTGGCAGTGGTTGGTGTCAGTTGGTAGTGATTGGTGGTTGGTGTCAGTTGGTAGTGATTGGTGGTTGATTTCAGTTGGTAGTGATTGGTGGTTGGTGTCAGTTGGTAGTGATTGGTGGTTGATTTCAGTTGGTAGTGATTGGTGGTTGGTGTCAGTTGGTAGTTGGTGTCAGTTGGAGATGGTTGGTGTCAGTTGGAGGTGGTTGGTGTCAGTTGGTAGTGATTGGTGGTTTGTGTCAGTTGGAGGTAGTTGGTGGTGGTTGGTGTCAGTTCGTAGTGGTTGGTGGTTGGGGTCTGTTGGTGTCAGTTGGTAGTGATTGGTGATTGGTGGTTGGTGTCAGTTGGTAGTAATTGGTGGTTGGTGTCAGTTGGAGATGGTTGGTGTCAGTTGTCAGTTGGTAGTGATTGGTGGTTGGTGTGAGTTGGAGGTGGTTGGTGTGAATTGGCAGTGATTGGTGTCAGTTGGCAGTGGTTGGTGTCAGTTGGCAGTGGTTGGTGTCAGTTGGTAGTGATTGGTGGTTGGTGTCAGTTGGTAGTGATTGGTGGTTGGTGTCAGTTGGTAGTGATTGGTGGTTGGTGTCAGTTGGTAGTGACCGGTGGTTGGTGTCAGTTGGTAGTGGTTGGTGTCAGTTGGTAGTGATTGGTGGTTGGTGTCTGTTGGTAGTGATTGGTGGTTGGTGTCAGTTGGTAGTGATTGGTGGTTGGTGTCAGTTGGTAGTATTTGGTGGTTGGTGTCAGTTGGTAGTGATTGGTGGTTGGTGTCAGTTGGTAGTGACCGGTGGTTGGTGTCAGTTGGTAGTGATTGGTGGTTGGTGTCAGTTGGTAGTGATTGGTGGTTGGTGTCTGTTGGTAGTGATTAGTGGTTGGTGTCAGTTGGTAGTGATTGGTGGTTGGTGTCAGTTGGTAGTGATTGGTGGTTGGTGTCAGTTGGTAGTGATTGGTGGTTGGTGTCAGTTGGTGGTGATTGGTGGTTGGTGTCAGTTGGTAGTGACCGGTGGTTGGTGTCAGTTGGTAGTGATTGGTGGTTGGTGTCAGTTGGTAGTGATTGGTGGTTGGTGTCAGTTGGTAGTGATTGGTGGTTGGTGTCTGTTGGTAGTGATTGGTGGTTGGTGTCCGTTGGTAGTGATTGGTGGTTGGTGTCAGTTGGAGGTGGTTGGTGTCAGTTGGTAGTGATTGGTGGTTGGTGTTGGTTGGTGGTTGGGGTCAGTTGGTGTCAGTTGGTAGTGATTGGTGGTTGGTGTCAGTTGGTGGTTGGTGTCAGTTGGTAGTGATTGGTGGTTAGTGTCAGTTGGAGGTGGTTGGTGTCAGTTGGTAGTGATTGGTGGTTGGTGTTGGTTGGTGGTTGGGGTCAGTTGGTGTCTGTTGGTAGTGATTGGTGGTTGGTGTCTGTTGGTAGTGATTGGTGGTTGGTGTCAGTTGGTAGTGATTGGTGGTTGGTGTCAGTTGGAGGTGGTTGGTGTCAGTTGGTAGTGATTGGTGGTCGGTGTTGATTGGTGGTTGGTGTCAGTTGGTAGTGATTGGTGGTTGGTGTCAGTTGGTAGTGATTGGTGGTTGGTGTCAGTTGGTAGTGATTGGTGGTTGGTGTCAGTTGGTAGTGATTGGTGGTTGGTGTCAGTTGGTGGTGATTGGTGGTTGGTGTCAGTTGGTAGTGACCGGTGGTTGGTGTCAGTTGGTAGTGATTGGTGGTTGGTGTCAGTTGGTAGTGATTGGTGGTTGGTGTCAGTTGGTAGTGATTGGTGGTTGGTGTCAGTTGGTAGTGATTGGTGGTTGGTGTCTGTTGGTAGTGATTGGTGGTTGGTGTCCGTTGGTAGTGATTGGTGGTTGGTGTCAGTTGGAGGTGGTTGGTGTCAGTTGGTAGTGATTGGTGGTTGGTGTTGGTTGGTGGTTGGGGTCAGTTGGTGTCAGTTGGTAGTGATTGGTGGTTGGTGTCAGTTGGTGGTTGGTGTCAGTTGGTAGTGATTGGTGGTTAGTGTCAGTTGGAGGTGGTTGGTGTCAGTTGGTAGTGGTTGGTGTTGGTTGGTGGTTGGGGTCAGTTGGTGTCTGTTGGTAGTGATTGGTGGTTGGTGTCTGTTGGTAGTGATTGGTGGTTGGTGTCAGTTGGTAGTGATTGGTGGTTGGTGTCAGTTGGAGGTGGTTGGTGTCAGTTGGTAGTGATTGGTGGTCGGTGTTGGTTGGTGGTTGGGGTCAGTTGGTGTCAGTTCGTAGTGATTGGTGGTTGGTATCAGTTGGTAGTGATTGGTGGTTGGTGGTAGTGATTGGTGTCAGTTGGTAGTGATTGGTGGTTGGTGTCAGTTGGAGGTGGTTGGTGTCAGTTGGTAGTGATTGGTGGTTGGTGTCGGTTGGTGGTTGGGGTCAGTTGGTGTCAGTTGGTAGTGATTGGTGGTTGGTGTCAGTTGGTAGTGATTGGTGGTTGGTGTCAGTTGGTAGTGATTGGTGGTTGGTGTCGGTTGGTGGTTGGGGTCAGTTGGTGTCAGTTGGTAGTGATTGGTGGTTGGTGCCAGTTGGTAGTGATTGGTGGTTGGTGTCAGTTGGTGGTGGTTGGTGTCAGTTGGAGGTGGTTGGTGTCAGTTGGTAGTGATTGGTGGTTGGTGTCAGTTGGTAGTGATTGGTGGTTGGTGTGAGTTGGTAGTGATTGGTGGTTAGTGTCAGTTGGAGGTGGTTGGTGTCAGTTGGTAGTGATTGGTGGTTGGTGTCAGTTGGAGATGGTTGGTGGTTGGTGTCAGTTGGAGGTGGTTGGTGTCAGTTGGTAGTGATTGGTGGTTGGAGGTAGTTGGTGGTGGTTGGTGTCAGTTGGTAGTGATTGGTGGTTGGTGTGAGTTGGAGGTGGTTGGTGTCAGTTGGCAGTGGTTGGTGTCAGTTGGTAGTGATTGGTGGTTGGTGTCAGTTGGTAGTGATTGGTGGTTGGTGTCAGTTGGTAGTGATTGGTGGTTGATTTCAGTTGGTAGTGATTGGTGGTTGGTGTCAGTTGGTAGTTGGTGTCAGTTGGAGATGGTTGGTGGTTGGTGTCAGTTGGAGGTGGTTGGTGTCAGTTGGTAGTGATTGGTGGTTTGTGTCAGTTGGAGGTAGTTGGTGGTGGTTGGTGTCAGTTGGTAGTGATTGGTGGTTGGTGTCGGTTGGTGGTTGGGGTCTGTTGGTGTCAGTTGGTAGTGATTGGTGGTTGGTGTCAGTTGGTAGTGATTGGTGGTTGGTGTGAGTTGGAGGTGGTTGGTGTCAGTTGGAGGTAGTTGGTGGTGGTTGGTGTCAGTTGGTAGTGATTGGTGGTTGGTGTGAGTTGGAGGTGGTTGGTGTCAGTTGGCAGTGGTTGGTGTCAGTTGGTAGTGATTGGTGGTTGGTGTCAGTTGGTAGTGATTGGTGGTTGATTTCAGTTGGTAGTGATTGGTGGTTGGTGTCAGTTGGAGGTAGTTGGTGGTGGTTGGTGTCAGTTGGTAGTGATTGGTGGTTGGTGTCGGTTGGTGGTTGGGGTCTGTTGGTGTCAGTTGGTAGTGATTGGTGGTTGGTGTCAGTTGGTAGTAATTGGTGGTTGGTGTCAGTTGGAGATGGTTGGTGTCAGTTGTCAGTTGGTAGTGATTGGTGGTTGGTGTGAGTTGGCAGTGATTGGTGTCAGTTGGCAGTGATTGCTGTCAGTTGGCAGTGGTTGGTGTCAGTTGATAGTGATTGGTGGTTGGTGTCAGTTGGTAGTGATTGGTGGTTGGTGTCAGTTGGTAGTGATTGGTGGTTGATTTCAGTTGGTAGTGATTGGTGGTTGGTGTCAGTTGGTAGTAATTGGTGGTTGGTGTCAGTTGGTAGTGATTGGTGGTTGGTGTCAGTTGGTAGTAACCGGTGGTTGGTGTCAGTTGGTAGTGATTGGTGGTTGGTGTCTGTTGGTAGTGATTGGTGGTTGGTGTCTGTTGGTAGTGATTGGTGGTTGGTGTCAGTTGGTAGTATTTGGTGGTTGGTGTCAGTTGGTAGTGATTGGTGGTTGGTGTCAGTTGGTAGTGACCGGTGGTTGGTGTCAGTTGGTAGTGATTGGTGGTTGGTGTCAGTTGGTAGTGATTGGTGGTTGGTGTCAGTTGGTAGTGATTGGTGGTTGGTGTCTGTTGGTAGTGATTAGTGGTTGGTGTCAGTTGGTAGTGATTGGTGGTTGGTGTCAGTTGGTAGTGGTTGGTGTCATTTGGTAGTGATTGGTGGTTGGTGTCAGTTGGTGGTGATTGGTGGTTGGTGTCAGTTGGTGGTGATTGGTGGTTGGTGTCAGTTGGTAGTGATTGGTGGTTGGTGTCAGTTGGTAGTGATTGGTGGTTGGTGTCAGTTGGTAGTGATTGGTGGTTGGTGTCAGTTGGTAGTGATTGGTGGTTGGTGTCTGTTGGTAGTGATTGGTGGTTGGTGTCAGTTGGTAGTGATTGGTGGTTGGTGTCAGTTGGAGGTGGTTGGTGTCAGTTGGTAGTGATTGGTGGTTGGTGTTGGTTGGTGGTTGAGGTCAGTTGGTGTCAGTTGGTAGTGATTGGTGGTTGGTGTCAGTTGGTAGTGATTGGTGGTTGGTGTCAGTTGGAGGTGGTTGGTGTCAGTTGGTAGTGATTGGTGGTTGGTGTTGGTTGGTGGTTGGTGTCAGTTGGTAGTGATTGGTGGTTGGTGTCTGTTGGTAGTGATTGGTGGTTGGTGTCAGTTGGTAGTGATTGGTGGTTGGTGTCAGTTGGAGGTGGTTGGTGTCAGTTGGTAGTGATTGGTGATCGGTGTTGGTTGGTGGTTGGGGTCAGTTGGTGTCAGTTGGTAGTGATTGGTGGTTGGTATCAGTTGGTAGTGATTGGTGGTTGGTGGTAGTGATTGGTGGTTGGTGTCAGTTGGTAGTGATTGGTGTCAGTTGGTAGTGATTGGTGGTTGGTGTCAGTTGGAGGTGGTTGGTGTCAGTTGGTAGTGATTGGTGGTTGGGGTCAGTTGGTGTCAGTTGGTAGTGATTGGTGGTTGGTGTCAGTTGGTAGTGATTGGTGGTTGGTGTCGGTTGGTGGTTGGTGTCAGTTGGTAGTTGGTGTCAGTTGGAGATGGTTGGTGGTTGGTGTCAGTTGGAGGTGGTTGGTGTCAGTTGGTAGTGATTGGTGGTTGGTGTCAGTTGGAGGTAGTTGGTGGTTGGTGTCAGTTGGTAGTGATTGGTGGTTGGTGTCAGTTGTTAGTGATTGGTGGTTAGTGTCAGTTGGAGGTGGTTGGTGTCAGTTGGTAGTGATTGGTGGTTGGTGTCGGTTGGTGGTTGTTGTCAGTTGGTAGTGATTGGTGGTTGGTGTCAGTTGGAGATGGTTGGTGGTTGGTGTCAGTTGGAGGTGGTTGGTGTCAGTTGGTAGTGATTGGTGGTTGGAGGTAGTTGGTGTCAGTTGGTAGTGATTGGTGGTTGGTGTCGGTTGGTGGTTGGGGTCAGTTGGTGTCAGTTGGTAGTGATTGGTGGTTGGTGTCAGTTGGTAGTAATTGGTGGTTGGTGTCAGTTGGAGATGGTTGGTGGTTGGTGTCAGTTGGAGATGGTTGGTGGTTGGTGTCAGTTGGTAGTGATTGGTGGTTGGTGTCAGTTGGAGGTAGTTGGTGGTGGTTGGTGTCAGTTGGTAGTGATTGGTGGTTGGTGTGAGTTGGAGGTGGTTGGTGTCAGTTGGCAGTGGTTGGTGTCAGTTGGTAGTGATTGGTGGTTGGTGTCAGTTGGTAGTGATTGGTGGTTGATTTCAGTTGGTAGTGATTGGTGGTTGGTGTCAGTTGGTAGTGATTGGTGGTTGATTTCAGTTGGTAGTGATTGGTGGTTGGTGTCAGTTGGTAGTTGGTGTCAGTTGGAGATGGTTGGTGTCAGTTGGAGGTGGTTGGTGTCAGTTGGTAGTGATTGGTGGTTTGTGTCAGTTGGAGGTAGTTGGTGGTGGTTGGTGTCAGTTCGTAGTGGTTGGTGGTTGGGGTCTGTTGGTGTCAGTTGGTAGTGATTGGTGATTGGTGGTTGGTGTCAGTTGGTAGTAATTGGTGGTTGGTGTCAGTTGGAGATGGTTGGTGTCAGTTGTCAGTTGGTAGTGATTGGTGGTTGGTGTGAGTTGGAGGTGGTTGGTGTGAATTGGCAGTGATTGGTGTCAGTTGGCAGTGGTTGGTGTCAGTTGGCAGTGGTTGGTGTCAGTTGGTAGTGATTGGTGGTTGGTGTCAGTTGGTAGTGATTGGTGGTTGATTTCAGTTGGTAGTGATTGGTGGTTGGTGTCAGTTGGTAGTAATTGGTGGTTGGTGTCAGTTGGTAGTGATTGGTGGTTGGTGTCAGTTGGTAGTGACCGGTGGTTGGTGTCAGTTGGTAGTGGTTGGTGTCAGTTGGTAGTGATTGGTGGTTGGTGTCTGTTGGTAGTGATTGGTGGTTGGTGTCAGTTGGTAGTGATTGGTGGTTGGTGTCAGTTGGTAGTATTTGGTGGTTGGTGTCAGTTGGTAGTGATTGGTGGTTGGTGTCAGTTGGTAGTGACCGGTGGTTGGTGTCAGTTGGTAGTGATTGGTGGTTGGTGTCAGTTGGTAGTGATTGGTGGTTGGTGTCTGTTGGTAGTGATTAGTGGTTGGTGTCAGTTGGTAGTGATTGGTGGTTGGTGTCAGTTGGTAGTGATTGGTGGTTGGTGTCAGTTGGTAGTGATTGGTGGTTGGTGTCAGTTGGTGGTGATTGGTGGTTGGTGTCAGTTGGTAGTGACCGGTGGTTGGTGTCAGTTGGTAGTGATTGGTGGTTGGTGTCAGTTGGTAGTGATTGGTGGTTGGTGTCAGTTGGTAGTGATTGGTGGTTGGTGTCTGTTGGTAGTGATTGGTGGTTGGTGTCCGTTGGTAGTGATTGGTGGTTGGTGTCAGTTGGAGGTGGTTGGTGTCAGTTGGTAGTGATTGGTGGTTGGTGTTGGTTGGTGGTTGGGGTCAGTTGGTGTCAGTTGGTAGTGATTGGTGGTTGGTGTCAGTTGGTGGTTGGTGTCAGTTGGTAGTGATTGGTGGTTAGTGTCAGTTGGAGGTGGTTGGTGTCAGTTGGTAGTGATTGGTGGTTGGTGTTGGTTGGTGGTTGGGGTCAGTTGGTGTCTGTTGGTAGTGATTGGTGGTTGGTGTCTGTTGGTAGTGATTGGTGGTTGGTGTCAGTTGGTAGTGATTGGTGGTTGGTGTCAGTTGGAGGTGGTTGGTGTCAGTTGGTAGTGATTGGTGGTCGGTGTTGATTGGTGGTTGGTGTCAGTTGGTAGTGACCGGTGGTTGGTGTCAGTTGGTAGTGATTGGTGGTTGGTGTCAGTTGGTAGTGATTGGTGGTTGGTGTCAGTTGGTAGTGATTGGTGGTTGGTGTCTGTTGGTAGTGATTGGTGGTTGGTGTCCGTTGGTAGTGATTGGTGGTTGGTGTCAGTTGGAGGTGGTTGGTGTCAGTTGGTAGTGATTGGTGGTTGGTGTTGGTTGGTGGTTGGGGTCAGTTGGTGTCAGTTGGTAGTGATTGGTGGTTGGTGTCAGTTGGTGGTTGGTGTCAGTTGGTAGTGATTGGTGGTTAGTGTCAGTTGGAGGTGGTTGGTGTCAGTTGGTAGTGATTGGTGGTTGGTGTTGGTTGGTGGTTGGGGTCAGTTGGTGTCTGTTGGTAGTGATTGGTGGTTGGTGTCTGTTGGTAGTGATTGGTGGTTGGTGTCAGTTGGTAGTGATTGGTGGTTGGTGTCAGTTGGAGGTGGTTGGTGTCAGTTGGTAGTGATTGGTGGTCGGTGTTGGTTGGTGGTTGGGGTCAGTTGGTGTCAGTTCGTAGTGATTGGTGGTTGGTATCAGTTGGTAGTGATTGGTGGTTGGTGGTAGTGATTGGTGTCAGTTGGTAGTGATTGGTGGTTGGTGTCAGTTGGAGGTGGTTGGTGTCAGTTGGTAGTGATTGGTGGTTGGTGTCGGTTGGTGGTTGGGGTCAGTTGGTGTCAGTTGGTAGTGATTGGTGGTTGGTGTCAGTTGGTAGTGATTGGTGGTTGGTGTCAGTTGGTAGTGATTGGTGGTTGGTGTCGGTTGGTGGTTGGGGTCAGTTGGTGTCAGTTGGTAGTGATTGGTGGTTGGTGTCAGTTGGTAGTGATTGGTGGTTGGTGTCAGTTGGTAGTGATTGGTGGTTGGTGTCGGTTGGTGGTTGGGGTCAGTTGGTGTCAGTTGGTAGTGATTGGTGGTTGGTGCCAGTTGGTAGTGATTGGTGGTTGGTGTCAGTTGGAGATGGTTGGTGTCAGTTGGAGGTGGTTGGTGTCAGTTGGTAGTGATTGGTGGTTGGTGTCAGTTGGTAGTGATTGGTGGTTGGTGTGAGTTGGTAGTGATTGGTGGTTAGTGTCAGTTGGAGGTGGTTGGTGTCAGTTGGTAGTGATTGGTGGTTGGTGTCAGTTGGAGATGGTTGGTGGTTGGTGTCAGTTGGAGGTGGTTGGTGTCAGTTGGTAGTGATTGGTGGTTGGAGGTAGTTGGTGGTGGTTGGTGTCAGTTGGTAGTGATTGGTGGTTGGTGTGAGTTGGAGGTGGTTGGTGTCAGTTGGCAGTGGTTGGTGTCAGTTGGTAGTGATTGGTGGTTGGTGTCAGTTGGTAGTGATTGGTGGTTGATTTCAGTTGGTAGTGATTGGTGGTTGGTGTCAGTTGGTAGTTGGTGTCAGTTGGAGATGGTTGGTGGTTGGTGTCAGTTGGAGGTGGTTGGTGTCAGTTGGTAGTGATTGGTGGTTTGTGTCAGTTGGAGGTAGTTGGTGGTGGTTGGTGTCAGTTGGTAGTGATTGGTGGTTGGTGTCGGTTGGTGGTTGGGGTCTGTTGGTGTCAGTTGGTAGTGATTGGTGGTTGGTGTCAGTTGGTAGTGATTGGTGGTTGGTGTGAGTTGGAGGTGGTTGGTGTCAGTTGGAGGTAGTTGGTGGTGGTTGGTGTCAGTTGGTAGTGATTGGTGGTTGGTGTGAGTTGGAGGTGGTTGGTGTCAGTTGGCAGTGGTTGGTGTCAGTTGGTAGTGATTGGTGGTTGGTGTCAGTTGGTAGTGATTGGTGGTTGATTTCAGTTGGTAGTGATTGGTGGTTGGTGTCAGTTGGAGGTAGTTGGTGGTGGTTGGTGTCAGTTGGTAGTGATTGGTGGTTGGTGTCGGTTGGTGGTTGGGGTCTGTTGGTGTCAGTTGGTAGTGATTGGTGGTTGGTGTCAGTTGGTAGTAATTGGTGGTTGGTGTCAGTTGGAGATGGTTGGTGTCAGTTGTCAGTTGGTAGTGATTGGTGGTTGGTGTGAGTTGGCAGTGATTGGTGTCAGTTGGCAGTGATTGCTGTCAGTTGGCAGTGGTTGGTGTCAGTTGATAGTGATTGGTGGTTGGTGTCAGTTGGTAGTGATTGGTGGTTGGTGTCAGTTGGTAGTGATTGGTGGTTGATTTCAGTTGGTAGTGATTGGTGGTTGGTGTCAGTTGGTAGTAATTGGTGGTTGGTGTCAGTTGGTAGTGATTGGTGGTTGGTGTCAGTTGGTAGTAACCGGTGGTTGGTGTCAGTTGGTAGTGATTGGTGGTTGGTGTCTGTTGGTAGTGATTGGTGGTTGGTGTCAGTTGGTAGTGATTGGTGGTTGGTGTCAGTTGGTAGTATTTGGTGGTTGGTGTCAGTTGGTAGTGATTGGTGGTTGGTGTCAGTTGGTAGTGACCGGTGGTTGGTGTCAGTTGGTAGTGATTGGTGGTTGGTGTCAGTTGGTAGTGATTGGTGGTTGGTGTCTGTTGGTAGTGATTAGTGGTTGGTGTCAGTTGGTAGTGATTGGTGGTTGGTGTCAGTTGGTAGTGGTTGGTGTCAGTTGGTAGTGATTGGTGGTTGGTGTCAGTTGGTGGTGATTGGTGGTTGGTGTCAGTTGGTGGTGATTGGTGGTTGGTGTCAGTTGGTAGTGATTGGTGGTTGGTGTCAGTTGGTAGTGATTGGTGGTTGGTGTCAGTTGGTAGTGATTGGTGGTTGGTGTCAGTTGGTAGTGATTGGTGGTTGGTGTCTGTTGGTAGTGATTGGTGGTTGGTGTCAGTTGGTAGTGATTGGTGGTTGGTGTCAGTTGGAGGTGGTTGGTGTCAGTTGGTAGTGATTGGTGGTTGGTGTTGGTTGGTGGTTGAGGTCAGTTGGTGTCAGTTGGTAGTGATTGGTGGTTGGTGTCAGTTGGTAGTGATTGGTGGTTGGTGTCAGTTGGAGGTGGTTGGTGTCAGTTGGTAGTGATTGGTGGTTGGTGTTGGTTGGTGGTTGGGGTCAGTTGGTGTCAGTTGGTAGTGATTGGTGGTTGGTGTCTGTTGGTAGTGATTGGTGGTTGGTGTCAGTTGGTAGTGATTGGTGGTTGGTGTCAGTTGGAGGTGGTTGGTGTCAGTTGGTAGTGATTGGTGATCGGTGTTGGTTGGTGGTTGGGGTCAGTTGGTGTCAGTTGGTAGTGATTGGTGGTTGGTATCAGTTGGTAGTGATTGGTGGTTGGTGGTAGTGATTGGTGGTTGGTGTCAGTTGGTAGTGATTGGTGTCAGTTGGTAGTGATTGGTGGTTGGTGTCAGTTGGAGGTGGTTGGTGTCAGTTGGTAGTGATTGGTGGTTGGGGTCAGTTGGTGTCAGTTGGTAGTGATTGGTGGTTGGTGTCAGTTGGTAGTGATTGGTGGTTGGTGTCAGTTGGTAGTGATTGGTGGTTGGTGTCGGTTGGTGGTTGGTGTCAGTTGGTAGTTGGTGTCAGTTGGAGATGGTTGGTGGTTGGTGTCAGTTGGAGGTGGTTGGTGTCAGTTGGTAGTGATTGGTGGTTGGTGTCAGTTGGAGATGGTTGGTGGTTGGTGTCAGTTGGAGGTGGTTGGTGTCAGTTGGTAGTGATTGGTGGTTGGAGGTAGTTGGTGTCAGTTGGTAGTGATTGGTGGTTGGTGTCGGTTGGTGGTTGGGGTCAGTTGGTGTCAGTTGGTAGTAATTGGTGGTTGGTGTCAGTTGGAGATGGTTGGTGGTTGGTGTCAGTTGGTAGTGATTGGTGGTTGGTGTCAGTTGGAGGTAGTTGGTGGTGGTTGGTGTCAGTTGGTAGTGATTGGTGGTTGGTGTGAGTTGGAGGTGGTTGGTGTCAGTTGGCAGTGATTGGTGTCAGTTGGCAGTGGTTGGTGTCAGTTGGTAGTGATTGGTGGTTGGTGTCAGTTGGTAGTGATTGGTGGTTGGTGTCAGTTGGTAGTGATTGGTGGTTGATTTCAGTTGGTAGTGATTGGTGGTTGGTGTCAGTTGGTAGTTGGTGTCAGTTGGAGATGGTTGGTGTCAGTTGGAGATGGTTGGTGTCAGTTGGAGGTGGTTGGTGTCAGTTGGTAGTGATTGGTGGTTTGTGTCAGTTGGAGGTAGTTGGTGGTGGTTGGTGTCAGTTCGTAGTGATTGGTGGTTGGTGTCGGTTGGTGGTTGGGGTCTGTTGGTGTCAGTTGGTAGTGATTGGTGGTTGGTGTCAGTTGGTAGTAATTGGTGGTTGGTGTCAGTTGGAGATGGTTGGTGTCAGTTGTCAGTTGGTAGTGATTGGTGGTTGGTGTGAGTTGGAGGTGGTTGGTGTGGGTTGGCAGTGATTGGTGTCAGTTGGCAGTGGTTGGTGTCAGTTGGCAGTGGTTGGTGTCAGTTGGTAGTGATTGGTGGTTGGTGTCAGTTGGTAGTGATTGGTGGTTGATTTCAGTTGGTAGTGATTGGTGGTTGGTGTCAGTTGGTAGTAATTGGTGGTTGGTGTCAGTTGGTAGTGATTGGTGGTTGGTGTCAGTTGGTAGTGACCGGTGGTTGGTGTCAGTTGGTAGTGGTTTGTGTCAGTTGGTAGTGATTGGTGGTTGGTGTCTGTTGGTAGTGATTGGTGGTTGGTGTCAGTTGGTAGTGATTGGTGGTTGGTGTCAGTTGGTAGTATTTGGTGGTTGGTGTCAGTTGGTAGTGATTGGTGGTTGGTGTCAGTTGGTAGTGACCGGTGGTTGGTGTCAGTTGGTAGTGATTGGTGGTTGGTGTCAGTTGGTAGTGATTGGTGGTTGGTGTCAGTTGGTAGTGATTGGTGGTTGGTGTCAGTTGGTAGTGATTAGTGGTTGGTGTCAGTTGGTAGTGATTGGTGGTTGGTGTCAGTTGGTAGTGATTGGTGGTTGGTGTCAGTTGGTAGTGATTGGTGGTTGGTGTCAGTTGGTGGTGATTGGTGTCAGTTGGTAGTGACCGGTGGTTGGTGTCAGTTGGTAGTGATTGGTGGTTGGTGTCAGTTGGTAGTGATTGGTGGTTGGTGTCAGTTGGTAGTGATTGGTGGTTGGTGTCTGTTGGTAGTGATTGGTGGTTGGTGTCAGTTGGTAGTGATTGGTGGTTGGTGTCAGTTGGAGGTGGTTGGTGTCAGTTGGTAGTGATTGGTGGTTGGTGTTGGTTGGTGGTTGGGGTCAGTTGGTGTCAGTTGGTAGTGATTGGTGGTTGGTGTCAGTTGGTAGTGATTGGTGGTTAGTGTCAGTTGGAGGTGGTTGGTGTCAGTTGGTAGTGATTGGTGGTTGGTGTTGGTTGGTGGTTGGGGTCAGTTGGTGTCAGTTGGTAGTGATTGGTGGTTGGTGTCTGTTGGTAGTGATTGGTGGTTGGTGTCAGTTGGTAGTGATTGGTGGTTGGTGTCAGTTGGAGGTGGTTGGTGTCAGTTGGTAGTGATTGGTGGTCGGTGTTGGTTGGTGGTTGGGGTCAGTTGGTGTCAGTTCGTAGTGATTGGTGGTTGGTATCAGTTGGTAGTGATTGGTGGTTGGTGGTAGTGATTGGTGTCAGTTGGTAGTGATTGGTGGTTGGTGTCAGTTGGAGGTGGTTGGTGTCAGTTGGTAGTGATTGGTGGTTGGTGTCGGTTGGTGGTTGGGGTCAGTTGGTGTCAGTTGGTAGTGATTGGTGGTTGGTGTCAGTTGGTAGTGATTGGTGGTTGGTGTCAGTTGGTAGTGATTGGTGGTTGGTGTCAGTTGGTGGTTGGGGTCAGTTGGTGTCAGTTGGTAGTGATTGGTGGTTGGTGCCAGTTGGTAGTGATTGGTGGTTGGTGTCAGTTGGTGGTGGTTGGTGTCAGTTGGAGGTGGTTGGTGTCAGTTGGTAGTGATTGGTGGTTGGTGTCAGTTGGTAGTGATTGGTGGTTGGTGTGAGTTGGTAGTGATTGGTGGTTGGTGTGAGTTGGTAGTGATTGGTGGTTAGTGTCAGTTGGAGGTGGTTGGTGTCAGTTGGTAGTGATTGGTGGTTGGTGTCGGTTGGTGGTTGGTGTCAGTTGGAGATGGTTGGTGGTTGGTGTCAGTTGGAGGTGGTTGGTGTCAGTTGGTAGTGATTGGTGGTTGGAGGTAGTTGGTGGTGGTTGGTGTCAGTTGGTAGTGATTGGTGGTTGGTGTCGGTTGGTGGTTGGGGTCAGTTGGAGATGGTTGGTGGTTGGTGTCAGTTGGTAGTGATTGGTGGTTGGTGTCAGTTGGAGGTAGTTGGTGGTGGTTGGTGTCAGTTGGTAGTGATTGGTGGTTGGTGTGAGTTGGAGGTGGTTGGTGTCAGTTGGCAGTGATTGGTGTCAGTTGGCAGTGGTTGGTGTCAGTTGGTAGTGATTGGTGGTTGGTGTCAGTTGGTAGTGATTGGTGGTTGGTGTCAGTTGGTAGTGATTGGTGGTTGATTTCAGTTGGTAGTGATTGGTGGTTGGTGTCAGTTGGTAGTTGGTGTCAGTTGGAGATGGTTGGTGGTTGGTGTCAGTTGGAGGTGGTTGGTGTCAGTTGGTAGTGATTGGTGGTTTGTGTCAGTTGGAGGTAGTTGGTGGTGGTTGGTGTCAGTTGGTAGTGATTGGTGGTTGGTGTCGGTTGGTGGTTGGGGTCTGTTGGTGTCAGTTGGTAGTGATTGGTGGTTGGTGTCAGTTGGTAGTAATTGGTGGTTGGTGTCAGTTGGTAGTAATTGGTGTCAGTTGTCAGTTGGTAGTGATTGGTGGTTGGTGTGAGTTGGCAGTGATTGGTGTCAGTTGGCAGTGATTGGTGTCAGTTGGCAGTGATTGCTGTCAGTTGGCAGTGATTGGTGTCAGTTGGCAGTGGTTGGTGTCAGTTGGCAGTGGTTGGTGTCAGTTGGTAGTGATTGGTGGTTGGTGTCAGTTGGTAGTGATTGGTGGTTGATTTCAGTTGGTAGTGATTGGTGGTTGGTGTCAGTTGGTAGTAATTGGTGGTTGGTGTCAGTTGGTAGTGTTTGGTGGTTGGTGTCAGTTGGTAGTGACCGGTGGTTGGTGTCAGTTGGTAGTGGTTGGTGTCAGTTGGTAGTGATTGGTGGTTTGTGTCTGTTGGTAGTGATTGGTGGTTGGTGTCTGTTGGTAGTGATTGGTGGTTGGTGTCAGTTGGTAGTGATTGGTGGTTGGTGTCAGTTGGTAGTATTTGGTGGTTGGTGTCAGTTGGTAGTGATTGGTGGTTGGTGTCAGTTGGTAGTGATTGGTGGTTGGTGTCAGTTGGTAGTGATTGGTGGTTGGTGTCTGTTGGTAGTGATTGGTGGTTGGTGTCAGTTGGTAGTGATTGGTGGTTGGTGTCAGTTGGTAGTGATTGGTGGTTGGTGTCAGTTGGTGGTTGGTGTCAGTTGGTGGTGATTGGTGGTTGGTGTCAGTTGGTAGTGATTGGTGGTTGGTGTCAGTTGGTGGTTGGTGTCAGTCGGCAATGACCGGTGACACCATCGATGCCCAGCACTGTACACACACAAACTGTGACGGGAGTCACTTTGGGCGGGGGGCCCGTGGACCCCGGAAACCCTTGTTTCAGCTCCCCCGGCACCTCCTATGTGTAGATCACCCCGTGTCTATTAGGGGTGCAGGGGGACTGAGAACCCCTCTATGATCTGTACTAATTGGACTCGCTGTACAGCCACACTGAAATGTTGTGTAAATATATATAGTATATTGTTTCATACTATGGAGTGGACTATTTGTTGGGTCGTTTGGGGTGTGGCTGTATTCCATTGTTCTATTGTTTGTGTCTGCCTTGTGAGCAAAGTATTATGGGATGTATGTCTATGTGGATAAGCCATGAGAAAGGTGGGGAGGGGGGGGATTGTCCCGAGTGTTACCTCTGTGTTCATGTGTTTCAATAAACCATTCATGTCCCAGCTTTGTAACTGAGCTAGTCTTGTCTTGTTTTTGGTTACAATATTCGGCTGTAAAATCTGATATCTGAAGGTCCAGATTGGCGGAGGCGGTGTACTGACGGGAGCACTCAAGCAAAGTGCGATGGGGTTCCGTTACATTGGTGGCAAGCAGTGGGACGCTTCCTGCAGTCTGAGACATCCAAACCTCCATCGGGATCCAAGGTGGGGATAGCAGGCCTCGGTCATCCCAGCAGAGATATGTATCTGACATCAGAGTTGCTGGGGAGCGCCCTTTCAGCAATCCCCAGATCTGTCTGCAGATCAGTACCTGGAGATCGGGCAGCAGATTCGGGTGCAGATCTGAATTGGAGCCCTCTAGGTCAGTGTTTCTCAACTCCAGTCCTCAAGGCGCCCCAACAGGTCATGTTTTCAGACTTTCCACTATTTTGCACAGGTGATTTGATCAGTTTCACTGCCTTAGTAATTACCACAGCCGTTTCATCTGAGGGAAATCCTGAAAACATGACCCGTTGGGGCGCCTTGAGGACTGGAGTTGAGAAACACTGCTCTAGGTCACTGGTAGACACCAGGGCAAGTGCTTTCCAACCACAGAGCATCGAGCCAGTGACCAACGGGAGTTGCGGATACCATTCCTGGGAGAGCGGCCCCAGGAGCACTGGCATCAGCCCAGATGATCTCTGCCTTCGCCCTAGTCAACATATCCGAGACTCTCTCCTGTGTAGATATTAAAGACTTGCTTGGCTGACGTCCCTTCTGGTTCCTGATCTTGCTGGCTGTTCCACTACGCTGATTCTCCGGTTTCCTGATTTCCTGGCTTGTCCTAAAGTACGCTGATCCCTGGCTCTCTGACGTCCTGGCTTGTCCGACTATCCGTTCCGGTTACCAAACTCTGGCTATGTTTTTACTATGTTTGCTTTTTACCTTTTACTATTATTATTAACCACTTCAATACCGGGGGGGCACTTTCACCCCCTTCCTGCCCAGGCCATTTTTCAGCTTTCAGCGCTGTCACACTTTGAATGACAATTGCGCGGTCATGTGACGCTGTACCCAAATCAAATTTTTATCATTTTTTCCCCACAAATAGAGCTTTCTTTTGGTGGTATTTGATCACCTCTGCAGTTTTTATTTCTTGCGCTATAAACAAAAGAAGACCGACAAGTTTGAAAAAAAACACTATTTTTAACTTTTTGCTATAATAAATATCCAATTATTTTTATTTATTTTTTAAACATTTTTTTTCCCTCAGTTTAGGCCGATACGTATTTGAAATATAACGGTATTTCGCTAATATTGTATTAATAATCGATATTCAATAATTCATATTGATGAGAAAAAATTCCAAGAAAATCTGTTCCGTTCTCGTGTAAAAACTCCAAAATTGATTTAATAATAAAATATAAAATGTCACATGAATGTATCATCAATTGTAGAATATAAAAAATAGCATAGATAAGTATCTTATTCTTGAAGATTGAATGAAAATGAATATCTTTGTGTGTGTGTGTGAATAGCTCAATCAGCTTCCTTACATGTCTTCTGTGTGAATCAGTGTTCCAGCGTCAGCTAGCAGATGTGTGTGTAGCATTCAAGAGAGACCGCATGTCAGCTCAAGTCTGCCTAAAAATCTAACAGTCACTAGCTTTTCACCCCTCAAATCTGAGCCCCACCTTCTTTCGAAGGAGTGATTTAACGTTTCATGAAGCCCGCGAGTTTCAAATATAATCTTAGTTGTTCAGTGTCTAAAATTCTTACGGGTGGGGCTGTGAACGATGTGAGTAGCTAAAAATGAGCATTATTCAACTTGTAATAATATTACTACATATCTGAGTCAAATACTAAATATTACACTATGGATACATTAAAAACCAAACATTCTTATTAATATCCTAATCAAGAAATATAGCAATATTTAAGAACTTATAATCTTAGCTAAAATACTTTTACATCTAAAGTAATATGAGATGTTTCTTCTCATCATGGGAGGATGGTAGAAGCCTAATTATGAACACATGTTTGAGCCTACCACTTGAAGCTTAAAACGAACTATATACTTACACAATTCTAAAAGTTTATATATTTCACTTTTCCATATCCAGACACAAATATAAATATTTTAAATGTATTCAAGTCTATTATTCTCAAAGACCCAAATCCATTCATTCATGTGTTAATATTGTTAGTAAATGAATATTAGATATTAGATTAAAGAAAATCTTTTTAACATTTCCCTCTCAAAATGATTGATTAACAATCTTTCATTTTCCTATCCACATTCATAATCAACCGTATCACATCCTGTATTCATTCACCAATAGACCTTAAGATAATTGACTTGAATATATTCTCAATTCTAATTCCAGATAAGAAAAAGTGATTTCAGAAAACCTTTTGCTTCATATACCATAAAAATATATTTTTACCTTATTAATTTCTTTTTCTTTTACCATAAAATCAATCCCCTTAATATTCCTAAATTCATGAATGTAACATTGTTGTACTTTGAAGTATGAATATCACTTCAGAAATATATGTTTCATATTTTCCCTCCAAATTATGTTTAGCATATTCAAATATAACCATACAACCTTTCAAATAACCTTGTCGAAATTTAAACATAAAATATGTTCTTAACTTCAGTTCCTTCATATATGTGAGATGATTTTAAAACTAAATGCATATTACAATGTAAAATTAATCCTAACTTGTTTATGTACCTTTAAGCAAAATGTACTCTGTCTTAATTAACACCAGATGTTCCTACTAACTAGACTCTATTGTAAAAAAGTTTAACCCTTTCAACTCTGAAAGTACACTACATGTGTTTATAAAAATTAGTGTGTAAAAAATATCTCCTCTTGATATGAAAAACATATCTCGTCACATTAAAAGTTGATATATAAAAACTGCAATATATCTGATGGATAAAATTATATCATTAGTCGTCAAAAATCAAAAGTCAATTGTTTTTATAAGTTTCCCTCTCATTAGAGGTATTGAGATTCTTCTTTCTTCCTCCTGTACTCCTGTAAAGTTGCAAAACTTTATTGAACATAGAAAGACAACAGTAATTATGACGAATGAATATCTTATGTCATCTTCTCCCAGCCAGAACTATATTCTTAAGCTTCAAGGGCTTGTTTTCATCTGGAAGGTCTAGAAATATTTCATTTCCCTTCTTTTGTTGACTTAAAGGAGTAGTAAAGTTACATGTTTTTTCACCTTAATGCATCCTATGCATTAAGGTGAAAAAACATTCGACAATACCGCCCCCCCCGAGCCCCCGTTTTTCTTACCTGGCCCCTCGAAAGTCCCATGCTCGTCCCCGTCATCCTCTTCGTTTTTCTGCCTGGCCGCCGATTGGCTACACTGGATAGATTGAAAGCAGCGCAGCCATTGGCTGGCGCTGCTGTCAATCACATCCAATGACGCGGCACGCCGGGGGGCGGGGCCGAGTGATACAGTCGGCGGCTATGGCCGCCGCTGTATCACGGGAGCGCGCCCGCAATCACTCCACACCATGCGAGCTCACTCGCATTAAGGTGTGGAGTCCTTGCGGGGAGGAGCCAAGACAGCCGCCGAGGGACCCCAGAAGACCAGGATCGGGGCCACTGTGTGCAAAACGAGCTGCACAGTGGAGGTAAGTATAACATGTTTGTTATTTTTAAGCAAAAAAAAAAAAAGGTATAGTGCTCCTTTAAGTCAGATCCTGTAAAAGAATGCAGCATCAATTTTTTGAATGAAAAAATAAATTTTATACATCATAATCCTAATATTTTATCATGACATGAAAAACATATTTTGATAATAACATTTGTAATTACCTTAGACTAGCCTATACTACTTATACTATTATTCTGTGTATTTTAAATACTACAAGACGCAATTTCCATGCTGTACTGTAATTTCTATCTTCCAATTCAGCATTTTCTGTAGAACTTTGGCTGAATGACATTCTTTGAGTAGCACATAGAATACCCTGCTGAATGAATCTTGATATCATCAACAAATACTGGCTTAAAGCCTCTCTCAGCACTTGGTTTAAAAACATCATTTTGTACACATTGCTGAAAGTGTTCTGTTATCAAATCTACCTGTATAGATTTAGATTGTAAAGTTTTAACAAATGGGCAATATCTGTCATATAATTCTCCTGAATTAATTCTCTTTAGAAAAAGTTTTAGTGATTGATCAGATGTCTGTAATATGATCTTACTAGATTTCACAATCTTTTCTGTTACTTTAACTGCAAAATAAACACTTAACAATTGCTTAGTATGTGCATCAAAGGTCTTTTCCATATTTGTCAAACCTCTGGAGAAAAATCCTATTATTTTATGATTACCTTTTCTTAATTGAGACAAAGTAACTGAAATAGAATTCTCCGATACATCAGTGTGCAATCTAACAGACATAGACATGCCAACTTCAATTGTACTCAATGAATGAGCATTCTGCACATCCCTTTTCAACATTTCAAAGGCATCTGTCTGGGGTGAACCCCATCTATCAAACACATCATCTTTTTGTCTCAACAAATCAAATAATGGTTTAACTTTATCATCATATGTCCGTAAAAACTCTTTGCAACAATTTATTTCTTTTAAAAATTGATGTAATGCCTTGTAAGATGTTGGAATTGGAAAAGCAGAAATCTTCCTAACTTTTTCTTGTGATAATGTTCTCCGCCCATAACTAATTTGCATATGCATGAATGTTACCTGACTCTTCATCAATTGAACTTGTTCCGTGTTCAGTTTCAGCCCTGCTGTTTGTATCAAAGTAAATCATTCTGACAAAAGACTGATGTGCTCTTCTATACTTTGTGTAGTCAGCAAAAACTTGTCCACATGCTGGAAAATACATTCTGGTCTAGAGAATTTTGATAATACTTTCTGCAAACTCTCATGTACTATGCCATCAGTAATGTCCAATCCTGGAATTAATCTAGTGAATGCATAGGTTTCTTTATTAAAGCTGAAGGCAAGTTTATATTGACAGCTTTTAGTTAATGGTACTGAAAAATGACCATTGGCGATTTCCAGTACAGAAAATACTTTAGCCTTGGCATCCATGTGTGACATTAAATTTAAATCAGGAAGAATAGGTGTGTTATTTGTAATGCATTTATTCAGTGATCTTACATCAACTGATAACACATACTCATCATCATTCTTGATAGGCCAAATACAATTATTTACCACGGATTGTGCTCTCTTTAACCACTTAACAACCACATGCCGACAAATAACGTCGAGAAGGTGGTTGCTTAACTCTGGGAGGACGTTATATAACGTCCTCCCAGAATCGCGCTCCCGCGCGCCCCCTGGGGCGCGCACACGGGAAACTCCGTGACCGCCGGGTCCAGAGGACCCGGCGGATCACGAATTGCGGTAAATCGCCGCTGATAGCGGCCGTTTACCACGTGATCGCTCCGTCAAATGACGGAGCAATCACTTGTAAACAGACCGGCGTCATTTGATGACGCCGGTTCCTCCCTCCCCTCTCTGTACCGATCGGTACAGTGTGAGAGGGGAGGGGGAGGGAGCGGATGGCAGCAGCAGCACTGTGGGCTGGATCTGTGACAATTGCAGTCACAGATCCAGCCATCCATCCATCCCTGCTTAGCCATCCCTGTGCTATACCCTGCCAATACTCTGCAATACACCCTGACAATACTCTGCAAAATACCCTGCCAATACCCTGGTGCAATACTCTGCAATACCCTGGTGCAATACTCTGCAATACCCTGGTGCAATACTCTGCAATACCCTGCAAAATACTCTGCAATACCCTGCAAAATACTCTGCAATACCCTGCAAAATACTCTGCAATACCCTGCAAAATACTCTGCAATACCCTGCAAAATACTCTGCAATACCCTGGTGCAATACTCTGCAATACCCTGGTGCAATACTCTGCAATACCCTGGTGCAATACCCTGCACAATACTCTGCAATACCCTGCAAAATACTCTGCAATACCCTGCAAAATACTCTGCAATACCCTGCGCAATACCCTGCAAAATACTCTGCAATACCCTGCACAATACTCTGCAATACCCCGCACAATACTCTGCAATACCCTGCACAATACTCTGCAATACCCGCCACAATACTCTGCAATACCCTCCACAATACTCTGCAATACCCTCCACAATACTCTGCAATACCCTTCACAATACCCGGTGCAATACCCACCACAATACCCTGTGCAATACCCGTGCAATACCCTGCCATACACCGCAATACCCTGCCATACACCGCAATACCCTGCCATAGTCCGCAATACTCCGCAATGCCCTGCAATACTCCGCAATGCCCGGCAATACTCCGCAATGCCCAGCAATACTCCGCAATGCCCGGCAATACTCTGCAATAACCACTTCCCGCCCTCCGGCCGTCATATGACGTCCTTGACTTTGTGCGGGGATATCTGAATGATGGGAGCAGCTACAGGCATCATTCAGATATCAGCTTTTTCAGCCGGCGATTCCCTACACCATAAGAACAATCATAGCGGCTGTTCCGCCGCTTGATCATTCTTACGGGAGGCGAGAGGGAATGTCCCCCCCCCCCCGCCGCCCTCCGGTGCTTCTACCGACTCACCGCTACGATCAAAGCCAGGATTGTTGTTTTTTTTTTTGTTTTTTTTTCAGGCTTCCCAGCCTAGAGGTGAGATGTGGGGTCTTATTGACACCCCCCCCCATATCTCACTGTAAAGAGGACCTGTCATGCCATATTCCTATTACAAGGGATGTTTACGTTCCTTGTAATAGGTATAAAAGTGATCAAAAAAATGTTTAGGGCGGAAAAACATGTCAAACTAAAATAAATAAAGTAAAATGAAGAATACATTTTTTTTTTTTTTTTTAAAGCGCCCCTGTCCCCGTGAGCTCGCATACAGAAGCGAACGCATACGTGAGTCCCGCCCACATATGAAAACGGTTTTCAAACCACACATGTGAGGTATCTCTGCGAACGTTAGAGCGAGAGCAATCATTTTGGCCCTAGACCTCCTCTGTAACTCAAAACATGTAACCAGTAAAAATATTTAAAGCGTCGCCTATGGGGATTTTTTAAGTAGCGAAGTTTGGCGCCATTCCACGAGTGTGTGCAATTTTTAAGGGCGACATGTTAGGTATCTATTTACTCGGCGTAACTTCATCTTTCACATTATGCAAAAACATTGGGCTAACTTTACTGTTTTTTTTTTTTTTAAGCACAAAACATTTTTTTTCCGTAAAAAACGCGTTAAAAAAATTGCTGCGCAAATATCGTGCGAGATAAAAAGTTGCAACAACCACCATTATGTTCTCTAAGGTCTTTGCTAAAAAAACATATATAATGTTTTGGGGTTCTATGTAATTTTCTAGCAAACAAATGATGATTTTTACATGTAGGAGAGAAATGTCAGAATTGGCCTGGGTGCTCCAGAACGCCTGATGGTGCTCCCTGCATGTTGGGCCTCTGTATGTGGCCACGCTGTGTAAAAGTCTCACACATGTGGTATCGCCATACTCGGGAGTAATAGCAGAATGTGTTTTGGGGTGTAATTTGTGGAATGCATATGCTGTGTGAGAGAAATAACCTGCTAATATGACAATTTTGTGAAAAAAAAAAAAAGAGAAAAAAAAAATCTTGATTTTGCAAAGAATTGTGGGAAAAAATGACAACTTCAAAAAACTCACAATGCCTCTTTCTGAATACCTTGGAATGTCTTCTTTCCAAAAAGGGGTCATTTGGGGGGTATTTGTACTTTTCTGGCATGTTAGGGTCTCAAGAAATGAGATCGGACGTCAGTACTTCAGGTGTGATCAATTTTCAGATATTGGCACCATAGCTTGTGGACTCTATAACTTTCACAAAGACCAAATAATATCCACCAATTTGTACTTATTTTTACCAAAGATATGTAGCAGTATAAATTTTGGCCAAAATTTATGAAGAAAAAATAGTAATTTGCAAAATTTTATAACAGAAACGAAAAAAAAATCATTTTTTTACAAAATTTTCAGTCTATTTTCTCTTATAGCGCAAAAAATAAAAAACCCAACAGTGATTAAATACCACCAAAAGAAAGCTCTATTTGTGTGAAAAAAAGGACAAAAATTTCATATGGGTACAGTGTTGTATGACTGAGTAATTGTCATTCAAAATGTGAGAGCACCGAAAGCTGAAAATTGGTCTGGTTATTAAGGGGGTTTAAGTGCCCAGTGGTCAAGTGGTTAATATTCCTTTTTGTAAAAATTCTTGTACAATGTCAGAAACTGGACCTATTGATTCTTGTGGCAACTTATTTTGACTTTGAGGTTTAGGGTCTTTCCCTTCAATCTCAATTTCAATGTCTTTAAACAACCCTGTGTCACTTTTGGTCTGACTCCAAAGACTTTTATGTGTTTGAACCAATTTTTTCAATACAAGATTGGTCTTTGTATGTGGCCACTTAAAATCTGAAGATATGTCAGCGACTGCTGTAGAAACATTTCCAACATTACTGTAAATAGACTGATCTATTAAAATTGGAGCAACATAATTTAATGTTGGAGAAGTTAACACTTCTTTTTTCCTTGATTTAGGCAATGGAATTAATCCATTTCTCTCATTGTCAGCATTATTTGTCTTATTGATTGAACTGTCATTAACAGTCAATGTACTGATCTGTTTGACCTCTGAGGCATAAGGCAAATCATTTGACCTATTGTTTGGACAAGGATGAACAAATTTCTCAAAATTTTCCTCCTTTCCTAATTCCAAAGTTTGTCTTTGTGAATCTAATTTATATTTCATACATTCTTTTTGTATATGTCCATTTTCCTTACTCTGAAAGCAATAAGCATTTCCTGTGTTCTGTCTGTGACGTGTATCTCATCATATCTGGGTGTGGCCATACACGTGGCAATTCTGAGTTCACCATCTTTCTTTTGTGTAGACTCCTGCTTAGAATCAACACTAACATTACTGTAGCTTGACTCTGCTTTAGACATTACATTATTCTGTAACTCAAACAACTGAATATCTTTTATTTGAATTGCACTTTGCAAATCATCTATTCGTTCAGTCAAACTCGAACAATTAGTACATAATCTATTGTCCTCTGTTTTCCCTGTTGTACACATATTCCTTTCCGGAGCTTCTAAAATCATTGCATCAAAAACTTTTACAAGCAATCAAATTTCTAATCTGTTTGCTGAATTTCTTAAAAGTAAATTTAGATTTTTGTATCTCAATATTAGCTTGTTCATTGAACATGTAACACCATAATTCATCATCTTTAGCAAAATTTGACAGATTTTTGAATTCTAAATTACTCTCACTAGACAATTCATTAATAAAATCCATTACTTCTACATATTTTTGGTAAAAAAAAATCGCAATAGGCGTTTATTGATTGGTTTGCGCAAAAGTTATAGCATCTACAAAATAGGGGATAGATTTATAGCATTTTTATTATTATTTTTTTTTCTTTACTAGTACTGGCGGTGATCTGCGATTTTTATCGTGACTGCGACATTGCGGCGGACACATCGGACACTTTTGACACGTTTTTGGGACCATTCACATTTATACAGCGATCAGTGCTATAAAAATGCACTGGTTACTGGCAGGGAAGGGGTTAATACTAGGGGGCGATCAATGGGGTTAAATGTGTTCCCTAGGGAGTGATTCTAACTGTGGGGGGAGGGGACTGACTGGGGGAGGTGACAGATCGGTGTCCCTATGTACAAGGGACACATTATCGGTCTCCTCTCCCTGACAGGACGTGGCTCTCTGTGTTTACACCCCATCATTACACACACAGATCCACGGTCCTGCTCCGTTACTGGGCAATCGCGGGTGCCCGGCGGACATCGCGGCCGCCGGGCACGCGCATCGGGTCCCCAGTGAGGCGACGGGCGGCAACAGGTTAAATTAGTGTGATTTTTACTGCACTTCTGTGTCGGTCTGATTCATGGTTTCTGACAGCAGGAGATAGAGCTGGACGATCGGTATCGGGCTCTGCAATGGCACCACGCGGGGAGGGATATTCAGGGGAGACACCGGAATGCTCTTCGGAGGGATATGACTTTGGTGGACCTGGATTGCTGTGGGAGAGCCTTACAGATTGTTTGGTGTTTGGCGATGAAGGGGAACCTACCCTTGATGACCTGCGAGAACACAGAGAGGCTCTGCTCGGTCTTTCAGGGGTCTCAGAGCTTAAACCTGATCTGGACTATTTGTTAAGGAAGGAACAGCATCTGGAAGGGGCAGGCAGGAAACTGCTAGAACACGTTCAGCAGCATGCCAGAGAATCGGCAGTGGAAACTCCGGAGATGGGCGTCCCCAAAGCTGAAGTGCTGACAACTGGACAGATGGTCCAAGACTTGTGCCCCACAGTTCCGGAGGCCCAGGGTGGGAAGGAGATGGTCACTTCCCAGCAGCAGATTAAGATCCAGGGGTAGAAGGGAGATGCTCGTCCTCGCTTCCCAACAGTTGGCCAGGGTGGAGGAAGCGATCTTTCCTCCCCAGCAAAGATCAGTGCACCTGGGAGACAGTACCAGAGACATGTCGTCCCAGCAGCCAGATGAGGGTAAGGGAGATGGAGCAGCCGGCTCCCCTTCCCAATAGCCAGATGAGGGTAAGGGAGATGGAGCAGCTGTCTCCCCTTCCCAGCAGCCAGATGAGGGTAAGGGAGATGGAGCAGCCGGCTCCCCTTCCCAGCAGCCAGATGAGGGTAAGGGAGATGGAGCAGCCGGCTCCCCTTCCCAGAAGCCAGATGAGGGTAAGGGAGATGGAGCAGCCGGCTCCCCTTCCCAGCAGCCAGATGAGGGTAAGGGAGATGGAGCAGCCGTCTCCCCTTCCCAGCAGTAGATGGCATCCCAGAATGATGCCACCAACCCAGCAGAAGAGCTGGCAACAGAGCAGAGCGCCACTGGCCTCTGCCCATAACTAACAAAAGATGCAGTATCCACCTGTATACACCGGGATGGGGGGCAGTCGGCCCAGATCCCCAACAGCATGATGTAGCGAGCCCAGTCACACTGCGGCTGAAAGGACTTCGGGGAGAAGGGCCAGTCCAGGCCTCTCCCCAGCGGCGGGCATGTTCTCTGAGAGAGGCAGAGGTTGGCTGGGTAAGTAATGCTCTGTTTGGGACAATTTATTTGGGGTACTGTGTGGCATTGGGGGACTGGAACTACTGACTAACTTTGGAGTCAACCCTGCTGAGACGGGAAATGTGTGACGGGAGTCACTTTGGGCGGGGGGCCCATGGAACCCAGAATCCCTTGGGGAGGTTGGGAAACCCTTGTTTCAGCTCCCCATGCACCTCCTATGTCTAAGTGACCCTGTGTCTCTAATAGGGGCACAGGGTAACCATGAACCCCACTATGATCTGTACTAATTGGACTCACTGTCCAACCACATATATATATATATATATATATATATATATATATATATATATATATATATATATATATATATATATATATATATATCTCTCTGATACTGTTGTGGACTCTTTGTTGGGTCGTTTGGGGTGTGGCTGTATTCCATTGTTCTATTGTGTCTGTCTGCCTTGTGAGCAAAGTATTATGGGATGTATGTCTATATGGATAAGCCCCTCCCAAAGTCAGTCTACTATTGGATAGTTGAATACCTGTGTGTTATGCTACTGGAGGAGGTAAAGTTTACCCCACCCTGAATGCAAAGGTGGGGGGATTGTCCCGAGTGTTACCTCTGTGTACATGTGTTTCAATAAACCATTCATGTCCCAGCTTTGTAACTGAGCTAGTCCCGTCTGGTTCTTGGTTACAATATGCGGCTGTAAAATCTGATATCTGAAGGTCCAGATTGGAGGAAGCAGTGTAGTGCGACGAGGATCCGTTACAAAGGGTTTCCCAACCTCTCCAAGGGATTCTGGGTTCCATGGGCCCCACCGCCCAAAGTGGCTCCCTTCACACAGACCAGTGACACCATCGATGCCCAGCACTGTACACACACAGACCTGTGACACCATCGATGCCCAGCACTGTACACACACAGACCTGTGACACCATCGATGCCCAGCACTGTACACACACAGACCTGTGACACCATCGATGCCCAGCACTGTACACACACAGACCTGTGACACCATCGATGCCCAGCACTGTACACACACAGACCGGTGACACCATTGATGCCCAGCACTGTACAGACACAGATGAATGACCCCATCGATGCCCAGCACTGTATACACACAGACCGGTGACACCATCGATGCCCAGCACTGTATACACACAGACCGGTGACACCATCGATGCCCAGCACTGTACACACACAGATGAATGACCCCATCGATGCCCAGCACTGTACACACACAGATGAATGACCCCATCGATGCCCAGCAATGTACACACACAGACCGGTGACGCCATCAATGCCCAGCACTGTACACATACAGACCGGTGACACCATCGATGCCCAGCACTGTACACACACAGACCGGTGACACCATCGATGCCCAGCACTGTACACACACAGACCGGTGACACCATCGATGCCCAGCACTGTATACACACAGACCGGTGACACCATCGATGCCCAGCACTGTACACACACAGACCGGTGACACCATCGATGCCCAGCACTGTACACACACAGACCGGTGACACCATCGATGCCCAGCACTGTACACACACAGACCGGTGACACCATCGATGCCCAGCACTGTACACACACAGACCGGTGACACCATCGATTCCCAGCACTGTACACACACAGATGAATGACCCCATCGATGCCCAGCACTGTACACACACAGACTGGTGACACCATCGATTCCCAGCACTGTACACACACAGACTGGTGACACCATCGATTCCCAGCACTGTACACACACAGACTGGTGACACCATCGATTCCCAGCACTGTACACACACAGACTGGTGACACCATCAATGCCCAGCACTGTACACACACAGACCAGTGACACCATCGATGCCCAGCACTGTACACACACAGACCGGTGACACCATCGATGCCCAGCACTGTACACACACAAACCGGTGACACCATTGATGCCCAGCACTGTACACACACAGACCGGTGACACCATCGATGCCCAGCACTGTACACACACAGACCGGTGACACCATCGATGCCCAGCACTGTACACACACAGACCGGTGACACCATCGATGCCCAGCACTGTACACACACAGACCGGTGACACCATCGATGCCCAGCACTGTACACACACAGACCGGTGACACCATCGATGCCCAGCACTGTACACACACAGACCGGTGACACCATCGATGCCCAGCACTGTACACACACAGACCGGTGACACCATCGATGCCCAGCACTGTACACACATCGATGAATGACCCCATCGATGCCCAGCACTGTACACACACAGACTGGTGACACCATCGATTCCCAGCACTGTACACACACAGACTGGTGACACCATCGATTCCCAGCACTGTACACACACAGACTGGTGACACCATCGATTCCCAGCACTGTACACACACAGACTGGTGACACCATCGATTCCCAGCACTGTACACACACAGACTGGTGACACCATCAATGCCCAGCACTGTACACACACAGACCAGTGACACCATCGATGCCCAGCACTGTACACACACAGACCGGTGACACCATTGATGCCCAGCACTGTACACACACAGACCGGTGACACCATTGATGCCCAGCACTGTACACACACAGACCGGTGACACCATCGATGCCCAGCACTGTACACACACAGACCGGTGACACCATCGATGCCCAGCACTGTACACACACAGACCGGTGACACCATCGATGCCCAGCACTGTACACACACAGACTGGTGACACCATCAATGTCCAGCACTGTACACACACAGACTGATGACACCATTGATTCCCAGCACTGTACACACACAGACTGGTGACACCATCGATTCCCAGCACTGTACACACACAGACTGGTGACACCATCGATTCCCAGCACTGTACACACACAGACCGGTGACACCATCGATGCCCAGCACTGTACACACACAGACCGGTGACACCATCGATGCCCAGCACTGTACACACACCGATGAATGACCCCATCGATGCCCAGCACTGTACACACACAGACTGGTGACACCATCAATGTCCAGCACTGTACACACACAGACTGATGACACCATTGATTCCCAGCACTGTACACACACAGACTGGTGACAACATCGATTCCCAGCACTGTACACACACAGACTGGTGACACCATCGATTCCCAGCACTGTACACACACAGACTGGTGACACCATCGATTCCCAGCACTGTACACACACAGACTGGTGACACCATCGATTCCCAGCACTGTACACACACAGACTGGTGACACCATCGATTCCCAGCACTGTACACACACAGACTGCTGACACCATCGATGCCCAGCACTGTACACACACAGACTGGTGATACTATCGATGCCCAGCACTGTACACACACAGACCGGTGACACCATCGATGCCCAGCACTGTACACACACAGACCAGGGACACCATCAATGCCCAGCACTGTACACACACAGACCAGTGACACCATCGATGCCCAGCACTGTACACACACAGACCTCTGACACCATCGATGCCCAGCACTGTACACACACAGATGAATGACCCCATCGATGCCCAGCACTGTACACACACAGACCGGTGACACCATCAATGTCCAGCACTGTACACACACAGACTGATGACACCATCGATGCCCAGCACTGTACACACACAGACTGGTGACACCATCGATTCCCAGCACTGTACACACACAGACTGGTGACACCATCGATTCCCAGCACTGTACACACACAGACTGGTGACACCATCGATGCCCAGCACTGTACACACACAGACCGGTGACACCATCGATGCCCAGCACTGTACACACACAGACCGGTGACACCATCGATGCCCAGCACTGTACACACACAGACCGGTGACACCATCGATGCCCAGCACTGTACACACACAGACCAGTGACACCATCGATGCCCAGCACTGTACACACACAGATGAATGACCCCATCGATGCCCAGCACTGTACACACACAGACCAGGGACACCATCAATGCCCAGCACTGTACACACACAGACCAGTGACACCATCGATACCTAGCACTGTACACACACAGACCAGTGACACCATCGATGCCCAGCACTGTACACACACAGACCAGTGACACCATCGATGCCCATCACTGTACACACACAGACCAGTGACACCATCGATGCCCAGCACTGTACACACACAGACCTGTGACACCATCGATGCCCAGCACTGTACACACACAGACCTGTGACACCATCGATGCCCAGCACTGTACACACACACAGACCAGGGACACCCTGGACCTGGCAGACTTTGCCGTGCTCAGAGTTGGCACTGCTGAGGCCTCCTGGAGGGAAGTAAACACACACAGCTGTCGACGTATATGTGGGGGGAGGTGAGGTACACCTGGTGTGAGGTTGGTGTCACCCCGGGGGAGGGGGGGAGGTGAGGTACACCTGGTGTGAGGTTGGTGTCACCCTGGGAGGAGGGGGGGAGGTGAGGTACACCTGGTGTGAGGTTGGTGTCACCCTGGGAGGAGGGGGGAGGTGAGGTGAGGTACACCTGGTGTGAGGTTGGTGTCACCCCGGGGGAGGGGGGGGTGAGGTACACCTGGTGTGACGTTGGTGTCACCCTGGGAGGAGGGGGGAGGTGAGGTGAGGTACACCTGGTGTGAGGTTGGTGTCACCCCGGGAGGAGGTGAGGTACACCTGGTGTGAGGTTGGTGTCACCCCGGGGGAGGTGAGGTACACCTGGTGTGAGGTTGGTGTCACCCCGGGAGGGGATGGGGAGGGGGGAGGTGAGGTACACCTGGTGTGAGGTTGGTGTCACCCCGGGAGGAGGGGGAGGTGAGGTACACCTGGTGTGAGGTTGGTGTCACCCTGGGAGGAGGTGAGGTACACCTGGTGTGAGGTTGGTGTCACCCCGGGAGGAGGGGGGGTGAGGTACACCTGGCGGGAGGTTGGTGTCACCCTGGGAGGAGGGGGTGGGGAGTGGGGAGTGGGGAGGTGAGGCACACCTGGCGGGAGGTGTGTGTTGTCATGTGACACGCAGTGACCTCGCTGGACTTTGATCTCTTCAATAATCAGATAACGGCGAGCGGGCCTGACACCGATCTGATACGCCTGTCACTGATTAATGACACCGTTCTTCCAGCACATCGATAATCACCTTCACATAAGGCAGGACTCCTCAGACAAGTGCGGTAACCCATAGCAACCAGATGTCGGTTTACTGTTGTCAGATATGATTGGCTGCCAGGAGGATCAGCGATCGGTCTTTGTACCGATATGATAATCTATGACACCGATGCCATAGAGAGAAGCTATTTGATTGGATGGAAGTGTGGGCGGGTATTAGAATGACATTATTAATGCACCGGAGGCGTCTGTTGTCCGTAGCAGCCAATCAGCTCCTCCCGTTGTTCGGTCATGTCAGTGTCCTTATATCTCTTTCAGGGACTGGCCTGCTGTGGTTGGGGACTGGTCCGGGATCGATGGACCGCCGAGATTCATGAATTCCTCCGAGGATTTCCACCGAAGTAAGAATCCCGCTTCAGTCACAGAGCTCTGTGAACCCTCTATGGGGCCCATTCACAGTGGGAATAACATTTCCAGCTCTGTTTTTATAATCGCACCCCGCGGACTACTACCGCACTCCGCGGACTACTGCACCTCGCGGACTACTACTGCACCCCACGGACTACTGCACCCCGCGGACTACTACTGCATCCCGCGGACTACTACCGCACCCCGCGGACTACTACCGCACCCCGCGGACTACTACCGCACCCCGCGGACTACTACCGCACCCCGCGGACTACTACCGCACCCCGCGGACTACTACCGCACCCCGCGGACTACTACCGCACCCCGCAGACTACTACCGCGGACTACTACCGCACCCCGCGGACTACTACTGCACCCCACGGACTATCGCACACCACAGAGCTTTGCCATAAATGCTTAGATCTCAATGTCTGTCGGGTTTCTCCTCATCCTGGGTTCTCTGTTGCAGATGAGAACGGCTGGCAGAATTCCGTCATCATCGTCCCCACACTTCTCTCCTCCTTCACCCTGCTCACCATCATCATCATCCTATGGAGACTGTTCTGGAGGAAGAGAGGGAAAAAACGAGAAGCCGGAGAGAGGACGGGAGGTACGGAGATCTCATAGGATGAGATGATCCCATATACTGGAGATCTCTGGGTGGAGATCAGATTGTATGAGGTGACCCCATATACGGGAGATCTCTGGGGGGAGATCAGATTGTATGAGGTGACCCCATAAACGGGAGATCAGATTGTATGAGGTGACCCCATATACGGGAGATCTCTGGGTGGAGATCAGATTGTATGAGGTGACCCCATATACGGGAGATCTCTGGGGAGAGATCAGATTGTATGAGGTGACCCCATATACGGGAGATCTCTGGGGGGAGATCAGATTGTATGAGGTGACCCCATATACGGGAGATCTCTGGGGGGAGATCAGATTGTATGAGGTGACCCCATATACGAGAGATCAGATTGTATGAGGTGACCCCATATACGAGAGATCAGATTGTATGAGGTGACCCCATATACTGGAGATCTCTGGGGGGAGATCAGATTGTATGAGGTGACCCCATATACGGGAGATCTCTGGGGGGAGATCAGATTGTATGAGGTGACCCCATATACGAGAGATCAGATTGTATGAGGTGACCCCATATACTGGAGATCTCTGGGGGGAGATCAGATTGTATGAGGTGACCCCATATACGGGAGATCAGATTGTATGAGGTGACCCCATATACTGGAGATCTCTGGGGGGAGATCAGATTGTATGAGGTGACCCCATATACTGGAGATCAGATTGTATGAGGTGACCCCATATACGAGAGATCAGATTGTATGAGATGACCCCATATACGAGAGATCAGATTGTATGAGGTGACCCCATATACGAGAGATCAGATTGTATGAGGTGACCCCATATACAAGAGATCAGATTGTATGAGGTGACCCTATATACTGGAGATCTCTGGGGGGAGATCAGATTGTATGAGATGACCCCATATACGGGAGATCTCTGGGGGGAGATCAGATTGTATGAGGTGACCCCATATATGGGAGATCTCTGGGGGGAGATCAGATTGTATGAGGTGACCCCATATACGGGAGATCTCTGGGGGGAGATCAGATTGTATGAGGTGACCCCATATACTGGAGATCAGATTGTATGAGGTGACCCCATATACTGGATATCTCTGGGTGGAGATCAGATTGTATGAGGTGACCCCATATACTGGAGATCTCTGGGGGGAGATCAGATTGTATGAGGTGACCCCATATACGAGAGATCAGATTGTATGAGGTGACCCCATATACTGGAGATCTCTGGGGGGAGATCAGATTGTATGAGGTGACCCCATATACGGGAGATCTCTGGGGGGAGATCAGATTGTATGAGGTGACCCCATATACGGGAGATCTCTGGGGGGAGATCAGATTGTATGAGGTGACCCCATATACGAGAGATCAGATTGTATGAGGTGACCCCATATACGAGAGATCAGATTGTATGAGGTGACCCCATATACGAGAGATCAGATTGTATGAGGTGACCCCATATACTGGAGATCTCTGGGGGGAGATCAGATTGTATGAGGTGACCCCATATACGAGAGATCAGATTGTATGAGGTGACCCCATATACGAGAGATCAGATTGTATGAGGTAACCCCATATACTGGAGATCTCTGGGGGGAGATCAGATTGTATGAGGTGACCCCATATACGAGAGATCAGATTGTATGAGGTGACCCCATATACGAGAGATCAGATTGTATGAGGTGACCCCATATACGAGAGATCAGAATGTATGAGGTGACCCCATATACTGGAGATCTCTGGGTGGGGGTTCGGGGATCAGGACGGGATGCGCTGTGTGTAGTCGGGTTGTACAATATGGGTCACCCAGGGCAATAATTGGTTCCTGTGATTGTCTTTTCCCATCAGATGCTCAGGACGGTGATTGGGCGGTGAACATGGGCGGGGACTATGAGTATCCCTTCGGGGCCCCAGACCCCATGCTGGAGATGAAGCAGCTGCCGCAGGATTGGAGGATAGAGGACAGGGCGGTCCTGTGTGTGGGACACTTTGGTCCAATCAGTCGGGCAGTTCTTGTCGGGAAGGGGGAGGAGAGACGTGAGGTCATCTTGAAGGAATTGTCCGGTGAGTGGGGAGATCTGAGGGGATGGGATGATGTCACAGATTGGATGATGTCACAGATAACGGTGACCCCCGATGTTCCCTCCAGAGAGGTGCAGTCCCGGGGAGGTCCAGGACTTCATGGACCTCCTGAAGTTCTACAACGAAGTCTGCAATCACGGGGGCGTGGTGCGGATGTTGTGGTGTCAGACGGAGGCCCTGCCCACGTGTCTCATCATGGAGGCCATGACACTCGGCAATCTGCTGCTCTTCCTGCGGGAATCACATGAGGTAAGCGGGAGGTCGTCTTCTGTCCTGGGGGGGGAGCTGACCAGACATCCCCGGTTTCCAGGGACAGTCCCCAGATTGAGGACACTCCCCCGACCAAGTCTGTCCCCGGTTTTGTCCCCGGATTGGATTTGAACAGGGGGTGGGGCAATTTCAAAGACAGCAGCTCCCCCGCTCCTACTACCTTGGGGGGGGGTATTTCTTCCCATTAATGTGCCCCTTTCTGATGATCATGTGCTGGTCGGAGCGGAGGGAATATTTCTTCAGTTTCGGGGGCCCATTCAGCTCCGCTCGCATGTTCTTCTGCCTTGGCTCAAGTCCCGGCCAGCCGCCTGCCTGCTTATCTCCTTGCCTTCCCTGGTGGAGTGATCTTCCTCCGCTCCCCACCCAGGAGTAGCCGGGGCCCGGAGAGTAAGACTTGATAGGCTGTGAGGTGGGTAGCGGGGCGATGGGCAGAGAGTCGCTGATTGTCGCCATTACTAATAAAAAAAATGTCCCCGGATTTCATTTTAAAGATCTGGTCACCTTATCCTGGGGGGGGGGGGAGACCTTCCAGTCCCCATATAGTATGGAGAACTCCGGATTATCGGGGCCTCGAGAGGTCCTGTATGGGCCCCCAATAATCCACAGCAGACCTCCATTCTTCCCAGTGCTAATATCTGGACTCCACATTCTTCTCTTCTCCCATAATGCATCTGTTCTCTGCAGGAGGGGATGACCGACACCCCGGGCGCCGTCTGTAGCATCACCGAGCGAGACGTCTTCTCCATGGCAACACAGGTGGCGAGCGGACTGGTGAGGAACCCCCCAGAATGACTGGAATAATCTGACCCCAAACTCTGACCCCATAATCTGACCCCAAACTCTGACCCCATAATCTGACCCCAAACTCTGACCCCATAATCTGTCCCCATAATCTGTCCCCATAGTCTGACCCCAAACTCTGACCCCAAACTCTGACCCCATAATCTGTCCCCATAATCTGACCCCGTGATCCAGTTAGCCAATGAGATTCCTCATGTTCTGACCTGCAGGAAGGAAGAAGCTGATTGGTTGCTGGAGGAGACAAGGGCGGTTCTTCTTTCAGTTGGGAGGAGATCAGAACACCCCCATCCCCCCCTCCAACCAGAGATCAGAACACCCCCAACCCCCCTCCGACTAGAGATCAGAACCCCCATTCCCCCTAACCAGAGATCAGAACACCCCCATCCCCCCCTCTGACCGGAGATCAGAACCCCCCCTCCAACCGGAGATTAGAACACCCCCACCCCCCTCTCCGACCAGAGATCAGAGCCCCCATCCCCCCCCATCCGACCAGAGATCAGAACACCCCCACCCCCCCCCTTACCGGAGATCAGAACACCCCCCTTACCGGAAATCAGAACACCCCCATCCCCCCGAATAGAGATCAGAACACCCCCACCCCCCTTCCGACCGGCGATCAGAACCCCCCTGACCAGAGATCAGAACACCCCCATCGCCCCCCTCCGACTAGAAATCAGAACCTCCCATCCCCCCTGACCAGAGATCAGAACACCCCCATCCCCCCCCCTCCGACTAGAGATCAGAACCCAATCACCCCCCCTCTGACCGGAGATCAGAACCCCCCCTCCAACCGGAGATCAGAACACCTCCACCCTCCTCTCCGACCAGAGATCAGAACAGCCCCCACCCCCCCCCCGAACCGAAATCAAAACACCCCTATCCCCCCGAATAGAGATCAGAACACCCCCACCCCCCCTCCGACCGGCGATCAGAACCCCCCCCGACCAGAGATTAGAACACCCCCATCCCCCCTGACCAGAGATTAGAACACCCCCATCCCCCCTTCCGACCAGAGATTAGAACACCCCCATCCCCCCTTCCGACCAGAGATCATCTCCCCTCCCCCTTCCCTGAGTGATCATTCCATTTCTCTTCCAGGAATATCTGAGCGGGTCGCACAATCTGGTACACGGGTACGTGGCGGCGTGTAATGTCCTCATCCACGAGGATATGAGCGTCCGGCTTTGTGGACTGGGAATGGCCAGTGTTCAGCACCGGACCGGGTCCTTCCCAACCAGGAGAGCCGCCCGGGTTCCCGTAAAATGGCAATCACCAGAACGGCTGAGAGAGCCGAGCGTCACCGAGAAGAGCGATGTGTAAGTAGGGGGGGGGGGGGGGATGTGTAGGAGGGCCGAAAGGGGGGGGGGTTATACCTACCACATAGACCTAGAAATAGTTATTGTTATGGGGCCACTTCCTGGGGGGACACAGCGCCACCCCCTGGTGATCTGATACCATTCATCCACCAATCAGGGCAGAGCAGATGGTGAAATGAAGAACACACTTCCATGTAGATTATCATTGCTCCGCCTACTTCAGCCATTTGTATGCACACAGAACCAGCCAATCATCTTGCGGGGTTGATCTTTTCCATGGGAATAGCACTCAGTCTCAACGCATTTCATATACAAATCGTAAATGTGATCATCCGATGCGATGGAGTCTTCTCACAGCTTATCCTTCTCTCCCTGCAGGTGGTCGTTCGGCATCTTCCTGTATGAGATGGTGACTCTAGGTAAGGGCGGAGCCATGTGTATGATGTATTGGTACGTCACCTGATCACAGTATACACAATATTCACAAAAGTATTGGGACGCCTGCCTTTTACATGTACTGTAATGACATCCCAGTCTTAGTCCGGTGGGTTCAATATTGAGTTGGCCCCGCCCTTTGCAGCTATCACCTCTTCTGGGAAGGCCGTCCACAAGGTTTAGGAGGGTGTCTATGGGAATGTTTGACCATTCTTCCAGAAGAGCATTTGTGAGGTCAGGCACTGATGTTGGACGAGAAGGTCTGGCTCGCAGTCTCCGCTCTAATTCATCCCAAAGGTGTTCTATGAGGTTGAGGTCAGGACTCTGTGCAGGACAGTCAAGTTTCTCCACCCCAAACTCGCTCATCCATGTCTTTATGGACCTTGCTTTGTGCACTGGTGCGCAGTCATGTTGGAACAGGAAGGGGCCGTCCCCAAACTCCTCCCACAAAGTTGGGAGGATGAAATTGTCCAAAATGTCTTGGTATGCTGACACCTTAAGAGATCCCTTCACTGGAACTAAGGGGTCAATCCCAACCCCTGAAAAACAACCCCACACTATAATCCCCCCTCCCCCTCCCACACCATAATCCCCCCTCCACCAAATGATTTGGACCAGTATACAAAGCAAGGTCCATAAAGACACGGATGAGTGAGTTTGGAGGGGAGAAACTTGACTGGCCTGCACAGAGTCCTGACCTCAACCCAATAGAACACCTTTGGGATAAATTAGAGTGGAGAATGCGAGCCAGGCCTTCTCATCCAACATCAGTGCCTGACCTCACAAATGCTCTTCTGGAAGAATGGTCAAACATTCCCATAGACACCCTCCTAAATCTTGTGGACGGCCTTCCCAGAAGAGGTGAAGCTGTTATAGCTGTAAAGGGCGGGGCCAACTCAATATTGAACCCTCCGGACTAAGACTGGGAGGCCATTAAAGTTCATGTGCGTGTAAAGGCAGGTGTCCCAATACTTTTGGTAATATAGTGTATATGTGTATATACAGTGGTGATGAGGGCGGAGTCATGGCGTGTCGGTCACCTGATCACATTATATATACAGTGGCGATGAGGGGCGGAGTCATGGTCTGTCGGTCACCTGATCATATTCTCTATATACAGCGGGGATAAGAAAGGTGAATGACGGGTGAGATTCCGCTGAGTCAGCTGGAAAAGTCATAAAACTTTTTATCTGGAGAGATTATAAATGGAGCGATAGGTCAGTTCAAATAATATTAATTTTTCTGGTGACACCTGTGTAAGGGAGGGTTTCCCGCACTCTGACTTCCTGTGGTGTCTCCAGGACAGGAAGTGAAGGGAAATCTCCCCAGTGGAACATGACCAGGGTACAAAGTCACAGGAGTTTGTAGTGTGGGTGAAGGAGAAGAGATTCTGAACGCCCTTCATAGGAAGATTTGGAAGGAGCAGTAACATGAATAAAAAGTTCACAATTTATTAAATGACGACATCATTAAAACATTCCATAATATAAGATAATGATCTATTAATATGGTCTTGTTGTCCTTATTTTCACAGAGGTAAACACTCCCAACATGTTTCACCCTCTGGGGCTTCCTCAGGGGAAGAATAACCACTGATTCTTTAAAGGTGTTGTAAAGGTTTGTTTTTTATTTTCTAAATAGGTTCCTTTAATCTTGTGCATTGGGGGTTCACTTACCTTTTTCTTCCATTTCCCTTCAAATTTTTTTTTTTCTTTGTCTGAATTTCTCACTCCCTGTTTCTCCTCAGTAATCTCCCCCCCCCCCCCCCCCATCATCCGAGTGGTGTGGAGTCAGCCAGAACAGCTTACTGAACAGATTACTGAGGAGGAACCGGAATTGAGAAATTCAGACAAAGAAAAAAAACATTTACGAGGGAAATGGAAGGAAAAGGTAAGTGAACCCCCAATGCACAAGATTAAAGGAACCTATTTAGAAAATAAACGAACCTTTACAACCCCTTTAAAGAATCAGCGGTTATTCTTCCCACGAGGAAGCCCCAGAGGGTGAAACATGTTGGGAGTGTTTACCTCTGTGAAAATAAGGACAACAAGACCATATTAATAGATCGTTATCTTATATTATGGAATGTTTCAATGATGTAATCCAGAAAATTGTGAACTTTTTATTCATGTTGTCAATTACTGTCTAGTTAAACCGCCTTCCAAATCTACAAAGTAACATTGTTTATAAACATTGATCAGATGGGAGATAGAGATACAAAGTAACATTGTTTATAAACATTGTTCAGACAGGAGATGGAGAGATACAAAGTAACATTGTTTATAAACATTGATCAGACGGGAGATAGAAATACAAAGTAACATTGTTTATAAACATTGATCAGATGGGAGATAGAGATACAAAGTAACATTGTTTATAAACATTGATCAGATGGGAGATAGAGATACAAAGTAACATTGTTTATAAACATTGATCAGATGGGAAATGGAGAGATACAAAGTAACATTGTTTATAAACATTGTTCAGACAGGAGATGGAGAGATACAAAGTAACATTGTTTATAAACATTGATCAGACGGGAGATAGAGAGATGCAAAGTAACATTGTTTATAAACATTGATCAGACGGGAGATAGGGGGATACAAAGTAACATTGTTTATAAACATTGATCAGATGGGAAATAGAGAGATACAAAGTAACATTGTTTATAAACATTGATCAGACGGGAGATAGAAATACAAAGTAACATTGTTTATAAACATTGATCAGATGGGAGATAGAGATACAAAGTAACATTGTTTATAAACATTGATCAGATGGGAGATAGAGATACAAAGTAACATTGTTTATAAACATTGATCAGATGGGAAATGGAGAGATACAAAGTAACATTGTTTATAAACATTGTTCAGACAGGAGATGGAGAGATACAAAGTAACATTGTTTATAAACATTGATCAGATGGGAGATGGAGAGATACAGTCACATTGTTTATAAACATTGATCAGACAGGAGATAGAGAGAGATAAAGTAACATTGTTTATAAACATTGATCAGATGGGAGATGGAGAGATACAAAGTACCATTGTTTATAAACATTGATCAGGCAGGAGATGGAGAGATACAAAGTAACATTGTTTATAAACATTGATCAGACGGGAGATGGAGAGATACAAAGTAACATTGTTTATAAACATTGATCAGATGGGAGATAGAGAGATACAAAGTAACATTGTTTATAAATATTGATCACACAGGAGATGGAGAGATACAAAGTAACATTGTTTATAAACATTGATCAGATGGGAGATGGAGAGATACAAAGTAACATTGTTTATAAATATTGATCAGACAGGAGATGGAGAGATACAAAGTAACATTGTTTATAAACATTGATCAGATGGGAGATGGAGAGATACAAAGTAACATTGTTTATAAACATTGATCAGACGGGAGATAGAGAGATACAAAGCGACATTGTTTATAAACATTGATCAGACGGGAGATAGGGGGATACAAAGTAACATTGTTTATAAACATTGATCAGACGGGAGATAGAGAGATACAAAGTAACATTGTTTATAAACATTGTTCAGACAGGAGATAGAGATATACAAAGTAACATTGTTAATCCCCCATCTGATCAATGTTTATAAACAATGTTACTTTGTATCTCTCTATCTCCCGTCTGATCAATGTTTATAGAGAGATACAAAGTAACAGATATAATTTGGATGTCTGTCTCTGTCTCAGGCGCCCCGCCATACCCGGACGTGGATCCTGCAAAGATTCCAAAGACGCTGAAAAAGAATAACAAAATGGCGAAACCGCAACAATGTGGAGAGCGGCTGTGAGTAGCGAGTGTGGCAAACACCAGAGACTGAGGGGTTAATAGAGGAGGGGGGGGGAGAGGAGTGCGGTGTGACATGGGGACCAGTAGAGGGCAGCAGAGGATCAGTGACAGACCCAGTACGGCTCTTCATAGGGGAGGAATCTTTGTGATGGGGACATCTCCTTTTAGATAATTAAAGACTAATGCCGGCCACACACTATACATCCGGCCGTGAGATGGAACAATGGCGCCATCCTGTGATGACTGATAAATCCTTCAGAGGACATAAATGAATGAGTTTTTGTTTGTTTTTTTCATATTCCGAGTGCAGAAAGTTCAGACGGGAAACACATTAACTTTTCAATTTATCGTTCGGCAGAAAATTTCCAAACTTTTCCTTCGTTTTTTCGGCTCAAAAACGTCTCAATGATTTTCGATTTTGGGCCAATTAACTGGCCGAAAAACGAACGAACCGGCCAAATGACAGGTTTTCATTTTTTTATTCCCTTGTTATGGAAAGTGAGAACATTCTGGGGCGGTAATAATCACCCCCCCTTACATTACCGCCCCCCATGGTGCCCCATAGTAGGGTGACATGTCCTGTACCTCCGCTGTGTTCTGTCATATCCTATGTGGCCTTGTTGGACTTCCTAATTCAAAACCATGGCCACCGATATTGAATTACGTCCCCTCCCCCCCTTCCCCACCTACCTTCTGTGGTTATACCATCCTCCACTCCTCTAGAAGAAAGAATTTCCACAAGATGTTGGAGGGTGTCTGGGAATTTGAGGTCAGGTACTGATGTTGGATGAGAAGACCTTGCTCACCATCGGTGCTCCAGTTCATCCCAAAGGTGTTCAGTAGGGATGAGGCTAGGACTCTGTGCAGGACACTCGAGTTCCTTCATGACCTCAAACCTACTGAACACGTTTGGGATGAGAAGACCTCATTACAAAGGTGTTCTTTAGGAATAAAGGGAGGTACTGATGTTGGATGAGAACAGCGGCGGCCCGTCCATAAGGGGCGCATCCCCCCCCCCCCTAATCTCCATGCAGGGAGTCAGACACATGGGGGTTGATTTACTAAAACTGGAGAGTGCAAAATCTGGTGCAGCTCTGCATGGGAGCCAATCAGCTTCCAGGTTTTATTGTTAAAGCTTCATTGAACAAGCTGAAGTTAGAAGCTGATTGGCTCCCATGCACAGCTGCACCAGATTTTGCACTCTCCAGTTTTAGTAAATGAACCCCCTAGACTTCCACCCAGGGGCTGTAATTGGCTTCAAAAAGGGTGGACTCGAGGCGCGGAGCTCTGCGCCCTGAGACCACCCACTTGTGACAATAGCGAATCAACAGACGCTATTGCCTTCCTGCTTCTCCTCCCAGCCAATCTGAACAGAAAGCGGGTCCTGACACCGGATTGGCCGGGAGGAGAAGCAGCGACCAGATTGGACGGGAGAAGCAGCGACCGGATTGGCCGGGAGGAGAAGCAACCAGATTGGCCGGGAGGAGAAGCAACCAGATTGGCTGGAAGGAGAAGCCGGAAAAGCCGCCCAGGACCTGGATGGGGTAAGTGCAGGGCTGGCGGGCTTGCGAGCGGGGCTGGCGTGCGGGGTTGGAGGATTGGTTGGGTTTCTGTTTGCTGCCCCCCCCCCCCCCTAAAAAATGGAGCACCAGCCGCCACTGGATGAGAAGACCTTATACCAAAGACCTTCCAAAAGTAGGTCAGGGTTCTGTGCAGGACACTGGCATTCCTCCACACCAAACTGGTCACACCGTGTCTTTATAGACTTGGACCCCCCTTGTGGCTATAAACATTCTTTTAGGAAGGATTTCCACATAATTTTGGAGGGTGTCTGTGAGAATCTGTGCGCATTTGTGTGGTCAGGAACTAATGTTTAATGAGAAGACCTGATTCACACATTGGGAACCAAAAAAGGACCTGTTTAACCATCAGCATTCAAATTCATCCCAAAGGTGATCAGTAGGGATGAGGTCAGGACTCTGTACAGGACACTCAGGTTCCTCCACCCCAAACTGGTCACCCCGTGTTATTATTGAGTTGCCCTCCTCTCCTCATTACCATTAATATGGAGTTGCCCCCTCCCCCAGTGGCCATTAATATGGAGTGTGAATATACCATTTTCCACTCTTCTAGGAAGACTTTCCACAATATTTTGGAGGGTCTCTGTGGGAATTTGTCCCCTCCATTGTGAGGTCAGGGACTTTCGGATGGGAAGAGGTGGGCTTTGAGTCCTCTTGTCATATACCGCTTCCTCCAGTCTGAATATAGATATCCGATATTTTAGCCGCATATTACAACCAAGAACCAGGCAGGACTCGTTTTGGATTATCATCAGAATAAACACAGAAGACCTTCACACAATAGCAGGAGCCCCCAGTGGCAGACGGATCGGCTCCTACATTGAAGACCATAAAATGGCATGGCAACAGTCTACAAAACTCTTACAATGTTCCATCATTTTCTCAGTCACCCTGTGCCCCTAATAGACACGGGGTGACTTATACATAGGAGGGGCCGGGGGAGCTGAAGCAAGGGTTTCCCAACCTCTCCAAGGGATTCTGGGTTTCGTGGGCCCCCCGCCCAAAGTGACTCCCATCACAGTACCCACCATACCCCCCGTGTCTCTCACCTCATAAGTGTCCGACCCTTGGTGTCGCCTATACCCAATGAACAAACAAAAAAGTATTAACAGTCCCCCTTCCTGGGGGCACCTAAACTCCGTCACCTGGAGGGGGTTCCATATATATATATATCTGGCAATATAAAGCACACTGGGGCTGATTTACTAAAACTGGAGAGTGCAGAATCTGGTGCAGCTGTGCATGGGAGCCAATCGGCTTCTCACTTCAATAAAACCTGGAAGCTGATTGGTTTCTACGCAGAGCTGCTCCAGATTTTGCTCTCTCCAGTTTTAGTAAATCAACCAACCCCCCCCCCCCCCCGTGACGTACATACAGGAGTCGCAGGGGAATGAACGGGAAGCCTCTGTACAGAACTCTTCCTGTCCATTCATTCTGTAGAGCTGAAGCTGCAGAGATGGAGATTGGGGGGCTGTCTCAAAGGTGTAACATTTGAGGTCTGTTTAGACCACCCCAATATCTCAGCAAATCCTCCATCTTAAAAATAAAAAATTTGACTAAAAAAATAAATAAATAAAATGGTAAAAAATTAATAATAAAAAAATAAAAAAATAAAAAACGACTGACACCAGTGGCGTACCTACCAGGGTCACAAAGGTCGCACTTGCGACCGGGCCCTGATGTTTCACTACTGCTGGGGGAACCCATAGAAGGCAGGAAGGGGGCCTGTTTTGAGACCATAATAAAGAGAGTAAAGGGCCCGGGGATCAGTAGTAGGGGGAAAGGCCGGAGGGAGGGGCTCTTCGTGGTTTCATGCACTGGGGCCCTGAAAGTTCTAGTTAAACCTCTGAATCTGCCCCATTGTGTACAGGGTGAGGGGTGCTCTGTCATATATTGTGTACTGACCCGGATGAGAATAACTTATTGTCATCTGATGATGTAAAGTCACCTCGGATGTCTTCTGTCCCCCTTAGGTATGATGTCATGACCAGTTGTTGGCAGTGGGAGGCGCTAAAGCGGCCGTGCTTCACCGGCCTCCTGAAACAGCTGCAGAACTTCTCCGCCGAGGCCAATGGAAGCACTCCGCTCCGAGCCACTGACACCCTGAACTGGGCTGAGTACCTCCTGGTGGCTGGGATCTCGTCCTGAGAACAGTCCCCTTGGAAGCCTTCATGGTATAAAGAGAGGAGCAGCTCCGGGTGGATAGAGACGTCTGTTGGAGGACATTGATCAGAGGAATATCCGGGGGAAGGTGACGGCATCGGTGATGACCTACCTCCAGCCACTTATCACTGATGTCCAATGAGACCCTCACACTGACTTTACATAAGAGGATGGGACTTACTATGGAGTAGGAGGCGGAACACACGCTGATCTGATAAACTTTATTTCTCTCTCCTATTTACAAACTTACAACAGAAAATATTCACATCAATCACATAGACAATTATCTGATGGAGACACCTGGTGGTGGAGTTCCTCCATGCGGTACCTGGAGAACCATCGGGAAGTTTGCCCGTCCCTCTCCCTGGCGGGTGGAGAATTCTCCTCCTCCTCCGGTGTGACAGGAAATGGCGGCAATGTGGGGACACGGCCTAGAAATCTAGTCCCAGGGAATGTGGGAGAGGGGTGGCGTCTCCTGGTCTCCATATTTTGTTTTCTTCTGAATTCCGAGGATGAGGGCCCCGGTGCCGGTCCAGGGAGAGACCTCCATATACTGCGTCTATCACAGCACAGTCCTCACTGCAAACCCACGCCAATGTCAGGTCACACAGCGACCACGCCCGTCACACCTTAAAGCTCCACAGGGCCTCCGGGAAGAGGATGTATGACATGGACCATACCAAGTGGTACAAACATGCCAGGGGGGAGAAGGAGCACAGCATCATCAACACACCTGCAAAGAGACAGCAATTGTCAGAGACTCCTCCTCCATCTGCATGTAAACTCCTCCTACACTCCACTGCCACACCCAGCTGTAGGTAGCCTGCTCCCCCCACTCTTATACCACACCCTATGGAAACCCCTCCCTCTTATCTGTTGCTAAACCTAACTAACTGTATGCAGACACACCCCCCCCCCCCCCCCCACACACACACACTTCTGATACACCCAGCTGTATGTAGACTCCTCCCTCTTATAGATTGCCCCATCCAGTTGTATGTGGACGCCTCCCCCTCTCTGAAGCCACACCCAGCTGTATGTAGACTCCTCCCCCACTCTGCAGCCACACCCAGCTGTATGTAGACAACTGTCCCTGTTGCTCCAATGGGGGGGGGGGGGGGGGGGGTGACAATTATGGGGGATGAATTGTATGAAATGAAGAAGATTTGCACTTTTTTTTATTTTTCTGCTGTAAAATGTAGAAAATATTGATCTTTGTGTTCTTCATTGTGACTTCCCCTCATTTATTCTTCTGAAAGCAGCAAATGTGGTAACCCATAGCAACGGCATGCTGGCTGACTACGACTGGGTAAAGACCTCCCATCTTCATCCTTGTGAGTGCCCAGACTTGGTGCCGCCTGTACCCATCATACCCCCGTGTGTCTCTCACCCCATAAGTGCTGCCTGTACCCACCATACCCCCCGTGTGTCTCTCACCCCATAAGTGCCGCCTCTACCCACCATACACCCCGTGTGTCTCTCACCCCCATATGTGCCGCCTGTACCCACCATACCCCCTGTGTGTCTCTCACCCCATAAGTGCTGCCTGTACCCACCATACCCCCCGTGTGTCTCTCACCCCATAAGTGCCGCCTGTACCCACCATACCCCCCGTGTGTCTCTCACCCCCATAAGTTCCGCCTCTACCCACCATACCCCCCGTGTGTCTCCCACCCCATAAGTGCCGCCTCTACCCACCATACCCCCCGTGTGTCTCTCACTCCCATAAGTGCCGCCTGTACCCACCATACCCCCCGTGTGTCTCTCACTCCCATAAGTGCCGCCTCTACCCACCATACCCCCCGTGTGTCTCTCACCCCCATAAGTGCCGCCTCTACCCACCATACCCCCTGTGTGTCTCTCACCCCATAAGTGCCGCCTCTACCCACCATACCCCCTGTGTGTCTCTCACCACCATACCCCCCGTGTGTCTCTCACCCCATAAGTGCTGCCTCTACCCACCATACCCCCCGTGTGTCTCTCACTCCCATAAGTGCCGCCTCTACCCACCATACCCCCGTGTGTCTCTCACCCCCAGAAGTGCCACCCTTGGTGCCGCCTGTACTCACCATACCGCCCTTGTGTCTCTCACCCCATAAGTGTCCGCCCTTGGTGCTGCCTCTACCCACCATACCCCCTGTGTGTCTCTCACCCCCATAATTGCCACCCTTGGGGTCGCCTGTACCCACCATACCCCCTGTGTGTCTCTCACCCCCATAATTGCCACCCTTCTGGCCGCCTGTACCCACTATACCCCCGTGTGTCTCTCACCCCCATAAGTGCCACCCTTGGTGCCACCTGTACCCACCTTACCCCCTGTGTGTTTCTCACCCCCATAAGTGCCACCCTTGGTGCAGCCTGTACCCACCATACCCCCCCGTTTGTCGCTCACTCCCATAAGTGCCACCCTTGGTGCCGCCTGTACCCACCATACCCCCTGTGTGTCTCTCATCCCTATAAGTGCCACCCTTGGTGCCCCCTGTCCCCACTATGCCCCCGTGTGTCTCTCACCCCATAAGTGTCCGCCCTTGGTGCCATCTGCATCCACCATACCCCGTGTCCCTCTCACCCCCATAAGTGCCACACTTGGTGCCACCTGTACCCACCCCCATGTGTCTCTCACCCCCCAAAAGTTCCTAAACTTGGTAGCCCCTGTGCGTCTCTCACCCCCGTAAGTGCCATCCTTTGTAGCGCCTGTACCCCCCATACCCCTTATGTGTCTCTCACCCCCATAAATGCCGCCTGTACCCACCATACCCCCCCTTGTCTCTCACCCCCATAAGTGCCATCCTTGGTGCCGCCTCTACCCACCATACCCCCTGTGTCTCTCACCCCATAAGTGCCACCCTTGGTGCCGCCTGTACCCACCATACCCCCCCGTGTCTCTCACCCCCATAAGTGCCATCCTTGGTGCCGCCTCTACCCACCATACCCCCCTGTGTCTCTCACCCCATAAGTGCCACCCTTGGTGCCGCCTGTACCCACCATACCCCCCGTGTCTCACCCCCATAAGTGCCATCCTTGGTGCCGCCTCTACCCACCATACCCCCCTGTGTCTCTCACCCCATAAGTGCCACACTTGGTGCCGCCTGTACCTGTAACGGAACGTCCCACACTCCGCTTGAGTGCTCCCGTCATATACCGCTTCCTCCAGTCTGAATATAGATATCAGATATTACAGCCGCATATTACAACCAATAACTAGGCAGGACTCATTTGGATGATCATAAGTATAAACACAGAAGACCTTCACACAATAGCAGGAGCCCCAAGGGCCAGACGGATCGGCTCCTACATTGAAGACCATGAAATGGCATGGCAACAGTATACAAAACTCTTACAATGTTCCATCATTTTCTCAGTCACCCTGTGCCCCTAATAGACACGGGGTGACTTACACATAGGAGGGGCCGGGGGAGCTGAAGCAAGGGTTTCCCAACCTTTCCAAGGGATTCTGGGTTCAATGGGCCCCCTGCCCAAAGTGACTCCCATCACAGTACCCACCATACCCCCCCCCCCCCCGTGTGTCTCTCACCTCATAAGTGTCCACCCTTGGTGTCGCCTATACCACCATACCCTCCGTGTGTCACTCAACCCCATAAGTGCCACCCTTGGTGTCGCGGCTGTCGCCTGTACCCACCATACCCCCCTTGTGTCTCTCACCCCCATATGTGTCCACCTTTGGTGCCGCCTGTACCCACCACACCCCCCTTGTGTCTCACCCCCATAAGTGTCCACCTTTGGTGCTGCCTGTACCTTCCATACCCCCGTGTGTCTCTCACCCCAGTAGGTGCCCAGACTTGGTGCCACCTGTACCCACCATACCCCCCTGTGTGTCTCTCACCCCAGTAGGTGCCCAGACTTGGTGCCGCCTGTACCCACCATACCCCCCCTGTGTGTCTCTCACCCCTGTAGGTGTCCAGACTTGGTGCGGCCGGTACCCACTATACCCCCATGTGTCTCTAACCCCCATAGGTCCCCAGCCTTGGTATCACCTGTACCCCCACCACGTGTCTCTTACCCCAGTATGTGCCCACCATACTCCCTGTGTGTCTCTCACCTCCTGCAAACACCATCTTCTTCCAGGCCTGGGATTCCAGGATCTTGTCATGCGGGTAGATCCCCTGATCAATCATAAACAGGATCATGATGATGGCGATGGCGCGCAGGACTAGTGGGTGCCCGCTGGTCAGGAGAGAGGCGCAAGACAAGATGGCGGAGGCGTACGGACAGGGTAGCCCGCGGTACATGAAGGGGATTCCTGGGGAGAAGACACATTTGTTGACATCAATACCTCTCCATCCTGCCCAAATCTGACTACAGTCTGCCAATTTTGGGGGTTGTCACTGCTAGAACCCCTCCAATCAAATTCACTTCCTGCCCCCCCCCACAATCAGGGAGTCACTTCTTTCCCCCAGCATTCAGAGATTCACTTCCTGTCCCCAACAGAGATTCACTTCCTGCTCCCCCAACAATCAGGAAGTAACTTCCTGTCCCCAACCACTGGGGAATACTTCCTGTCCCCAACAATCAGGGAGTAACTTCCTGTCCCCAAAAATCAGGGAGTAACTTCCTGTCCCCAACAATCAGGGAGTAACTTCCTGTCCCCAACAATCGGGGAGTTACTTCCTGTCCCTCAACAATCAGAGATTCACTTCCTATCCCCCAACAATTACAGGAGTCCCTTCCTGTCCTGGGGTGTCATTTCTTGTCCCCGAACAATCAAAGTCACTTCCTGTCCCCAACAATGGGGCAGTCACTTCCTGTCCTCCAACAATCAGAGATTCACTTCCTGTCCCCAACAATTGGGGAGTTACTACCTGTCTCCGAACAATCAGAGATTCACTTCCTGTCCCCCAACAATTTCAGGAGTCACTTCCTGTCCTGGGGTGTAATTTCCTGTCCCCCAACAATCGGGCAGTCATTTCCTGTCCCCCCAACAATCAGAGATTCACTTCCAGTCCCCCAACAATCGGGGGGGTCACTTCATGCCCCCCCAACAACCAGGGAGTCACTTCCTGTCCCCCAACAATCAGAGATCAACTTCAGGTCCCCCAACAATCAGGGGGGTCACTTCCTGCCCCCCAACAACCAGGGAGTCACTTTCTGTCCCCAACAACCAGGGAGTCGCTTCCTGTCCCCCAACAATCAGAGATTCACTTTCTGTCCCCCAACAATTGCAGGAGTCACTTCCTGTTCTGGAGTGTCATTTCCTGTCCCCCAACAGAGTCACTTCCTGTCCCCAGCAATTGGGCAGTCATTTCCTGTCCCCAACAATCGGGGAGTCACTTCCTGTCCCCCAACGACCAGAGAGTAACTTCCTGTCCTGGGGTGTAATTACCTGTTTCCCAACAATCAGAGAGTCACTTCCTGTCCCCCAACGTGATTGGAAGGCAAGAGGGACTGTTGGGGTTTGTTGATTGAAGATAAGAACGATTGCTGTAATAATCATTATTATATATATATATTTACAGCATATCAGCCATTATATTCCAGGGCGGGGCTAAAGAATGAATGTAGAAGGAGGAAACATGGGACAGCAAAGTAACCCTCGGGGTGCGGTCAGTATGGAGGGTGGAGCTCCGCCATCATTGCCGCCTCCCACAATGCAATGTGTGCACTGCAGCTGCTACTAGAGAGGCGTGGTCAGAGGAATAGAGGAGGCGGCATAGGTGTCAGAGCTAGGGTTGCCACCTGTCCAGGATTCACCCGGACAGTTCGGGCTTGGAATCATGTGTTCGGGTTTCAGACAGCCTGAAACCCGGACACATTATTTAGACTGGACTATGGCTTTCCAGCAGGGTTTCTGGCTGCATTTGTCTAAGCTGAGAGTGTCTGTTACACTCTTTCACACTGCCCGAGAGAGGGGTTGATCTGCACCTATTCCCCCCACCCCTACCCCTCTGTGTCTGCCCACCCTCCAATCTCCAAGGCTGTGCCTCAGAAAAGTAAAGGTGGGGCTGGAAATTTGAAGTCCAGCAGCCTCAGATACATCTGGATGAGAGGTGCTGACTGCCAAGGGGTGAGTGAGCTCACCATCCATCCCTGTCTGTGACTGAAGTCTCCCTCCTTCTCTCTCCTGCCTCTGAGTGGGTACACTAAGGCAAATCAGGGTTCTCAGAGCACCCCTTACATCAGCGTTCCCCTTTACACCAGAGGCCACAGTGTTTTCCCTTACATCAGGGTTCCCAGGGCATTCCTTATGTCAGAGTGCCCAGAGTTCTCCCTCACATGAGAGTCTGCAGACTTTCCCTTACAGTGAAAGGGAACTCTGCAAGTTCAGATGTAAAAGAGGAACTCTGTGGACTCTGATGTAAAGGGGACTCTTGTTATTAACTTCATATGATTATAAATGGTATTTAAAAGCAAAATATATGAATAGTTTATACTATAAAACAAAAATTGCTATGCGCCGCTAAAGTGTTCGGGTTGGACTTGAAGAAAAGGTGGCAACCCTAGTCAGAGCGCCAACCAGGTATGCAGAATTTAGTTAGCTGATTATTGTTGGGTGAATATATTTGGGTTGATATTTCGGGTGAATATATTCTGGTGCTCATAGTCGGGTGAATATATTTGATTGCTCATAGTCGAGGGATATTTTGGGTGATATTTCGGGTGAATATATTGGGGTGCTCATAGTCGGGTGAATATAGGCGGATCCTTACCACTGGAGTAGAAGCAGAGGCGTGTGAAGACGGCAAGGTCGTACACCATCACCAGCAGTGCGTCCATCGGGCCGTTCCTGTGCAGCAGAAGCGCCGTGGCCAAACCAAACGATGTGAAATCTGCGAAGTCATCCAGCTTCGCCCCTGAAAAGTGAACAATAAACACCCGGGTTAGTTCTCTGATCGGGAATGTTGATCACGCCATCATCTACATGACTGCGGGGGGCACAGAACTCTCTGGAACATGACATCAGTCTTCAGGGCTGACACCAGAATTCACGGGGACAGAAGGACGGACACTCCCCATTAAAGGAGCACTCCGCCCAGAACTGACATGTCAGGATTCGGTGGGTGACACCAGCTGACAGTCTCCGTCTCTATGAGTGACACCAGCTGACAGTCTCCTCCGTCTCTATGGGTGACACCAGATGACAGTCTCCTGTGTCTCTATGGGTGACACCAGCTGACAGTCTCCTCTGTCTCTATGGGTGACACCAGCTGACAGTCTCCTTTGTCTCTATGGGTGACACCAGCTGACAGTCTCCTCCGTATCTATGGGTGACACCAGCTGACGGTCTCCTCTGTCTCTATGGGTGACACCAGCTGACAGTCTCCTCGGTCTCTATGGGTGACACCAGCTGACAGTCTCCTTTGTCTCTATGGGTGACACCAGCTGACAGTCTCCTCCGTATCTATGGGTGACACCAGCTGACGGTCTCCTTTGTCTCTATGGGTGACACCAGCTGACAGTCTCCTCCGTCTCTATGGGTGACACCAGCTGACAGTCTCCTCTGTCTCTATGGGTGACACTAGCTGACAGTCTCCTTTGTCTCTATGGGTGACACCAGCTGACAGTCTCCTCCGTATCTATGGGTGACACCAGCTGACGGTCTCCTCTGTCTCTATGGGTGACACCAGCTGACAGTCTCCTCTGTCTCTATGGGTGACACCAGCTGACAGTCTCCTCTGTCTCTATGGGTGACACGAGCTGACAGTCTCCTCCGTCTCTATGGGCGACACCAGCTGACAGTCTCCTTTGTCTCTATGGGCGACACCAGCTGACAGTCTCCTCTGTCTCTATGGGTGACACCAGCTGACAGTCTCCTCTGTCTCTATGGGTGACACCAGCTGACAGTCTCCTCTGTCTCTATGGGTGACACCAGCTGACAGTCTCCTCCGTCTCTATGGGTGACATCTCAGCGATTGGACAAGTGGGACTGAAGGAGAGCGAAATCTCAGCCACCATTCATCGCCTGCTTCCCACTGACTGCAATGGAAACCAGTGAGGTGAAAGCTGCAGCATGTCACCAACATATACAGAGGGGAGAGAATACTGACAGATGAGGGAGCAATCCTATCAGACACATGGTAGGGGTAACACAGACAGTCCTGGTTTCAGGCAGATTGGGGGGGTCGGGGAATGATTGATGGAGGTCAGGGTAGGGGTAACACAGACAGTCCTGGTTTCAGGCAGACTGGGGGGTATTGGAGGGATCGGGGAACGACCGGTGCACCGTAGTTTCTTCTTGCGGTCACGGTGAGGTGAACGCCTCTCACTCTGGATTATCCGGCGGATGGAATAATGACGTCACTCACCCAGAGCCGAGCACGTGTTCAGCTGCCGAGCCACCGCACCGTCCGCCAGGTCCAACATGAAGCCGATAAGGAGGAGCCAACACGCCCACTGCCGGTACCTGCCGGGGAGAGAGAAACCAATCAGAAAATGCCGTCATCACATTGTCATCCGTATACAGATAATACAACAAACCTGCAATCCAATCTGATCCTCAGGAGGACGAATGTCGGCCCAATGAGAAGACCTCATTATACTTTGTATAGATGGGGCCCCTGAGATAGGTGGAGGGGCCCCCACCGCTTTACTCCCATCTCATATCCCCAATCTACAACAAAACATTTCACTGAGATGGAGACTTCCAGGACATCAGCTACCGGGAGGAAGCGTCTGCTCCGCCCATAACGACCGTCCGCCATCTTTGCCAAAACTGCACCAGAAATCAGCAGCTGGAATCTGATTGGCTGCTACAATTCAAGAGAATGTAAGGAAGGATTCTAAAGCGACCTGATTAAGATTGTAAACCTTACAGACCTGAGAGCACATGTAGACGGGTGGCTGTGGGGTTCCTCCTTAACCTCACCCATCCCTCCGCTTAGTAATGCCAATGGAAGCCCCCAGCTCCAGAGTCAGATCTCTGCCACGCCCCCTTCTACAAGAGGATGGAAAGTGGGCGTGTCAGGGATCTGACTTTAGAGGAGGAAGTCGATATTTGCATATTAAAGCAGAATGTTGGCGGCAGCCATGTCTGGGCGCTCACCCGTTCAGGTTGCAAAGGATGGAGCTCAGGCCCATCAGCAGGTTGGCCATGGACAGGAAGTTGGCGGCATTCTTCCGAACGAACTCCCGTGTCTGGCAATGGGATGGCGGCCCACGATGGATCACCTTCCTGGCATGATGGACGAGTCCTGGAGGGAGAAAAGAGAAGATCAGCCCCGGACACGCCCCTTTCGGCATTCTGGGATTGTAAATAAAGTTATAATGGCGGCTCTATACTCCTAAATACCCCAATATATCCAATCGATCGCCGACACTCACCGCAAGATCATCGGTATAATCTCCAAAACTTTATATCTAGAAGATATAATCATTCTAATCTGTCCAATATCAATGCTGACCGCATTCACCCGCAGGAACCGCAGCCACCATATTCACCCCGCAGCAACCACAGCCACCGCATTCACCCCACAGCAACCGCAGCCACCGTATTCACCCCACAGCAACTACAGCCACCGTATTCACCCGCAGCAACCACAGCCACCTTATTCACCCGCAGCAACCGCAGCCACCGCATTCACCCCACAGCAACCGCAGCCACAGAATCCATAATGGCGGCTCTATACTCCTAAATACCCCAATATATCCAATCGATCGCCGACACTCACCGCAAGATCATCGGTATAATCTCCAAAACTTTATATCTAGAAGATATAATCATTCTAATCTGTCCAATATCAATGCTGACCGCATTCACCCGCAGGAACCGCAGCCACCATATTCACCCCGCAGCAACCACAGCCACTGCATTCACCCACAGAATCCGCAGTCACCGTATTCATTAACCGTATTCCCTCGCAGCATCCACAACCACCATATTCACCCACAGAATCCGCAGTCACCACATTCATTAACCGTATTCCCTCGTAGCATCCACAACCACCATATTCACCCACAGCATCCGCAGTCACCGCATTTCTCCGCAGCATCCACACTTACCGTATTCACCTGCAGAATCCCTAGTCACCGTATTCACCCGCAGCATCTGCAGTCACTGTATTCACCCACACCCGATATACCAGATCGCCAACACGATCCCCCGTATAATCTCCAGAACTTTGTATCTAGAAGATATAATTATTCTAATCTGTCTGATATCAACGGTCACACCATTCACCCGCAGTCACCATATTCACCCCGCAGTCACCTTATTCACCCGCAGCATCCGCAGTCACCGTATTCACCCTGGAGCATCCACAGTCACCGTAATTACCTGCAGCATCCGCACTCACTGTATTCTCCTGTAGAATCCCCAGTCACCGTATTCACCCACACCCGATGTACCAGATCGATCGCCAACACAATCCCCGGTATAATCTCCAAAAACTTGTATCTAGAAGATATAATTATTCTAATCTGTCCGATATCAACGGACACCATATTCACCTGCAGTATCCGCAGTCACCGTATTCACCCGCAGCATCGGCAGTCACCGTATTCACCCGCAGCATCCCCAGTCACCGTATTCACCCACAGCATCCACAGTCACTGTATTCTCCCAAGTCACCGTATTCACTCTCAGCATCCACACTCACCGTATTCACCCACAGAATCCGCAGTCACCGTATTCATTAACCGTATTCCCTCGCAGCATCCACAACCACCATATTCACCCACAGAATCCGCAGTCACCACATTCATTAACCGTATTCCCTCGCAGCATCCACAACCACCGTATTCACCCACAGCATCCGCAGTCACCGCATTCACCCGTAGCATCCACAGTCACCGTATTCACCTGCAGAATCCCTAGTCACCGTATTCACCCACAGCATCTGCAGTCACTGTATTTACTCACACCCGATATACCAGATCGCCAACACGATCCCCTGTATAATCTCCAAAACTTTGTATCTAGAAGATATAATTAATTCTAATCTGTCTGATATCAACGGTCACACCATTCACCCGCAGCATCCGCAGTCACCGTATTCACTCGCAGCATCCACAGTCACTGCATTCACCCACAGAATCCGCAGTCACCACATTCATTAACCGTATTCCCTTGCAGCATCCACAACCACCGTATTCACCCACAGCATCCGCATTCACCCGCAGCATCCACACTCACCGTATTCACCTGCAGAATCCCTAGTCACTGTATACACCCGCAGCATCCGCAGTCACTGTATTCACCCATACCCGATATACCAGATTGATCACCAACACAATCACCACATTCCCCCACAGCATCCACAGTCACCACATTCACCCACAGCATCCACAGTCACCACATTCACCCGCAGCATCCACAGTCACCACATTCACACACATCATTCTCAGTCAACGTATTCACCCGCAACATCCCCAGTCATCACATTCATCCGCAGTCACCGTATTCACCCACAGCCACCGCATTCACCCACAGCATCCACAGTCACTGTATTCACCTGCAGCATTCGCAGTCACCGTATTCACCCGCAGCATCTGCAGTCACCGTATTTACCTGCAGCAGCCGCAGTCACCACATTTACCCGCAGCATCCGCAGTCACCACATTCACCCGCAGCATCCGCAGTCACCACATTCACCCGCAGCATCCCCAGTCACCGTATTCACCTGCAGCATCCGCAGTCACCCCTTTACCCGCAGCATCCCCAGTCACCATATTCACCCGCAGCATCCACAGTCACCGTATTCACCTGCAGCATCCGTAGTCACCACATTCACCCGCAGCATCCACAGTCACCACATTCACCCGCAGCATCCGCAGTCACCGCAGCATCCACAGTCACAGTATTTACCCGCAGCATCCACAGTCACCCGCAGCATCCCCAGTTACTGTATTTACCCGCAGCATCCCCAGTCACCGTATTTACCCGCAGTATCCCCAGTCACCACATTCACACGCAGCATTCTCAGTCACCGTATTCACCTGCAACATCCCCAGTCACCACATTCACCCACAGCACCCATTGTCACCGTATTCACCCGCAGCATCTGCAGTTACTGTTTTTACCTACAGCATTCCCAGTCACCACATTCACCCGCAGCATCCGCAGCCCTGTATATAGGCTGCCATACAGTGGTAACACTATTTGTATTAATGGCCATTTATCTCAGTCTGATTGTACAATCAATGGAAGATTCACCAAATCTAAGGCGTGTGACAGGAGTCACTTTGGGTGGAGGGCTCATGGAACCCAACTTACTTTAGAGAGGTCGGGAAACAGCTCCACAGGCCCTCTTATGTGTAAGTCACCCTGTGTCTATTAGGGGCTCAGGGTGACTGAGCAAAGGATGGACACCTACTTAATGGACACTGAGAATGCGGTTTGGATTACTTCAGATGGGACAGTAATATTTATCAACAATATCCCTCAAGAAATCTATGAAGACTATTCCTGGTTTGTTGATTCTAAACTATATATGTTCATTGGGGGAGCTGGTCACATTGGCCTCTGTTCCATGTAGGAGCCGGACAGTCCGGTACTGTGTGACTTTGGGGTCGGGCAGTCTGTAACTGGAGTTCTCCTGCTATTGTCTGAAGGTGTTCTGTGTCTCTCCTTGTGATCATGTATATTGTATCTTGTGACCTTGGGGCCAGGCAGTCTGTTACTGGGTGTCTCCTGCTATTGTCTGAAGGTGTTCTGTGTCTCTCCTTGTGATCGTGTGTATTGTACCTTGTGACCTTGGGGCCAGGTAGTCTGTTACTGGGGGTCTCCTGTTATTGTCTGGAGGTGTTCTGTGTTTCTCCTTGTGATAATGTGTAATGTAGTGTGTGACTTTGGGGCCGGGCAGTCTGTTACTGGAGGTCTCCTGCTATGGTCTGAAGGTGTTCTGTGTTTCTCCTTGTGATCATGTGTATTGAACCTTGTAACCTTGGGGCTGGGCAGTCTGTTACTGGGAGTCTCCTGCTATTGTCTGAAGGTGTTCTGTGTTTCTCCTTGTGATAATGTGTAATGTAGTGTGTGACTTTGGGGCCAGGCAGTCTATTACTGGGGGTCTCCTGCTATTGTCTGAAGGTGTTCTGTGTTTCTCCTTGTTATCATGTGTTTTGTACCTTCTGACCTTGGGGCCGGGCAGTCTATTACTGGGGACTCCTGCTATTGTCTGAAGGTGTTCTGTGTTTCTTCTTGTGATAATGTGTAATGTAGTGTGTGACTTTGGGGCCGGGCAGTCTATTACTGGAGGTCCTCTGCTATTGTCTGAAGGTGTTCTGTCTTTCTCCCTATGATAATGTGTAATGTAGTGTGACTTTAGGGCCGGGCAGTCTATTACTGGAGGTCTCCTGCTATTGTCTGAAGGTGTTCTGTGTTTCTTCTTGTGATAATGTGTAATGTAGTGTGACTTTGGGGCCGGGCAGTCTATTACTGGGGGTCCTCTGCTATTGTCTGAAGGTGTACTATGTTTCTCCCTATGCTAATGTGTAATGTAGTATGTGACCTTGGGGCCGGACAGTCTGTTACTCAGGGTCTTCTGCTATTGTCTGAAGGTGTTTCTGTGTTTCTCCTTGTTATCATGTGTATTGTACCTTGTGACTTTGGGGCCGGGCAGTCTTTTACTGGGGGACTCCTGCTATTGTCTGAAGGTGTTCTGTGGTTCTCCTTGTGATCATGTGTATTGTACCTTGTGACCTTGGGGCCGGGCAGTCTGACCTGTAGTGAGATCCTGATTAATCAAAGCATTAACTAGTTGTGAATTCCCATTCACCGATTGTTTCTGCCCGGTGGCTAATCTGATGTGACTCTTGGAGGATCCTCTATGATGGGATCAGCCATGAGTCAGCTGGACCTCGTTATCTAACCATTGTGTGATGTTTTGGGTAAATATGTGGTGAGTCACCTCCTTCTCAAGTGTATAAAAAGCCGGTATTTTTGTTCAAATATATGTTCCACAATTATACAAGCTATTTGTCGGCTAGTCTTGTACGATCGGCTAAAATATCTGGTTCCTATGTCCAGATTAGAGGAAGCGGTATACTGACGGAAGCACTCAAGGCGAGCGTGGGGACCTATTTCGTCACAAACAATATCATACAATCCGGAAGGCCCTCGCACTACATAGTCATAAAGAAGATTGTACAATCAGATTGAAAAGTGTATGGCCAGCTTTACTATATTCATATGTAGTCCTGGCGAAGGAGGCGGGTCTCTGAAACGCGTTGATTGACAGCCGGGAATTCCCATCTGGTTTCTCCCTCTGACCCGAAATCTCACTGGCCACAATTGGGCGCCATCCAACCCATCGGGGTCTGCTTGGTGTTTACCCCTCCCCCGATGATCCCGGGATCTCCATACAGGGGATCCTCCCACAAGGACAGATCCTGGAGGTGATCCCATTGGACAGACATAGGGATGGTTCATATGCCGGGGATCGGTCCCAGGAAGGGAGTTGGATGGTGAGGGTAATAACGATTGGATGGATACAATGTTTCCGCTCTGGGGATTAGAATGTTTCTCTTGTGGTGAGTTTCGACAGGAACTCAGCTTCTCCATCGCCCAATCAGTGACACAGACAGTTCTCATTTCAGACACGAAGTTCAGGACTGTTATCGGCTGGTTGGTTGACAACTGCCTAAAAGGGGTCTCTCCTCACTTCCTGTTGTGTCTCCAGGACAGGAAATGAAGGGAAATCTCCCCAGCGGGGACACAGCTATAAATAAAAAAATGGGTTTGAAGCCTTCCCTACCCCCTTCTGACCGGACATACTCTCTGATTTCCTCAGTCTCAACTACTGGGACAAGGGGCAGCAGAGCAAGGGGGCAAAGAATGGATGCAGGGTGGGGCATGTATTAATAATGGGGGGGGGTGCAGTTCTGGCTCCTTGACCTGGGCAAAGGACCACACTTTCCCCTTTATTGAGTATAACATGTTTGTTTTTTATTTTTTTTAAATATCCCTTTACAATCACTAACATGTTCCCGACACACACAATACAATCTGATTGTACAATCTGCTTAGAGTCATCCACAGTCTCAGCTGTGAACCCAGACAGACTATTTACAGGTAAGTGTATGCCATCGTCCTGCACACTCACCTGAGGGCGGCAGCTGCATCAGCATCTTGAAGGGTCCAGCAGGTGGCGCTGTCCTGGGGTATCTGTGGAGGGGGGAGAAGTGGCAATGTGAGGGTTAATGATGATGATCAGGGATGAGGAGAGATGTCACCACCACCCACACAATGGACAAAAGACCGGAAAACAAATAAGAGGAAAGCTTTGTTTGTGCCGGAGAACCTTCCTCAGCCAATAGCGGCCCCCCGTTCTACGTTTCCATCTGCAGCCGCTGCACGGTTCTAGACAAGACGGCTAGGGAGGGGGATCTGAGAGAACGTTATCCCCCCCCCCATTTAGACACTACAGGTAGTACAGCTCTCTTTTCATGGGCTCAGTGCCAGTGAGAAGGAGGGCGGAGCTGAGCTGTGCTGTGTGTGTCTATGAACGCACACAGCTCAGGAGCGAGCACACACATGTGCCCCTCATAGAGAGCAGCTTGCTATCGGAGAAACCACAAAAATACCTGCGCTCCTTGAAGGACTCATAAATGAATGACGTATGTAAGCAGCTAGAAAAAACGTTTCCTGGGAAAATCATGAATAACAATGAAATGAAGATCCACCACCGATGAGGAGGACACACGTGACTCTCACCCTAAGCGTTGGACCTCCCGAATAAACACCGATGAGAAGGACACACGTGACCCTCACCCTAAGCGTTGGACCTCCCGAATAAACACTGATGAGAAGGACACACGTGACCCCCACCCTAAGCGTTGGACCTCCCGATTAAACACAGATGAGGACACACGCTGACCCTCACCCTAAGCGTTGGAACTCCCGAATAAACACAGATGAGGAGGACACACATGATCCTCACCCTAAGCGTTGGACCTCCCGAATAAACACCGATGAGAAGGACACATGTAACCCCCACCCTAAGCGTTGGACCTCCCGAATAAACACCGATGAGAAAGACACACGTGACCCTCACCCTAAGTGTTGGACCTCCCGAATAAATAACGATGAGGAGGACACACGTGACCCTCACCCTAAGCGTTGGACCTCCCGAATAAACACAGATGAGGAGGACACACACTGACCCTCACCCTAAGCGTTGGACCTCCCGAATAAACACAGATGAGAAGGACACACGCTGACCCTCACCCTAAGTGTTGGACCTCCCGAATAAACATGGATGAGGAGGACACACGCTGACCCTCACCCTACACCTCCCGAATAAACACAGATGAGTAGGACACACGCTGACCCTCACCCTAAGCGTTGGACCTCCCGAATAAACACTGATGAGGAGGACACGCGTGACCCTCACCCTAAGCTTATGACCTCCCAAATAAACACCGATGAGAAGGACACTCGTGACCCTCACCCTAAGCGTTGGACCTCCCGAATAAACACAGATGAGGACACACGCTGACCCTCACCCTAAGCGTTGGACCTCCCGAATAAACACCGATGAGAAGGACACAAGGTCACCCTCACCTTAAGCGTTGGACCTCCCGAATAAACACTGATGAGAAGGAAACACGTGACCCTCACCCTAAGCGTTGGACCTCCCGAATAAACACAGATGAGAAGGACACACGTGACCCTCACCCTAATCGTTGGACCTCCCGAATAAACACAGATGAGAAGGACACACGCTGACGCTCACCCTAAGTGTTGGACCTCCCGAATAAACATGGATGAGGAGGACACACGCTGACCCTCACCCTACACCTCCCGAATAAACACAGATGAGGAGGACACACGCTGACCCTCACCCTAAGCGTTGGACCTCCCGAATAAACACTGATGAGGAGGACACACGTGACCCTCACCCTAAGCGTAGGACCTCCCGAATAAACACCGATGAGAAGGACACACGTAACCCTCACCCTAAGCATTGGACCTCCCGAATAAAGTAGTCAAAGAAACATTATTTAAAATAATGGGCTTCAAGCTCCTCAGATTCCACAGTAGCCGTAATCATCAGGCTGTGTCTCCTTCCAAGATGTTATATTGCGTCTCACATAAAGGCAAAATATAAACAATGCACAGTATTACTGATAAGGTGCCAAGGTACAAACATCATCGGTAAAATCACGTTTGTGTCCATTAGAAAACAAGAGAGGATAGGAAACGACTGTTTCTAACCAGCAAAATGGCTCAGCCCTCCCTACGCTTTTCGTCATCATAGGCATCATCACGGCCCCTGATGCCATGTAGTTCAGCTCCTCCCTACGCCTTTAATCACCATAGACGTCAATATGGCCCCTGACATCATGTAGTTAAGCTCTTTCCTACGCGTTTCATCATCAGACATCATCACCGTCACCCTGACGTTACATAGCTCAGCAGCCCCCTACACGGTTCGTCATCACAGACGTCATTACAGCCCCTGACGTTAGGTAGCTCAGCTCCCCCTATGCATTTCGTCATCATAGATGTCACAGCCATTGACGTCACTTAGCTCCGCTTCTGCTTATGCTTTTCATCATCACGGCCCCTGACGTCACCCTCCCTACATGTTTCTTCATCACAGACATCTTTACGCCCCTGACGTCATGTAGCTCAACCCCCACTACGCGTTTCAACATCATAGACATCATCACAGCGCCCCTGAAGTTACATAGCTCAACTCCTCCCTACGCGGTTCATCATCACAGACGTCATTACGGCCTCTGACGTCACGTAGCTCAGCTCCTGCCTTGTGTTTTATCATCACAGACGTCGTCACGGCCCCTGACATCTTGTAGCTCAGCTCCTCCCTACGCATTTAGTCATAGACGTAGTCACGGCCCCTGACGTCACTTAGCTCAGCTCCTACTTTGATGACGCGTTTCGTCATCATAGACGTCATAATGGCCCGTGAGGTCACTTAGCTCAGCTCTTCCCTACGCGTTTCTTTCATCACAGACATCTTTACGGCCCCTGATGTTACAGAGATCAGCTCTTCCCTACGCATTTCGTCATCATAGACGTCATCACAGCCCCTGATGATGTCTATGAATGACAAAACGTGTAGGAAGGAGCTGAGCTATGTGACTTTGCCACACTTTACAGTCGGACATTTTGCTGGTTGGAAACCGTTGATTCCAATCCTCTTTTGTTGTCTTACGGGCACAAATGCGATTTTACCTATGATGTTTGTGACTACCTTGGCACTTTTCTATTAAAAGCACCTTATCAGTAATACTGTGCAATATTTATGTTTTGCCTTTATGTGAAACTTGATATAACATCTTGGAAGAAGACACAGCCTGATGATTACGGCTACTGTGGAATCTGAGGAGCTTGAAGCCCATTATTTAAAATAATGGTTTTTTACCCTAGGCGTGGTCCAACGCTTGAGAGTCAGCGCGTGTCCTCATTGTTTATTCAGGAGGTCCAACGCTTAGGGTGAGGGTCACGTGTGTCCTTCTCATCTGTGTTTATTCGGGAGGTCCAACGTTTAGGGTGAGGGTCGCGTGTTTCCTTCTCATCAGTGTTTATTCGGGAGGTCCAACGCTTAGGGTGAGGGTCACGTGTGTCCTTCTCATCGGTGTTTATTCGGGAGGTCCAACTCTTATGCCCCATACACACGATCATTTTTAATGTCATTTTTAAAACTGACGTTTTTCTCGTCATTTTTTTTCTTGTTTCCTCTCAAGCCTGTCTTGCGTACACACCATCAATTTAAAAAATGTTCAAGAAAAGCGCAGTGACGTACACCACGTACGACGGTACTATAAAGGGGAAGTTCCGTTCGAATGGCGCCACCCTTCATGTTAGTAAAGTTTGTTGAGAGAAAAATGATCGTGTGTATGGGGCATTAGGGTGAGGGTCACGTGTGTCCTTCTCATCAGTGTTTATTCGGGAGGTCCAACGCTTAGGGTGAGGGTCATGTGTGTCCTCATCTGTGTTTATTCAGGAGGTCCAACGCTTAGGGGGAGGGTCACGTGTGTCCTTCTCATCTGTGTTTATTCGGGAGGTCCAACGCTTAGGGTGAGGGTCACGTGTGTCATTCTCATCTGTGTTTATTCGGGAGGTCCAACTCTTAGGGTGAGGGTCACGTGTGTCCTTCTCATCTGTGTTTATTCGGGAGGTCCAAAGCTTAGGGTGAGGGTCACGTGTTTCCTTCTCATCAGTGTTTATTCGGGAGGTCCAACGCTTAGGGTGAGGGTGACCTTGTGTCCTTCTCATTGGTGTTTATTCGGGAGTTCCAACGCTTAGGGTGAGGGTCAGCGTGTGTCCTCATCTGTGTTTATTCGGGAGGTCCAACGCTTAGGGTGAGGGTCACGTGTGTCCTTCTCATCTGTGTTTATTCGGGAGGTCCAGCTCTTAGGGTGAGGGTCACGTGTGTCCTTCTCATCTGTGTTTATTCGGGAGGTCCAACGCTTAGGGTGACCTTGCGTCCTTCTCATCAGTGTTTATTCGGGAGGTCCAACGCTTAGGGTGAGGGTCACGTGTTTCCTTCTCATCTGTGTTTATTCAGGAGGTCGAACGCTTAGGGTGAGGGTCACGTGTGTCCTTCTCATCGGTGGATCTTCACTGTGTCTCCCGTTGTTTGGATTATCATCACTGGACTTTTATGAAATCTTTCATTCATGATATTATGGACAACATTTATATCTAACCTTGTATTCAATCTACACATTATTCACTCGGTGGATTCTGTTTCTATCAGTACAAGAGCTGCTTTTTTATTGTTATTTAGCTTGCTATTGGGGCATTCATCAGGGGGTGGAGCCAGGAGTTCCAGTGGGGGGACTCCAGAAGAAAAGGATCGGGGTCACCCTCTGCAAAACCATTACACCGCAGGTAAGTATAACATGTTTAATATAAATTAAAAAAACGATTACAATCACTGTAACAGATTGTACAATCAGATTGTACTGTGTGTAGTCAATCTCCTCCCATCTACCAACAAGTGCGCTGTGTAGGGGTTGCCTGATTGGACAGCTGGGTGACATAGATGGGACATGTGTGGTCTGGACTCCCGGCAGATATAAAAGACAAATGATCACAGAATACATCATTATATATCCGTTATCACCCTCTGTAGTCCCCTGTACAGCAGAGCTCAGACTGGGGAGGGAGAAGCAGTACAATGAGCCAATCAGTTGTGCTGGAGTGCTCATACACGAATAAGAGACATGCTGATAGGAGGAGAGAGCAGAGTGACAGAGAGAGGAGCTCACCAGTCAGCTGCTTCTCCTTTCACAGTCCAATCACAGGCTGGGGGCGGGACAAGACCTGATGTCTCCCGTCCTGCCAGGGCTGTGCTGTGTGACAGAGCTGTGTAAATGTCAGGACTGGATGAACAGAAATACAAATCACTTGTCCGGAGTTCAGCTTTAGAAAATGGGGCGTGGTTCTCTAGATTTAAAGGGACAGTGCCCTCACTTCTTACACATCTCAGTACAAAGCAGTGCAAAGTGGCATTACCCATAGCAACCAGACATCACTTTACCGCAGCAGGTGAAGAGGGGGAGGGGTATGCACCATGGGGCAAGGAGGGGGGGTATGGACTATCCTCTGACTCTCCAGCCAATGTGGAACTATAAGTCCCAGCAGATCCACAGGGAATTCTGGGATGTGTGGAGCCATGACAGTCACCTGACAGCCTGGGAGGAGGTGATTGGGAGGATGATAGGATGGGGGAGGGGCGTATACATATAGATCCACCGCTGAATGTAGCGATATGTAACACCTGCTCCCCCATCATTGTCACTTACCTGTTCATACAACATTCAGAATCATTCACACCTTCAGCAGGTAAGTGATGAAGACTCTCATAGCTGCTACAGACAACCCCCCCCCCCCCCACTGGGTTCAGAATGAAAAGGGTCACATACCTAGGGGTGTGAGTTATCCTCCTTGGGGGTGGTCAGGTCTCCTCCTTGGGGGTGGTCAGGTCTCCTCCTTGGGGGTGGTCAGGTTTCCTTCCTTGGGGGTGGTAAGTTCTCCTTCCTGGTGGGGTAAGTTCTCCTCTTTGTGGTCAGCACTGTGAGGGGCTCCAGTTGACAGCAGATCTTACACTTCTGTGTACCCGGAGAGCAATCCAGAAAATAAGGGTCCAGGTCCCCCGTGTCACTGTGAGGAGCGGTGCCGGATCCCCTGGAGTGGGAACAGAGGCAATGTACATTGAGGGGCCCCCACTGTCTTATGTCCTATCTCACTGGGTGGAATAGGGGTCCTATGACTCTGGGGATGGAGAGGGGGTCCTATGACTCTGGGGATGGAGAGGGGGTCCTATGTCTCCGGGGGTGGAGTGGAAGGGGGGTCCTATGTCTCTGGGGATGGAGTGGAAGGGGGGTCCTATGACTCTGGGGATGGAGCGGGGGTCCTATGTCTCCGGGGGTGGAGTGGGAGGGGGGTCCTATGTCTCCGGGGATGGAGTGGAAGGGGGGTCCTATGACTCTGGGGATGGAGCGGGGGTCCTATGTCTCTGCGGATGGAGTGGGAGGGGGTCCTATGACTCTGGGGATGGAGCAGGGGTCCTATGTCTCTGGGGATGGAGTGGGAGGGAGGGGGTCCTATGACTCTGGGGATGGAGCGGGGGTCCTATGTCTCCGGGGGTGGAGAGGGAGTCCTATGACTCTGGGGATGGAGAGGGGGTCCTATAACTCTTGGGATGGAGATAAAGGGGGGTCCTACGTCTCTGGGGGTCCTGTGTCTCTTGGATCCTACGTCTCTGGGGTCCTCTGAATCTGGGGTCCTGTGTCTCTGGGGTCCTCTGAATCTGGAGTTCTGTGTTTATGGGGTCCTGTGTCTCTAGGATCCTACGTTTCTGGGGTCCTCTGAATCTGGGGTCCTGTGTCTATGGGGTCCTCTGAACCTGGGGTCCTGTGTCTATGGGGTCCTCTGAATCTGGGGTCCTGTGTCTCTAGGATCCTATGTCTCTGGGGTCCTCTGAATCTGGGGTCCTGTGTCTCTGATGTCCTATGACTTTGGGGTGCTATGTCTTTTGGGGTCCTGTGGCTCTGGGGTCTTGTAGCTCTGGGGTCCTGTGTCTATGTGAGAAGTCCTATGTCGCAGTTCAGTTCTCTGACATTCTCATCCTCCTCCCTCTTCTATTCTCTCTTTTCGTCTCTCTACTGCCTCTCATGGCGAAACCGGAGAGGAAAATTCCATAGAAGTCTTCTGACTAAACCCCGCACAGATCAGAGTTATTCGGGGGTGTGGGGAGGGATGAGGGTGACATAGGGGTTCTAATATCAGCTACAGGGTTTCCTCTTCTGCAATATAGGGGTAAGATACAAAGGGATCCCCAACAATTCCACACCCTGAAACAAAGAGTCTGGAGTACAGAGGGATTAATACTGGGGTACAGAGGGATAAACACTGGGGTGCACACACAATGGGGTTCAGAGCGATTAATACTGGGAGACACACATAATGGGGTACATAGGGACAAATACTGGGGTGCACACAGAATAGGGTACAGAGGGATAATACTGGGGGGCACACAGAATGGGGTACAGAGGGACAAATACTGGGGTGCACAGAAAATAGTGTTCAGAGGGATTAATACTGGGGGACACACAGAATGGGGTACAGAGGGACAAATATTGGGGTGCACACAGAATGGGGATCAGAGGAATTATTAAAGGGTTGCACTGATTATGGGGTGAAAAGTGATTAATACTGGGGAACACAGAGAATGGGGCACATGGGGAATAATGTGGGGGTACACAGATTATAGGGTACAGAGTGATGTGCCTGCGTGGGTTTCCTCCAGGTTCTCCGATTCTCTCCCACATTCCAAAGACTTGCTGGGAGGTAATGGCTTAACTCCAATGTAAAAATGCATATAAAAGCAAAGGAGAAGGCCTTCAAAAAATACAAGGCTGAGGGATCATCATCAGCATTCAGACTTTATAAAGAATGCAACAAGAAATGTAAGGGTGCAATCAGGGCGGCTAAGATAGAACATGAAAGACACATAGCGGAGGAGAGCAAAAAACATACCAAGAAATTCTTTAAGTATGTAAACAGTAAAAAAAGAAAGGACAGACCATGTTGGCCCCATAAAGAAGGAGAAAGGACATCTGGTTACAAAGGACGGCGAGAGGGCGAAGGTACTGAATTTATTCTTCACGAGGGAATTGAGGGGCTTCAGTAACCAAAATTTAAGTGTTTATCCTCATGACACGTCACAGGAAGCACCTCCATGGCTAACAGAGGACAGAATTAGAATTAGACTTTGGAAACAACATTAATAAATCACCTGGACCAGATGGCTTGCACCCGAGGGTACTTGGGGAACTCAGTCAAGTAATTGCCAGACCATTGTTCCTAATTTTTACTGACTGACTGGAATGGTACCAGCTGATTGGAGAAAATATTTAAAAAGGGCCCAAAATACATCCCTGGAAATTACAGACCAGTCAGCCTAACATCAATAGTATGTAAGCTCTTGGAGGGGATGATAAGGGACTATATACAAGATTTTAGTAATGAGAACGGTATCATTAGCAGTAATCAGCATGGATTCATGAAGAATCGTTCTTGCCAAACCAATCTATTAACCTTCTATGAGGAGGTGAGTTGCCATCTAGATAAAGGAAGGGACGTAAGACGTGGTGTATCTAGATAAAGGAAGGCCCGTAGACGTGGTGTATCTGGATAAAGGAAGGCCCATAGACATTGTGCATCTAGATAAAGTAAGGCCTGTAAGATGTGGTGTATCTAGAAAAAGGAAGGCCCGTAGACGTGTTGTATCTGGATAAAGGAAGGCCCGTAGACGTGGTGTATCTAGATAAAGGAAGGCCCGTAGACGTGGTGTATCTGGATAAAGGAAGGCCCGTAGACGTGGTGTATCTAGATAAAGGAAGGCCCGTAGACGTGGTGTATCTGGATAAAGGAAGGTCCGTAGACGTGGTGTATCTGGAGAAAGGAAGGCCCGTAGATGTGGTGTATCTAGATAAAGGAAGGCCCGTAGACATGGTGTATCTGGATAAAGGAAGGTCCGTAGATGTGGTGTATCTAGATAAAGGAAGGCCCGTAGACGTGATGTATCTAGATAAAGGAAGGCCCGTAGACGTGGTGTATCTGGATAAAGGAAGGCCCGTAGATGTGATGTATCTGGATAAAGGAAGGTCCGTAGACGTGGTGTATCTGGATAAAGGAAGGCCCGTAGACGTGGTGTGTCTAGATAAAGGAAGGTCTGTAGACGTGGTGTATCTAGATAAAGGAAGGGCTGTAGACGTGGTGTATCTAGATAAAGGAAGGCCCGTAGACGTGGTGTATCTGGATGAAGGAAGGCCCGTAGACGTGGTGTATCTAGATAAAGGAAGGTCTGTAGACATGGTGTATCTAGATAAAGGAGGGCCCGTAGACGTGGTGTATCTGGATAAAGGAAGGCCCATAGACGTGGTGTATCTAGATAAAGGAAGGTCTGTAGACGTGGTGTATCTAGATAAAGGAAGGCCCGTAGACGTGGTGTATCTGGATAAAGGAAGGCCCGTAGACGTGGTGTATCTAGATAAAGGAAGGCCCGTAGACTTGAAGTATCTAGATAAAGGAAGGTCCGTAGACGTGGTGTATCTAGATAAAGGACGGCCCGTAGACGTGGTGTGTCTAGATAAAGGAAGGCCCGTAGATGTGGTGTATCTAGATAAAGGAAGGCCCGTAGACGTGGTGTATCTAGATAAAGGAAGGCCCGTAGACGTGGTGTATCTAGATAAAGGAAGGCCCGTAGATGTGGTGTATCTGGATAAAGGAAGGCTGTAGACGTGGTGTATCTAGATAAAGGAAGGCCCATAGACGTGGTGTATCTGGATAAAGGAAGGCCCGTAGACGTGGTGTATCTGGGAAAAGGAAGGCCCGTAGACGTGGTGTATCTGGATAAAGGAAGGCCCGTAGACGTGGTGTATCTAGATAAAGGAAGGTCCGTAGACGTGGTGTATCTGGATAAAGGAAGGCCTGTAGACGTGGTGTATCTAGATAAAGGAAGGCCCGTAGACGTGGTGTATCTAGATAAAGGAAGGCCCGTAGACGTGGTGTATCTAGATAAAGGAAGGTCCGTAGACGTGGTGTATCTGGATAAAGAAAGGCCCGTAGACTTGAAGTATCTAGATAAAGGAAGGTCCGTAGACGTGGTGTATCTAGTGTGAGGGGGTTAGCTCGGCAGCGGGTGTGTGTGACCCCCGGGATGGGCTCCCCACACAAAACAGGCCCAGCAAACGGAGGTTGTGGTTTTCAAAATCAAAAAGGTGCGGTTTATTTTCTATTTACAGTGACAAAACACAGCAAAGCAAAAGAAACATAAACAAAATAAATCCTGGTCAAGTTGACCTCTGACTAAACATACAGGTTTCCTAACTAACAACTGGGATCAGCCTAGTGCTGTCCTAGTCCCTAAGTCCCTGGTTTTAAATGTCCAAGCAAATAGCCACACAGGCTTTGTCTCACCGCACAGGGGTTCACTCTCCCTAGACAGTCCACACAGGTCTGGTTCCAGGCATGAGCTAACATCTAATGAAGCTGGGAGTTCTTATAGAGGCCTAAATGAGCTGACAAGCTTCAGCTGGTCTCATCAACTCCCTGTCTGCACGACGCCCCACACTCTCCCTAGACATATGAGTCATCCATGAGCCCACTAGCCTTAGCTGGGCTTATACAACTCTCCACCTAGTTGTATAAGTCGGCGTAAAGCCTGAATCTGGGCGAAATATATCTACCCCCCTGGATGCAACCAGGTGACTTTACCTTCCTGCTGTCACATACCCCCCCTCTTGTTTTAACCTCGGGGTTGGAACACCAGCAATCAGGCATTCATGTACTCGAGACAAAGCATCCACATTCCCCATTTGAACGCCAGGGCGATGCTTTACTGTGAAGTTGAATTCCTGGAGGGCCAGGAACCACCTATTCACTCTTCTATTTGTTTCCTTGTTTTGAACCATCCACTTTAACGGAGCGTGATCCGTAACCATGTCAAAGTGCCTACCTAGCAGGTAGTACCGAAGGGAATCTAGAGCCCACTTCACCGCTAAACACTCCTTTTCAACGGTGGCGTAATTTACCTCATGGGACTTCAACTTCCTGCTGAGGTAAATGACTGGGTGCTCTTCCCCGTTCCAGACCTGGGACAATACTGCTCCTAACCCCACATCTGACGCATCACTTTGTACGACAAAGTCTTTAGAGAAGTCGGGTGAGTACAACACTGGCTGGCTACATAAGGCTTGTTTCAAGAATTGGAATGCTGCCTCAGCCTCGGGGGTCCATTTAATCATGACCGACCCTTTCCCCTTCGTCAGGTTGGTTAGGGGCACAGCCTTAGAAGCAAAGTGGGGAATGAATCGCCGATAATACCCAGCGATTCCCAGAAAGGCTCGTACCTGCTTCTTGCTGTTGGGACGTGGCCAACTCTGGATGGCCTCGACTTTGTTGAGTTGGGGTTTTATTACTCCCCTCCCAATGGTGTACCCAAGATATTTGGCCTCCTCCTGCCCAATGGTACACTTCTTGGGGTTAGCCGTAAACCCCGCTTCCCGAACAGAGTCCAGGACTGCTTGCACTTTTGGCAGATGTGAGGCCCAATCTGTGCTATGGACAATTACGTCATCCAGGTAAGCCGCAGCATACTTCCGATGGGGCCTCAGCATCTGGTCCATTTTCCGCTGGAATGTGGCCGGCGCATTCTGTAACCCAAACGGCATTCTTTTATATTGGAACGCCCCGTCTGGGGTTACAAATGCGGTTTTCTCTTTGGCCGACTTGGCCAGGGGGATTTGCCAATACCCTTTTGTGAGGTCAAGAGTCGTCATGTATCGGGCTGTTCCCAGCCGGTCGATCAACTCATCTATACGTGGCATGGGGTAGGTGTCAAATTTTGTAACTTTGTTCAACTGACGAAAATCGTTACAAAATCGCCAGCTCCCATCCGGTTTAGGCACCAACACGATGGGACTAGACCAATCACTTTGGGACTCCTCTATCACCCCTAAGTTCAGCATTTTCTGTACTTCCTCCCGTATTGCCTCCCGTCGGGCCTCTGGGATCCGATAGGGTTTTAACTTCACCCTTTCACCGGGCGGGGTAATGATGTCATGCTCTACCCCAGATGTTTGTCCCGGCAGCTCAGAGAATACCTCCTTGTTGCGAAGCACAAACTCCTTAACCTCCTGTTGTTGGGGTTGTGACAAGGTGGCTGCTATTCCAACCTCAGGAATCACGCAACCAGTTTGAGCTGGTGACCAAGTGTCTGCGACTAGGGACTCTCTATCCCTCCAGGCTTTCAACAGATTAACGTGATAGATCTGTTCGGGCTTTCGCCTTCCTGGTTGTCTGACCTTGTAATTCACTTCGCTCACTTTTTCCATTATCTCGTAGGGGCCTTGCCATTTGGCAAGGAATTTACTTTCAACCGTAGGGACAAGTACCAGTATCCTATCCCCCGGGGAAAAGGTACGGGTCTTGGCTCCACGGTTGTACACTCTCTGCTGTGCTAACTGCGCTTGGGCCAAATGTTCCTTCACGATGGGCATTACCTGTGCAATTCGGTCTTGCATCAGGGCGACATGCTCAATCACACTCCTGTGGGGAGAACTCTCACTTTCCCAAGTTTCCTTGGCAATATCCAACAGCCCTCTTGGGTGTCTCCCATACAGTAACTCAAAGGGGGAGAATCCCGTAGAGGATTGGGGCACCTCCCTAATAGCAAACATCAGATAAGGAAGTAGACAGTCCCAATCCTTTCCATCTCTATCCACCACTTTCTTCAACATTTGTTTTAGGGTTTTGTTGAATCTTTCAACCAGCCCATCGGTTTGGGGGTGATACACAGATGTACGTAATTGCGTCACTTTGAATAATTTACACAGCTCCTTCATAACCCGGGACATAAAGGGTGTACCTTGGTCCGTAAGCAGTTCTTTACAAATACCCACCCGGCTAAACACAAGAGATAGCTCTTTGGCTATGGTTTTGGCCGAGGTATTTCGGAGAGGGATCGCTTCTGGATAACGGGTGGCATAGTCCATTATAACTAATATGTACTGGTGCCCCCTAGCGGACTTGATTATAGGACCTACCAAATCCATGGCGATCCTCTCAAACGGGACCTCAATGATGGGTAGAGGGACCAGCGGGCTACGGAAATGTGGCATCGGGGCCGACCTCTGACACACAGGGCAGGAGGAACAATAATTTTCTACGTCCTTCATCACCCCCGGCCAATAGAATCTCTGTAATACCCTCTCTCGGGTTTTCTCTGTCCCCAGATGACCTCCAAGAATGTGCCCATGGGCCAACTCCAACACCAACTTCCTGTAAGGTTTGGGCACCACAAGCTGCTCAACGGTTTCTTCTGCCCTTTTTGCCACCCGATACAGTAGGTCCTTCTCTACGCTGAAGTATGGGTAAGTGCAGGTATTATCTGGGTTCACTAACTCGCCATCTATTTTCACTACGTTTTCCCGTGCCTTTATTAGGGCGGGGTCTTTCAACTGTTCTGTGGCAAAGTTTTCCCTGTGAACCTCAAGATCAGAAAACTCCACAGACGGTAGGTTTTCGTCTGAGGAGGTGGGCTCCTCTCCAGTTTCTTGAGTCTCCCCTGCCAATACTGATAAGGGAAATTCCGGAGAGTCCTCACCACTCTCAGGGGAGTTCTGGCTATCACATTCCTGGTACATAGGAGCACCAGTGAGGGGCTCAGGATCATCCCACAGTTCCCAGAACTTCGGAAAATCCCTTCCCACAATGGCGTCATGCGGTAACTGAGATCCTAAGCCTACTGGATGAGAGAGGGTACCTTTGGGGGTCTCGAAACACACTGTAGTCACTGGATACTCTCGGGTGTCCCCATGCACACAAATAACAGCTACCTTGCTATTCCCAGAGACCTCTGTTTTAACTAACTCAGCCTTTATCAGGGTCACAAGGCTACCTGAATCCAGCAATACCACAACATTTCTACCATTAACACACATTTTGCATAAATGTTTCTCAGTTCCTCGAATGGCAGTGCATGCGACTGTCGCACACAGCGACTGACGTCTGCCCGTCAGAAAGTCACACTGCATGGGTTCCTCCACAACCGGGCAATTGGCTGCAATATGTCCCGCTTGCCGGCAGCGGTAGCAAACGATCCTTCTTGCCGCCTCTTGAGCCGCTGATTTCCCAGGCTGTTCTCGCCAAACTTGGGGTAGAGCTCCCACCCTCTCACTCTCTCCACCCTCACCCCTTGGAATCCTCTTATCCGCCCCTGGGGATGGTCTGGTCTTAGGGTGGAAAGTCCGAGTGTCTCTGGAAGAGGCCGTCAGGTTCTCTGTAGCCAAGTATTTCTCCACACGATCCACAAGACCATCGGCCATCTCTGGGTCTCCATGGCTTACCCACTTTTGGATGGCAGTAGGAAGAGCTCTCAAAAACCGATCCATTACAACACGTTCCACAATCTTTGGTGCGGACAAAGTCTCTGGCTGTAGCCACTTTCTGCTCAGGTGAATGAGATCATACATTTGAGACCTGGGGGGTTTTCCAAGCTGGAAAGTCCAGTTATGCACACGCTGAGCCCGGACAGCCTGGGTGACACCCAGCCTTGCCAATATTTCAGCTTTTAGCATCACATAGTCTTTTGCTTGGTTAGGCTCTAGGTCATAGTAAGCTTTCTGCGATTCACCAGTTAACAGAGGAGCCACCAGTCCAGCCCACTGCTCCTCAGGCCACTTTTCTCTTTCAGCGGTCCTTTCAAATGTGGTCAAAAATACCTCTGGATCATCCTCTCCAGTCATTTTTGTCAATAAACGACTCACCCCAAAGGACGCGGTATTAGTGGGACGGCTTTCCTCACTGGTCTGCGGACGTTGCTGCATTACTACTTCCATCTGTTGTTGTAGTCTCTGCTCTTGCTTCTGCAACAGGTCTATGAAGCGGGCCTCAGATTGCTGCTGGGCTCGTTGCTGAGCCTCCAGACTCTGTTGCAAAGTTGCGTTTGTCTGCTGCTGGGCTGCAAGGCTCTGTTGATGAGCTTGCTGCTGGGCTGCGAAGTTCTGTTGTTGAGCTGCAAGGCTCTGTTGATGAGCTGCAAGGCTCTTTTGCAAACCTGCATTTGTCTGCTGTTGATTGGCATTTGCTAGAGCCAGCTGCTTCAGTATCTCCTCCATGCTGGCTTAAAAAAAAAACTGCCACTGGTTCTCCACCAACTGTGAGGGGGTTAGCTCGGCAGCGGGTGTGTGTGACCCCCGGGATGGGCTCCCCACACAAAACAGGCCCAGCAAACGGAGGTTGTGGTTTTCAAAATCAAAAAGGTGCGGTTTATTTTCTATTTACAGTGACAAAACACAGCAAAGCAAAAGAAACATAAACAAAATAAATCCTGGTCAAGTTGACCTCTGACTAAACATACAGGTTTCCTAACTAACAACTGGGATCAGCCTAGTGCTGTCCTAGTCCCTAAGTCCCTGGTTTTAAATGTCCAAGCAAATAGCCACACAGGCTTTGTCTCACCGCACAGGGGTTCACTCTCCCTAGACAGTCCACACAGGTCTGGTTCCAGGCATGAGCTAACATCTAATGAAGCTGGGAGTTCTTATAGAGGCCTAAATGAGCTGACAAGCTTCAGCTGGTCTCATCAACTCCCTGTCTGCACGACGCCCCACACTCTCCCTAGACATATGAGTCATCCATGAGCCCACTAGCCTTAGCTGGGCTTATACAACTCTCCACCTAGTTGTATAAGTCGGCGTAAAGCCTGAATCTGGGCGAAATATATCTACCCCCCTGGATGCAACCAGGTGACTTTACCTTCCTGCTGTCACACTAGATAAAGGAAGGCCCGTAGACGTGGTGTATCTAGATAAAGGAAGACCCGTAGACGTGGTGTATCTAGATAAAGGAAGGCCCGTAGACGTGGTGTATCTGGATAAAGGAAGGCCCGTAGATGTGGTGTATCTGGATAAAGGAAGGCCCGTAGACGTGGTGTATCTGGATAAAGGAAGGTCCGTAGACGTGGTGTATCTAGATAAAGGAAGGCCCATAGACGTGGTGTATCTAGATAAAGGAAAGCCCGTAGACGTGGTGTATCTAGATAAAGGAAGGCCCGTAGACGTGGTGTATCTAGATAAAGGAAGGCCCGTAGATGTGGTGTATCTAGATAAAGGAAGGTCCGTAGACGTGGTGTATCTGGATAAAGGAAGGCCCGTAGACGTGGTGTATCTGGATAAAGGAAGGCCTGTAGACGTGGTGTGTATAGATAAAGGAAGGCCCGTAGACGTGGTGTATCTAGATAAAGGAAGGCCCGTAGACGTGGTATATCTAGATAAAGGAAGGCCCGTAGACGTGGTGTATCTAGATAAAGGAAGGCAAGTAGACGTGGTGTATCTAGATAAAGGAAGGCCCGTAGACGTGGTGTATCTAGATAAAGGAAGGCCCATAGATGTGGTGTATCTAGATAAAGGAAGGCCCATAGACGTGGTGTATCTAGATAAAGGAAGGCCCGTAGACGTGGTGTATCTAGATAAAGGAAGGTCCGTAGATGTGGTGTATCTGGATAAAGGAAGGCCTGTAGATGTGGTGTATCTGGATAAAGGAAGGCCCGTAGACGTGGTGTATCTGGATAAAGGAAGGCCCGTAGACGTGGTGTATCTGGATAAAGGAAGGCCCGTAGACGTGGTGTATATAGATAAAGGAAGGCCCGTAGACGTGGTGTATCTAGATAAAGGAAGGCCCATAGACGTGGTGTATCTGGATAAAGGAAGGCCCGTAGATGTGGTGTATCTGAATAAAGGAAGGCCCGTAGACGTGGTGTATCTGGATAGAGGAAGGCACGTAGATGTGGTGTATCTGGATAAAGGAAGGTCCGTAGACGTGGTGTATCTGGATAAAGGAAGGCCTGTAGACGTGGTGTATCTAGATAAAGGAAGGCCCGTAGACGTGGTGTATCTAGATAAAGGAAGGCCCGTAGACGTGGTGTATCTGGATAAAGGAAGGCCCGTAGACGTGGTGTATCTGGATAAAGGAAGGCCCGTAGACGTGGTGTATCTGGATAAAGGAAGGCCCGAAGATGTGGTGTATCTGGATAAAGGAAGGCCCGTAGACGTGGTGTATCTGGATAAAGGAAGGCCCGTAGATGTGGTGTATCTGGATAAAGGAAGGCCCGTAGATGTGGTGTATCTGGATAAAGGAAGGCCTGTAGACGTGGTGTATCTAGATAAAGGAAGGCCCGTAGACGTGGTGTATCTAGATAAAGGAAGGCCCGTAGACGTGGTGTATCTAGATAAAGGAAGGCCCGTAGACGTGGTGTATCTGGATAAAGGAAGGCCCGTAGACGTGGTGTATCTGGATAAAGGAAGGCCCGTAGACGTGGTGTATCTGGGAAAAGGAAGGCCCGTAGACGTGGTGTATCTGGATAAAGGAAGGTCCGTAGACGTGGTGTATCTAGATAAAGGAAGGCCCATAGATGTGGTGTATCTAGATAAAGGAAGGCCCGTAGACGTGGTGTATCTAGATAAAGGAAGGCCCGTAGATGTGGTGTATCTAGATAAAGGAAGGTCCGTAAGACGTGGTGTATCTGGATAAAGGAAGGCCCGAAGATGTGGTGTATCTGGATAAAGGAAGGCCCGTAGACGTGGTGTATCTGGATAAAGGAAGGCCCGTAGATGTGGTGTATCTGGATAAAGGAAGGCCCGTAAGACGTGGTGTATCTGGATAAAGGAAGGCCTGTAGACGTGGTGTATCTGGATAAAGGAAGGCCCGTAGATGTGGTGTATCTGGATAAATGAATGCCCGTAGACGTGGTGTATCTGGATAAAGGAAGGTCCGTAGACGTGGTGTATCTGGATAAAGGAAGGTCCGTAGACGTGGTGTATCTAGATAAAGGAAGGCCCGTAGACGTGGTGTATCTAGATAAAGGAAGGCCCGTAGACGTGGTGTATCTGGATAAAGGAAGGCCCGTAGATGTGGTGTATCTGGATAAAGGAAGGCCCGTAGACGTGGTGTATCTGGATAAAGGAAGGCCCGTAGATGTGGTGTATCTGGATAAAGGAAGGCCCGTAGACGTGGTGTATCTGGATAAAGGAAGGCCTGTAGACGTGGTGTATCTAGATAAAGGAAGGCCCGTAGACGTGGTGTATCTAGATAAAGGAAGGCCTGTAGACGTGGTGTATCTGGATAAAGGAAGGTCCGTAGATGTGGTGTATCTGGATAAAGGAAGGCCCGTAGACGTGGTGTATCTGGATAAAGGAAGGTCCGTAGATGTGGTGTATCTGGATAAAGGAAGGCCTGTAGACGTGGTGTATCTGGATAAAGGAAGGCCCGTAGACGTGGTGTATCTGGATAAAGGAAGGCCTGTAGACGTGGTGTATCTAGATAAAGGAAGGCCCGTAGACGTGGTGTATATGGATAAAGGAAGGCCCGTAGACGTGGTGTATCTGGGAAAAGGAAGGCCCGTAGACGTGGTGTATCTGAATAAAGGAAGGTCCGTAGACGTGGTGTATCTAGATAAAGGAAGGTCCGTAGACGTGGTGTATCTGGATAAAGGAAGGCCCGTAGACTTGAAGTATCTAGATAAAGGAAGGTCCATAGACGTGGTGTATCTAGATAAAGGACGGCCCGTAGATGTGGTGTGTATAGATAAAGGAAGGCCCGTAGACGTGGTGTATCTAGATAAAGGAAGGCCCGTAGACGTGGTTTATCTAGATAAAGGAAGGCCCGTAGACGTGGTGTATCTAGATAAAGGAAGGGCCGTAGACATGGTTTATCTGGATAAAGGAAGGTCCGTAGACGTGGTGTATCTAGATAAAGGAAGGCCCGTAGATGTGGTGTATCTAGATAAAGGAAGGCCCGTAGACGTGGTGTATCTAGATAAAGGAAGGCCCGTAGATGTGGTGTATCTGGATAAAGGAAGGCACGTAGACGTGGTGTATCTAGATAAAGGAAGGCCCGTAGATGTGGTGTATCTAGATAAAGGAAGGCCCGTAGACGTGGTGTATCTAGATAAAGGAAGGTCCGTAGACGTGGTGTATCTGGATAAAGGAAGGCCCGTAGACGTGGTGTATCTGGATAAAGGAAGGCCCGTAGACGTGGTGTATCTGGATAAAGGAAGGCCCGTAGTGTATCTAGATAAAGGAAGGGCCGTGGACGTGGTGTATCTGGATAAAGGAAGGCCCGAAGATGTGGTGTATCTGGATAAAGGAAGGCCCGTAGACGTGGTGTATCTGGATAAAGGAAGGCCCGTAGATGTGGTGTATCTGGATAAAGGAAGGCCCATAGACGTGGTGTATCTGGATAAAGGAAGGCCTGTAGACGTGGTGTATCTAGATAAAGGAAGGCCCGTAGACGTGGTGTATCTAGATAAAGGAAGGCCCGTAGACGTGGTGTATCTGGATAAAGGAAGGCCCGTAGACGTGGTGTATCTGGATAAAGGAAGGCCTGTAGACGTGTTGTATCTGGATAAAGGAAGGCCCGTAGACGTGGTGTATCTGGATAAAGGAAGGCCTGTAGACGTGGTGTATCTAGATAAAGGAAGGCCCGTAGACGTGGTGTATCTGGATAAAGGAAGGCCCGTAGACGTGGTGTACCTGGGAAAAGGAAGGCCCGTAGACGTGGTGTATCTGGATAAAGGAAGGTCCGTAGACGTGGTGTATCTAGATAAAGGAAGGTCCGTAGATGTGGTTGTAACGGCACCCCAAATACGAAAGTGTTAACGCCGTATAAGATGTTCCCTTTTCTGGACACACATTCGCTGCCGATCCTCCACAGTCAGACGACCCCTTCCCATAGGAATTAATCCTTCTGGAAGAACGAGACACACTCTGTATCTTCCTAAGATCGAATGGCTTTTATTGAGAAACATTGTAACTTTTATATACATCTAATACACAGTAGTTTAACATGAACAATGGCCCAGCTCCACCCACACATTACAAGACTCCACACATTATTTTGACGTCTGCTAGGAGACAACAGGTTCTAATAATCCCCTTTATGTTTGAATGACTATGCATGACCTTTATAGTCACCAGACTGTCTGATACTTTACAATACACACAAGGACAGACTTAATTTCCCCAATCCACATCACCACAAACAATGAACAGGTCTTCTAGAAGCTGGAATTCATTAGCATTACACTAGACAGGTGATTGAGGCTGAACACCTCAGTATCTCTCAATTAACCTGTTGAGTTCAGAAACAGTAAATAGTCCTTTACAGAAATCCTTGGGGATATGGTGGATAAATATTACAGACCCATTTTAGGTAGCCCAAGATATATTTCTTAATGTCCATTATTTCCTGGCTCACCCTGTGTCCAAAGTGACCCTCCTGTCACAGTGGTGTATCTAGATAAAGGAAGGTCCGTAGACATGGTGTATCTAGATAAAGGACGCCCCGTAGACGTGGTGTGTAGAGATAAAGGAAGGCCCGTAGACGTGGTGTATCTAGATAAAGGAAGGCCCGTAGACGTGGTGTATCTAGATAAAGGAAGGCCCGTAGACGTGGTGTATCTGGATAAAGGAAGGCCCGTAGAAGTGGTGTATCTGGATAAAGGAAGGCCCGTAGACGTGGTGTATCTGGATAAAGGAAGGCCCGAAGATGTGGTGTATCTGGATAAAGGAAGGCCCGTAGACGTGGTGTATCTGGATAAAGGAAGGCCCGTAGATGTGGTGTATCTGGATAAAGGAAGGCCCGTAGACGTGGTGTATCTGAATAAAGGAAGGCCTGTAGACGTGGTGTATCTAGATAAAGACAGGCCCGTAGACGTGGTGTATCTAGATAAAGGAAGGCCCGTAGACGTGGTGTATCTGGATAAAGGAAGGCCCGTAGACGTGGTGTATCTGGATAAAGGAAGGCCCGTAGACGTGGTGTATCTGGGAAAAGGAAGGCCCGTAGACGTGGTGTATCTGGGAAAAGGAAGGCCCGTAGACGTGGTGTATCTGGATAAAGGAAGGTCCGTAGACATGGTGTATCTAGATAAAGGAAGGCCCATAGATGTGGTGTATCTAGATAAAGGAAGGCCCGTAGACGTGGTGTATCTAGATAAAGGAAGGCCCGTAGATGTGGTGTATCTAGATAAAGGAAGGTCCGTAGACGTGGTGTATCTGGATAAAGGAAGGCCCATAGACGTGGTGTATCTGGATAAAGGAAGGCCCGTAGACGTAGTGTATCTAGATAAAGGAAGGCCCGTAGACGGGGTGTATCTGGATAAAGGAAGGCCCATAGACGTGGTGTATCTGGATAAAGGAAGGCCCGTAGATGTGGTGTATCTGGATAAAGGAAGGCCCGTAGACGTGGTGTATCTAGATAAAGGAAGGCCCGTAGACGTGGTGTATCTAGATAAAGGAAGGCCCGTAGAAGTGGTGTATCTAGATAAAGGAAGGTCCGTAGACGTGGTGTATCTGGATAAAATAAGGCCCGTAGACGTGGTGTATCTGGATAAAGGAAGGCCCGTAGACGTAGTGTATCTAGATAAAGGAAGGCCCGTAGACGTGGTGTATCTGGATAAAGGAAGGCCCGAAGATGGGGTGTATCTGGATAAAGGAAGGCCCGTAGACGTGGTGTATCTGGATAAAGGAAGGCCCGTAGATGTGGTGTATCTGGATAAAGGAAGGCCCGTAGACGTGGTGTATCTAGATAAAGGAAGGCCCGTAGACGTGGTGTATCTAGATAAAGGAAGGTCCGTAGACGTGGTGTATCTGGATAAAGGAAGGCCCGTAGACTTGAAGTATCTAGATAAAGGAAGGTCCGTAGACGTGGTGTATCTAGATAAAGGACGGCCCGTTGACGTGGTGTATCTAGATAAAGGAAGGCCCGTAGACGTGGTGTATCTGGATAAAGGAAGGCCCGTAGACGTGGTGTATCTGGATAAAGGAAGGCCTGTAGACGTGGTGTATCTGGATAAAGGAAGGCCCGTAGACGTGGTGTATCTGGATAAAGGAAGGCCTGTAGACGTGGTGTATCTAGATAAAGGAAGGCCCGTAGACGTGGTGTATCTGGATAAAGGAAGGCTCGTAGACGTGGTGTATCTGGGAAAAGGAAGGCCCGTAGATGTGGTGTATCTGGATAAAGGAAGGTCCGTAGACGTGGTGTATCTAGATAAAGGAAGGTCCGTAGATGTGGTTGTAACGGCACCCCAAATACGAAAGTGTTAACGCCGTATAAGATGTTCCCTCTCCTGGACACACATTCGCTCTCGATCCTCCACAGTCAGACGACCCCTTCCCATAGGAATTAATCCTTCTGGAAGAACGAGACGCACTCTGTATCTTCCTAGGATCGAATGGCTTTTATTGAGAAACATTGTAACTTTTATATACATCTAATACACAGTAGTTTAACATGAACAATGGCCCAGCTCCACCCACACATTACAAGACTCCACACATTATTTTGACGTCTGCTAGGAGACAACAGGTTCTAATAATCCCCTTTATGTTTGAATGACTATGCATGACCTTTATAGTCACCAGACTGTCTGATACTTTACAATACACACAAGGACAGACTTAATTTCCCCAATCCACATCACCACAAACAATGAACAGGTCTTCTAGAAGCTGGAATTCATTAGCATTACACTAGAGAGGTGATTGAGGCTGAACACCTCAGTATCTCTCAATTAACCTGTTGAGTTCAGAAACAGTAAATAGTCCTTTACAGAAATCCTTGGGGATATGGTGGATAAATATTACAGACCCATTTTAGGTAGCCCAAGATATATTTCTTAATGTCCATTATTTCCTGGCTCACCCTGTGTCCAAAGTGACCCTCCTGTCACAGTGGTGTATCTGGATAAAGGAAGGCCCGTAGACGTGGTGTATCCAGATAAAGGAAGGTCCGTAGACGTGGTGTATCTGGATAAAGGAAGGCCCGTAGACATGGTGTATCTAGATAAAGGACGCCCCGTAGACGTGGTGTGTATAGATAAAGGAAGGCCCGTAGACGTGGTGTATCTAGATAAAGGAAGGCCCGTAGACGTGGCGTATCTAGATAAAGGAAGGCCCGTAGACGTGGTGTATCTGGATAAAGGAAGGCCCGTAGAAGTGGTGTATCTGGATAAAGGAAGGCCCGTAGACGCGGTGTATCTGGATAAAGGAAGGCCCGAAGATGTGGTGTATCTGGATAAAGGAAGGCCCATAGACGTGGTGTATCTGGATAAAGGAAGGCCCGTAGATGTGGTGTATCTGGATAAAGGAAGGCCCGTAGACGTGGTGTATCTGGATAAAGGAAGGCCTGTAGACGTGGTGTATCTAGATAAAGAAAGGCCCGTAGACGTGGTGTATCTAGATAAAGGAAGGCCCGTAGACGTGGTGTATCTAGATAAAGGAAGGCCCGTAGACGTGGTGTATCTAGATAAAGGAAGGCCCATAGATGTGGTGTATCTAGATAAAGGAAGGCCCGTAGACGTGGTGTATCTAGATAAAGGAAGGCCCGTAGATGTGGTGTATCTAGATAAAGGAAGGTCCGTAGACGTGGTGTATCTGGATAAAGGAAGGCCCGTAGACGTGGTGTATCTGGATAAAGGAAGGCCCGTAGACGTAGTGTATCTAGATAAAGGAAGGCCCGTAGACGTGGTGTATCTGGATAAAGGAAGGCCCGTAGACGTGGTGTATCTGGATAAAGGAAGGCCCGTAGATGTGGTGTATCTGGATAAAGGAAGGCCCGTATACGTGGTGTATCTAGATAAAGGAAGGCCCGTAGACGTGGTGTATCTAGATAAAGGAAGGCCCGTAGATGTGGTGTATCTAGATAAAGGAAGGTCCATAGACGTGGTGTATCTGGATAAAGGAAGGCCCGTAGACGTGGTGTATCTGGATAAAGGAAGGCCCGTAGACGTAGTGTATCTAGATAAAGGAAGGCCCGTAGACGTGGTGTATCTGGATAAAGGAAGGCCCGAAGATGGGGTGTATCTGGATAAAGGAAGGCCCGTAGACGTGGTGTATCTGGATAAAGGAAGGCCCATAGATGTGGTGTATCTAGATAAAGGAAGGCCCGTAGACGTGGTGTATCTAGATAAAGGAAGGTCCGTAGACGTGGTGTATCTGGATAAAGGAAGGCCCGTAGACTTGAAGTATCTAGATAAAGGAAGGTCCGTAGACGTGGTGTATCTAGATAAAGGACGGCCCGTAGACGTGGTGTGTATAGATAAAGGAAGGCCGGTAGACGTGGTGTATCTAGATAAAGGAAGGCCCGTAGACGTGGTTTATCTAGATAAAGGAAGGCCCGTAGACGTGGTGTATCTAGATAAAGGAAGGGCCGTAGACGTGGTTTATCTGGATAAAGGAAGGTCCGTAGACGTGGTGTATCTAGATAAAGGAAGGCCTGTAGATGTGGTGTATCTAGATAAAGGAAGGCCCGTAGACGTGGTGTATCTAGATAAAGGAAGGCCCGTAGATGTGGTGTATCTAGATAAAGGAAGGTCCGTAGACGTGGTGTATCTGGATAAAGGAAGGCCCGTAGACGTGGTGTATCTGGATAAAGGAAGGCCCGTAGACGTGGTGTATCTGGATAAAGGAAGGCCCATAGACGTAGTGTATCTAGATAAAGGAAGGTCCGTAGACGTGGTGTATCTGGATAAAGGAAGGCCCGTAGACGTGGTGTATCTGGATAAAGGAAGGCCTGTAGACGTGGTGTATCTAGATAAAGGAAGGCCCGTAGACGTGGTGTATCTGGTTAAAGGAAGGCCCGTAGACGTGGTGTATCTGGGAAAAGGAAGGCCCGTAGACGTGGTGTATCTGGATAAAGGAAGGTCCGTAGACGTGGTGTATCTAGATAAAGGAAGGTCCGTAGACGTGGTTGTAACGGCACCCCAAATACGAAAGGGTTAACGCTGTATAAGATGTTCCCTCTCCTGGACACACATTCGCTGCCGATCCTCCACAGTCAGACGACCCCTTCCCATAGGAATTAATCCTTCTGGAAGAACGAGACACACTCTGTATCTTCCTAAGATCGAATGACTTTTATTGAGAAACATTGTAACTTTTATATACATCTAATACACAGTAGTTTAACATGAACAAGGGCCCAGCTCCACCCACACATTACAAGACTCCACACATGATTTTGACGCCTGCTAGGAGACAACAGGTTCTAATAATCCCCTTTATGTTTGAATGACTATGCATGACCTTTATAGTCACCAGACTGTCTGATACTTTACAATACACACAAGGACAGACTTAATTTCCCCAATCCACATCACCACAAACAATGAACAGGTCTTCTAGAAGCTGGAATTCATTAGCATTACACTAGACAGGTGATTGAGGCTGAACACCTCAGTATCTCTCAATTAACCTGTTGAGTTCAGAAACAGTAAATAGTCCTTTACAGAAATCCTTGGGGATATGGTGGATAAATATTACAGACCCATTTTAGGTAGCCCAAGATATATTTCTTAATGTCCATTATTTCCTGGCTCACCCTGTGTCCAAAGTGACCCTCCTGTCACAGTGGTGTATCTGGATAAAGGAAGGCCCGTAGACGTGGTGTATCCAGATAAAGGAAGGTCCGTAGACGTGGTGTATCTGGATAAAGGAAGGCCCATAGACTTGAAGTATCTAGATAAAGGAAGGTCCGTAGACATGGTGTATCTAGATAAAGGACGGCCCGTAGACGTGGTGTGTATAGATAAAGGAAGGCCCGTAGACGTGGTGTATCTAGATAAAGGAAGGCCCGTAGACGTGGTGTATCTAGATAAAGGAAGGCCCGTAGACGTGGTGTACCTAGATAAAGGAAGGCCCGTAGATGTGGTGTATCTAGATAAAGGAAGGCCCATAGACGTGGTGTATCTAGATAAAGGAAGGCCCGTAGACGTGGTTTATCTGGATAAAGGAAGGTCCGTAGACGTGGTGTATCTAGATAAAGGAAGGCCCATAGATGTGGTGTATCTAGATAAAGGAAGGCCCGTAGACGTGGTGTATCTAGATAAAGGAAGGCCCGTAGATGTGGTGTATCTAGATAAAGGAAGGTCCGTAGACGTGGTGTATCTACATAAAGGAAGGCCCGTAGACGTGGTGTATCTAGATAAAGGAGGGCCCGTAGACGAGGTGTATCTAGATAAAGGAAGGCCCGTAGACGTGGTGTATCTGGATAAAGGAAGGCCCGTAGACGTGGTGTATCTGGATAAAGGAAGGCCCGTAGACGTGGTGTATCTAGATAAAGGAAGGCCCGTAGACGTGGTGTATCTAGATAAAGGAAGGCCCGTAGATGTGGTGTATCTATATAAAGGAAGGCCCGTAGCCGTGGTGTATCTGGATAAAGGAAGGCCCGTAGACGTGGTGTATCTGGATAAAGGAAGGCCCGTAGACGTTTACTGTACAAAGTAAGGTCCGCTGGCATGGACCATAGGGTGAGTACACGGATTGAAAACTGGCTAGAAGGGCGAGTTCAGAGGGGGTGATAAATGGGGGATACTTGGAATGGTCAGGGGTGGGTAGTGGGGTCCCCCAGGGGTCTGTGCTGGGGGATGGGGTAAGCAGTGCAATCTCTGTATTTGCGGACGATACTAAGCTGAGCCGGGCAATAACTTCTCCGCAGGATGTGGAAACCTTACAAGAAGATCTGAACAAATTAATGGGGGGGGGGGGGGGCAACTACATGGCAAATGAGGTTCAATGTAGAAAAATGTAAAATAATGCATTTGGGTGGTAAAAATCTGAATGCAATCTATAGACTGGGGGGGGGGGGGGGAGACCTCCGGGGGGAATCTAGGATGGAGAAGGACCTGGGGGTCCTAGTAGATGATGGACTCAGCAATGCCAAGCTGCTGCTAACAAAGCAAACAGAATATTGTCAATAAAAAGGAGAATAACTCCAGAGATAAAAGGATAATTCTCCCGCTCTACAAGACTCTGGTCCGGCCGCACCTGGAGTATGCCGTCCAGTTCTGGGCACCAGTCCTCAGGAAGGATGTACTGGAAATGAAGAGAGTACAAAGAAGGGTAACAAAGCTAATAAAGGGTCTGGAGGATATTAGTTATGAGGAAAGGTTGTGAGCTCTGAACTTATTCTCTCTGGAGAAGAGACGCTGGAGAGGGGAGATGATTATAATGTACAAATACCGTACTGTTGATCCCACAATAGGGAGAAAACTTTTCCATGGAAGGGAGTTTAATAAGACACGTGGCCACTCATTAAAATTAGAAGAAAAGAGGTTTAACCTTAAACTATGTTCTCAACTCCTGTCCTCAGGACCCACTAACAGGCCAGATTTTAAGTATTACCTTGGTGAGATGCAGACTAGAATACTGCAATCCCTGAGCAGCAAATTATATCACCTGTGATGCATTTCAGTTATCTTGCAAACATGGCCTGTTGGTGGGCCCTGAGGACTGGAGTTGAGAACCACTGATGTAGAGGGTTCTTTACTGTAAGAGCGGCAAAGATGTGGAATTCCCTTCCACAGGCGGTGGTCTCAGCGGGGGGCATTAATGGTTTCAAAAAACTATTAGATAATCACCTGACTGACCACAACATACAGGGAGATACAATGTAATACTGACATCTCATCACACACAGAGGGGGGACTTGTGTCTTTTTTCTATGTAATTGGCTGTGAGTTGGTATCTTACATTGTGAGCTCCTCAGGACAGGGACTGATATGAATGTACAATATATATATATATATACCGTATATAAAGCGCTGCGTAAATTGATGGCGCTATATAAGCACCTAAAATAATACAGAGGTACACACAGAACGGGGTACAGAGGGATTACTACTGGGGTACACACAGAATAGGGTACAGGGGGATTAGTACCGGGGTACACACAGAACGGGTTACAGAGGGATTAGTACCGGGGTACACACAGAACGGGGTACAGAGGGATTAGTACAGGGGTACACACAGAACGGGGTACAGAGGGATTAGTACTGGGGTACACACAGAATGGGGAACAAAGGGATTAGTACCGGGGTACACACAGAATAGGGTACAGGTGGATTAGTACCGGGGTACACACAGAATAGGGTACAGGGGGATTAGTACTGGGGTACACACAGAATGGGGAACAAAGGGATTAGTACTGGGGTACACACAGAACGGGGTACAGAGGGATTAGTACCGGGGTACACACAGAAAAGGGTACAGGGGGATTAGTACTGGGGTACACACAGAATGGGGAACAAAGGGATTAGTACTGGGGTACACACAGAACAGGGTACAGAGGGATTAGTACTGGGGTACACACAGAACAGGGTACACAGGGATTAGTACCAGGGTACACACAGAATGGGGTACAGAGGGATTAGTACTGGGGTACACACAGAACGGGGAACAGAGGGATTAGTACCGGGGTACACACAGAATGGGGAACAAAGGGATTAGTACTGGGGTACACACAGAATGGGGAACAAAGGGATTAGTACTGGGGTACACACAGAACGGGGTACAGAGGGATTAGTACCGGGGTACACACAGAATAGGGTACGGGGGGATTAGTACTGGGGTACACACAGAATGGGGAACAAAGGGATTAGTACTGGGGTACACACAGAACAGGGTACAGAGGGATTAGTACTGGGGTACACACAGAACAGGGTACAGAGGGATTAGTACCGGGGTACACACAGAACGGGGTACAGAGGGATTAGTACTGGGGTACACACAGAACGGGGTACAGAGGGATTAGTACCGGGGTACACACAGAAAGGGGAACAAAGGGATTAGTACTGGGGTACACACAGAACGGGGTACAGAGGGATTACTACCAGGGTACACACAGAATAGGGTACAGGGGGATTAGTACTGGGGTACACACAGAATGGGGAACAAAGGGATTAGTACTGTGGTACACACAGAACAGGTTACAGAGGGATTAGTACTGGGGTACACACAGAATGGGGTACAGAGGGATTAGTACCGGGGTACACACAGAACGGGGTACAGAGGGATTAGTACCGGGGTACACACAGAACGGGGTACAGAGGGATTACTACCGGGGTACACACAGAATAGGGTACAGGGGGATTAGTACTGGGGTACACACAGAATGGGGAACAAAGGGATTAGTACTGGGGTACACACAGAACAGGGTACAGAGGGATTAGTACTGGGGTACACACAGAATGGGGTACAGAGGGATTAGTACCTGGGGTACACACATAATGGGGTACAGGGGGATTAGTACCGGGGTACACACAGAACGGGGTACAGAGGGATTAGTACCGGGGTACACACAGAATGGGGAACAAAGGGATTAGTACTGGGGTACACACAGAACAGGGTACAGGGGGATTAGTACCAGGGTACACACAGAACAGAGTACAGAGGCATTAGTACCGGGGTACACACAGAATGGGGAACAAAGGGATTAGTACTGGGGTACACACAGAACAGGGTACAGAGGGAATAATACCGGGGGACACACAGAACGGGGTACAGGGGGATTAGTACCGGGGTACACACAGAATGGGGAACAAAGGGATTAGTACTGGGGTACACACAGAACAGGGTAGAGAGGGATTAGTACCGGGGTACACACAGAATGGGGAACAAAGGGATTAGTACTGGGGTACACACAGAACAGGGTACAGGGGTATTAGTACCGGGGTACACACAGAATGGGGAACAAAGGGATTAGTACTGGGGTACACACAGAACAGGGTACAGAGGGATTAGTACCGGGGTACACACAGAACGGGGTACAGGGGGATTAGTACCGGGGTACACACAGAATGGGGAACAAAGGGATTAGTACTGGGGTACACACAGAACAGGGTACAGAGGGATTAGTACCGGGGTACACACAGAACAGGGTACAGGGGGATTAGTACCGGGGTACACACAGAATGGGGAACAAAGGGATTAGTGCTGGGGTACACACAGAAGGGTACAGGGGGATTAGTACCGGGGTACACACAGAACAGGGTACAGAGGGATTAGTACCGGGGTACACACAGAAGGGGTACAGGGGGATTAGTACCGGGGTACACACAGAACAGGGTACAGAGGGATAAGTACCGGGGTACACACAGAATGGGGTACGGAGGGAGACCCTGAGTGGCCAGATGTTATCTATGTGGGGGGTAAAACTACGGCTCAGCCGTCTGTGTGTATCGCCCCCGGCCTCCCGTGTGTATGGGACTCATGGGTGGGAGAGGCAGCAGATTTTTATTATTTATCGGTCGGAGTTCTACTTTATGCCCCTGTAATAAATCTGTATAGCATGTCCTTGCTGTGCCCCTCCCCCATGTCAGGTGTGTGAAAGTCGTGGTGGGGGGGTGGGGGGGAGCGGAGTGCACAATGGAGCGCGGCGGAGCGTTTCTCTGCATATAATGGACCCCGCCGCCAGCGTCACCACCCATCACCTGACCGCCATAAAGACTCCCCTCCCCCACCATGAACTGTCAACTACCCCCACAGTATAGGTTTAGGGTTGCCACCTGTCCGGGATTCACCTGGAAAGTCCGGGTTTTGAATTATGTGTCCAGGTTTCAGACTGTCTGAAACCCGGACACATTATTCAGACGGAACTGCAACCCCCCCTCCAACTTAGGCGTGCCAGGGCACACCCTATTCACCCAGTGCGGTGCAGATTCCCCCTGTTGCTTGGGTTGCACCAACCTATGCTCCCCATTAACCAAGTACCACAACCACCCAGTGCATAGGCCGCCTCCCTTCTCTGTCCTGCCCCTAAGCAAGTGTGACACTATGACACTATGGTGAGCTGGACTCAGATGTAAGGGGTGCTCTGTGGACTCTGATATAAGGGGGAGCTTTGGGAACCCTGATTTAATGGGGAATGCTGGGAATTCTGATGTAAGTGGGGGCTTTGGTAAGCAGAAACCCCCTTACATCAGAGTTCCGTTTAAAAAAAAAAAATTGCTGTGTGCCGCGAAGGTGTTCGGGTTTGGCTTGAAGAAAAGGTGGCAACCCTATATAAGTTGGGGGGTACTGAATTTTTGTGCCCTCCCCCCCCATAATGAAGCACCCAAGGCGGCTGCCCCTGTTTGCCTATCCCTTGGCCCTGAATGCACTGGTCACCTTGTATCCTGTGACTGCCTATTGGTTGGTGCACTACAAGTACCAGCATGCGGTGTCCCTACAGGCCTCTCCTCCATCTATATGCTGGGAAGTGACAGTTATGTGACAGTGCAGACACCGTGTGCTGGGTGTTCAGCGCGCCCCTGTACCTTTAAGTAGGAGTGAGCTCCTCCAGGCTCACCTGTCCATTATATGTAGACACTCCCATTGTGGAGACCCAGAAGTCCGGGTCAGGGGCTGCAGAAAACGGGGCTCTGCCGCTTACGCATGTGATTGCAAATCTGTGCAAACTAAAACCAACGCATATTGTGAGACGGGACAATTCGGTTAGTAAGTTTGAGCTTGGAAATC
>CM055124.1:97433112-97618273 GCA_029206835.1 Rana muscosa | reverse complement strand
CTGCGTCCCCCTTAATTGAGATATGGATCTATAAAAGGTAACATTTCCAGTTCTGACAGATTGTCTTCAGATTGAGGTTCGCAGCCACATCAGCGTAAATAGAAAGTCCATACTGACCACCTGAAGCGCTCATCCATTCAGCCAGCTCATTGGCTAGGCCTGCCAAGAGCGGGCAAATCATTTAGAAAGCCCTTTTAAAGGGGGGATCCCCGGGAACAAGAAGTGTAACGAACGTTAATCATTAGACACCATCCGGCTATAAATAGAGCGGCTTCTCCCTTTATGAACTTTTCCAGCCACAGAATACTTGGCGTCTCCAGCGGGATATTTTCAGCCATCGGCACACATTGGCACCTCTGTCCAAACACCGGGCTGCTGCTATTTGGGGAGACGCACACAGCGGGAGGAGACGGGGCCGGTCGGCGTACAATGGGGACCTGTAAGAAGCATTCCCTTCCACACATTCCGAGGACGTCCTCAGGACTCGGACGGCTCATGTGGGAAAATCGGAACACCGGATTTGTTTATATCATCAGAAGGGAATTCTAACCAGATTGTTCCCAGAATTCGGAGCCCAAGAAAAGGTCAGGCAGATCGGGTGTCATCTTCAATCGGGTTACTGTCTGCGTGGCACGGCTGGGCGAGAAGATGGCGCCAAGTACAGCGTGTGATCGTCTACAAAATATTCTCACAGATTAGACATAATTATGGCGTAGAAGACATTCCCGCGCTCCGAGGGGGAGGGGGGGCATCGTTATCTGGAGGGGTCACGGGTGAAGAATCACTTGCCAGGATTCCACTTTACCATGACGGCCAAGAGAAGCCGAGGAAGTGACGGGGCGAGCCAAGTTCAGGGGAAGGCCAACGCTGGGGGGGGGGGACGTGGAAGTGAAGAGGGAAGGCCAACGCTGGGGGGGAAGGGAACATGGAAGTGAAGAGGGAAGGCCAACGCTGGGGGGAAACGTGGAAGTGAAGAGGGAAGGCCAATGCTGGGGGGGACATGGAAGTAAGGAGGGAAGGCCAAAGCTGGGGGGGGAAGGTGGAAGTAAGGAGGGAAAGGCCAACGCTGGGGGGGGGGAAGGAAACGTGGAAGTAAGGAGGGAAGGCCAACACTGGGAGGGGGGAACGTGGAAGCAAGGCGGGAAGGCCAACGCGGGGGGGACGTGGAAGTAAGGAGGGAAGGCCAACGCTGGTGGGGAAACATGGAAGTAAGGAGGGAACGCTGGGGGGGGGAACGTGGAAGTGAAGAGGGTAGGCCAACGCTGGGGGGGAACGTGGAAGTGAAGAGGGAAGGCCAACGCTGGTGGGGAAACGTGGAAGTGAAGAGGGAAGGCCAACGCGGGGGGGGACGTGGAAGTGAAGAGGGAAGGCCAACGCGGGGGGGGACGTGGAAGTGAAGAGGGAAGGCCAACGCAGGGGGGGGGGGGGAGAATGTGGAAGTGAAGAGGGAAGGCCAACGCTGGGGGGGGGAACGTGGAAGTGAAGAGGGAAGGCCAACGCTGGGGGGGGGGGAACATGGAAGGAGGGAAACGTGGAAATAAGGCGGGAAGGCCAACGCTGGGGGGGAAGGTGGAAGTAAGGAGGGAAGGCCAACACTGGGAGGGGGGAGGAAACATGGAAGTAAGGAGGGAAGGCCAACCTGGGGGGGAAACGTGGAAGTGAAGAGAGAAGGCCAATGCTGGGGGGGAAACGTGGAAGCCGGAAGGCCAACGCTGGGGGGGGGAGGTGGAGGTAAGGAGGGAAGGCCAACGCTGGTGGGGAAACGTGGAAGGCCAATGCTGGTGGGGAAACGTGGAAGTAAGGAGGGAACGCTGGGGGGGGGGGGAACGTGGCAGTGAAGAGGGAAGGCCAACGCTGGGGGGGGAGGGGGGAACGTGGAAGTGAAGAGGGAAGGCCAACGCTGGGGGGGGGAGGGGGGAACGTGGAAGTGAAGAGGGAAGGCCAACGCTGGGGGGGAGGGGGGGAACGTGGAAGTGAAGAGGGAAGGCCAACGCTGGGGGGGAATTGTGGAAGTGAAGAGGGAAGGGCAACGCTGGTGGGGAAACGTGGGAAGTGAAAAGGGAAGGCCAACGCGGGGGGACGGACGTGGAAGTAAGGAGGGAACGCTGGGGGGGGGGGGAGTGAAGAGGGAAGGCCAACACCACGAGAGCCCACTTGCAACACCAGCATTGGGCTCCATTGTTCAACGCAGTCCCAAGGACCCGGTGCAGAGCTGGATTTTCTGTGGCAGTGATCTACAAACTACAGACCGGGTTCTATTCCTCCCACTGACACCAATGATTCTCATTACAGACCCCACATACCGATCCCCACCACAGGCGACCCCCCCCCCTCACACCGATCCCCACCACAGGCGACCCCCCCTCTCACACCGCTTCCCACCACAGGCGACCCCCCCCCTCACACCGATCCCCACCACAGGCGACCCCCCCTCTCACACCGCTCCCCACCACAGGCGACCCCCCCTCTCACACCGCTCCCCACCACAGGCGACCCCCCCTCTCACACCGATCCCCACCACAGGCGACCCCCCCTCTCACACCGCTCCCCACCACAGGCGACCCCCCCCCACCTCACACCGCTCCCCACCACAGGCGACCCCCCCTCTCACACCGCTCCCCACCACAGGCGACCCCCCCTCTCACACCGCTCCCCACCACAGGCGACCCCCCCCTCTCACACCGCTCCCCACCACAGGCGACCCCCCCCTCACACCGATCACCACAGGCGACCCCCCCTCTCACACCGATCACCACAGGCGACCCCCCCTCTCACACCGATCACCACAGGTGACCCCCCTCTCACACCGATCACCACAGGTGACCCCCCCTCTCACACCGATCACCACAGGCGACCCCCCCTCTCACACCGATCACCACAGGCGACCCCCCCTCTCACACCGATCACCACAGGCGACCCCCCCTCTCACACCGATCACCACAGGCGACCCCCCCTCTCACACCGATCACCACAGGCGACCCCCCCTCTCACACCGATCACCACAGGCGACCCCCCTCTCACACCGATCCACACCACAGACCTCACCACAGACCCCCCCACACCGATCCCCCACCACAGACCTCCCCACACCAATCCCCCACCACAGACCTCCCCACACCAATCCCCCACCACAGACCTCCCACACCACAGACCTCCCCACACCACAGACCTCCCCACACCACAGACCTCCCCACACCACAGACCTCCCCACACCACAGACCTCCCCACACCACAGACCTCCCCACACCACAGACCTCCCCACACCACAGACCTCCCCACACCACAGACCTCCCCACACCACAGACCTCCCCACACCACAGACCTCCCCACACCAATCCCCCACCACAGACCTCCCCACACCGATCCCCCACCACAGACCTCCCCACACCACAGACCTCCCCACACCACAGACCTCCCCACACCACAGACCTCCCCACACCACAGACCTCCCCACACCACAGACCTCCCCACACCACAGACCTCCCCACACCACAGACCTCCCCACACCACAGACCTCCCCACACCACAGACCTCCCCACACCACAGACCTCCCCACACCACAGACCTCCCCACACCAATCCCCCACCACAGACCTCCCCACACCGATCCCCCACCACAGACCTCCCCACACCGATCCCCCACCACAGACCCCCCACACAGACCTCCCCACAACGATCCCCCACCACAGACCTCCCACACCGATCCCCCACCACAGACCTCCCCACACCAATCCCCCACCACAGACCTCCCCACACCAATCCCCCACCACAGACCTCCCCACACCAATCCCCCACCACAGACCTCCCCACACCAATCCCCACACCACAGACCTCCCCACACCACAGACCTCCCCACACCACAGACCTCCCCACACCACAGACCTCCCCACACCACAGACCTCCCCACACCACAGACCTCCCCACACCACAGACCTCCCCACACCACAGACCTCCCCACACCGATCCCACACCACAGACCTCCCCACACCACAGACCTCCCCACACCAATCCCCCACCACAGACCTCCCCACACCACAGACCTCCCCACACCGATCCCCCACCACAGACCCCCCCCCCACCACCGATCCCCCACCACACCGATCCTCACCACAGACCTCCTCACACCGATCCTCACCACAGACCTCCTCACACCGATCCTCACCACAGACCTCCTCACACCAATCCTCACCACAGACCTCCTCACACCAATCCTCACCACAGACCTCCTCACACCAATCCTCACCACAGACCTCCTCACACCGATCCTCACCACAGACCTCCTCACACCGATCCACACCACAGACCTCCTCACCACAGACCCCCCCACACCGATCCCCCACCACAGACCTCCCCACACCGATCCCCCACCACAGACCCCCACACCGATCCCCCACCACAGACCCCCCACACAGACCTCCCCACACCAATCCCCACACCACAGACCTCCCCACACCACAGACCTCCCCACACCACAGACCTCCCCACACCACAGACCTCCCCACACCACAGACCTCCCCACACCACAGACCTCCCCACACCACAGACCTCCCCACACCAATCCCCCACCACAGACCTCCCCACACCAATCCCCCACCACAGACCTCCCCACACCGATCCCCCACCACAGACCTCCCCACACCGATCCCCCACCACAGACCCCCCACACAGACCTCCCCACAACGATCCCCCACCACAGACCTCCCCACACCGATCCCCCACCACAGACCTCCCCACACCAATCCCCCACCACAGACCTCCCCACACCAATCCCCCACCACAGACCTCCCCACACCGATCCCCACACCACAGACCTCCCCACACCACAGACCTCCCCACACCACAGACCTCCCCACACCACAGACCTCCCCACACCACAGACCTCCCCACACCACAGACCTCCCCACACCACAGACCTCCCCACACCACAGACCTCCCCACACCGATCCCACACCACAGACCTCCCCACACCACAGACCTCCCCACACCAATCCCCCACCACAGACCTCCCCACACCACAGACCTCCCCACACCACAGACCTCCCCACACCACAGACCTCCCCACACCACAGACCTCCCCACACCACAGACCTCCCCACACCGATCCCCCACCACAGACCCCCCCCCCCCACCACCGATCCCCCACCACACCGATCCTCACCACAGACCTCCTCACACCGATCCTCACCACAGACCTCCTCACACCGATCCTCACCACAGACCTCCTCACACCGATCCTCACCACAGACCTCCTCACACCGATCCTCACCACAGACCTCCTCACACCGATCCTCACCACAGACCGCCTCACACCGATCCTCACCACAGACCGCCTCACACCGATCCTCACCACAGACCGCCTCACACCGATCCTCACCACAGACCGCCTCACACCGATCCCCCACCACAGACCGCCTCACACCGATCCCCCACCACAGACCGCCTCACACCGATCCCCCACCACAGACCGCCTCACACCGATCCCCCACCACAGACCTCCTCACACCGATCCCCCACCACAGACCTCCTCACACCGATCCCCACCACAGACCTCCTCACACCGATCCCCCACCACAGACCTCCTCACACCGATCCCCCACCACAGACCTCCTCACACCGATCCCCCACCACAGACCTCCTCACACCGATCCCCCACCACAGACCTCCTCACACCGATCCCCCACCACAGACCTCCTCACACCGATCCCCCACCACAGACCTCCTCACACCGATCCCCCACCACAGACCTCCTCACACCGATCCCCCACCACAGACCTCCTCACACCGATCCCCCACCACAGACCTCCTCACACCGATCCCCCACCACAGACCTCCTCACACCGATCCCCCACCACAGACCTCCTCACACCGATCCCCCACCACAGATCTCCTCACACCGATCCCCCACCACAGACCTCCTCACACCGATCCCCCACCACAGACCTCCTCACACCGATCCCCCACCACAGACCTCCTCACACCGATCCCCCACCACAGACCTCCTCACACCGATCCCCCACCACAGACCTCCTCACACCGATCCCCCACCACAGACCTCCTCACACCGATCCCCCACCACAGACCTCCTCACACCGATCCCCCACCACAGACCTCCTCACACCGATCCCCCACCACAGACCTCCTCACACCGATCCCCCACCACAGACCCTCCTCACACCGATCCCCCACCACAGACCTCCTCACACCGATCCCCCACCACAGACCTCCTCACAACGATCCCCCACCACAGACCTCCTCACAACGATCCCCCACCACAGACCTCCTCACAACGATCCCCCACCACAGACCTCCTCACACCGATCCCCACCACAGACCTCCTCACACCGATCCCCCACCACAGACCTCACACCGATCCCCACCCACACCGATCCCCCACCACAGATCTCCCCACACCAATCCCCCACCACAGACCTCCCCACACCGATCCCCACACCACAGACCTCCCCACACCACAGACCTCCCCACACCACAGACCTCCCCACACCGATCCCACACCACAGACCTCCCCACACCACAGACCTCCCCACACCAATCCCCACACCACAGACCTCCCCACACCACAGACCTCCCCACACCACAGACCTCCCCACACCGATCCCCCACCACAGACCCCCCCCCCACCACCGATCCCCCACCACACCGATCCTCACCACAGACCTCCTCACACCGATCCTCACCACAGACCTCCTCACACCGATCCTCACCACAGACCTCCTCACACCGATCCTCACCACAGACCTCCTCACACCGATCCTCACCACAGACCTCCTCACACCGATCCTCACCACAGACCTCCTCACACCGATCCTCACCACAGACCTCCTCACACCGATCCTCACCACAGACCTCCTCACACCGATCCTCACCACAGACCTCCTCACACCGATCCTCACCACAGACCTCCTCACACCGATCCTCACCACAGACCGCCTCACACCGATCCTCACCACAGACCGCCTCACACCGATCCTCACCACAGACCGCCTCACACCGATCCTCACCACAGACCGCCTCACACCGATCCCCCACCACAGACCGCCTCACACCGATCCCCCACCACAGACCGCCTCACACCGATCCCCCACCACAGACCTCCTCACACCGATCCCCCACCACAGACCTCCTCACACCGATCCCCCACCACAGACCTCCTCACACCGATCCCCCACCACAGACCTCACACCGATCCCCCACCACAGACCTCCCACCGATCCCCCACCACAGACCTCCTCACACCGATCCCCCACCACAGACCTCCTCACACCGATCCCCCACCACAGATCTCCTCACACCGATCCCCCACCACAGATCTCCTCACACCGATCCCCCACCACAGACCTCCTCACACCGATCCCCCACCACAGACCTCCTCACACCGATCCCCCACCACAGACCTCCTCACACCGATCCCCCACCACAGACCTCCTCACACCGATCCCCCACCACAGACCTCCTCACACCGATCCCCCACCACAGACCTCCTCACACCGATCCCCCACCACAGACCTCCTCACACCGATCCCCCACCACAGACCTCCTCACACCGATCCCCCACCACAGACCTCCTCACAACGATCCCCCACCACAGACCTCCTCACAACGATCCCCCACCACAGACCTCCTCACACCGATCCCCCACCACAGACCTCCTCACACCGATCCCCACCACAGACCTCCTCACACCGATCCCCCACCACAGACCTCACACCGATCCCCCACCACAGATCTCACACCGATCCCCCACCACAGACCTCCTCACACCGATCCCCCACCACAGACCTCCTCACACCGATCCCCCACACCGATCTCCTCACACCGATCCCCACCACAGACCTCCTCACACCGATCCCCACCACAGACCTCACACCGATCCCCACCACAGAACTCACACCGATCCCCACCACAGACCTCACACCGATCCCCACCACAGACCTCCTCACACCGATCCCCCACCACAGACCTCCTCACACCGATCCCCCACCACAGACCTCCTCACACCGATCCCCCACCACAGACCTCCTCACACCGATCCCCCACCACAGACCTCCTCACAACGATCCCCCACCACAGACCTCCTCACAACGATCCCCCACCACAGACCTCCTCACAACGATCCCCCACCACAGACCTCCTCACAACGATCCCCCACCACAGACCTCCTCACACCGATCCCCCACCACAGACCTCACACCGATCCCCCACCACAGATCTCACACCGATCCCCCACCACAGACCTCCTCACACCGATCCCCACCACAGACCTCCTCACACCGATCCTCCTCACACCGATCCCCCACCACAGACCCCCCACACCGATCTCCTCACACCGATCCTCACCACAGACCTCACACCGATCCCCCATTACAGACCCCCCCCCCACACCGATCTCACACCGATCCTCACCACAGACCTCCTCACACCGATCCCCACCACAGACCTCCTCACACCGATCCCACACCACAGACCCCCCCCCCTCATACCGATCCTCACTACAGACCCCCCCCATATACCGATCCTCACTACAGACCCCCCTCTCATACCGATCCTCACTACAGACCCCCCCTCTCATACCGATCCTCACCACAGAGCCCCTCCTCATACCGATCCTCACCACCAAGCCACGCCCATCTGGGGGGGTAGTGACACTACACAGGGGGACCCCACAGTGACACTACACAGGGGGACCCCACAGTGACACTACATGGGGGATCCATAATGACACTACACGGGGGGAGGGGGGCTCCATAATGACACTACACAGGCCCCCACCCCCTCCACTCAGATTTAACGTTGATCATACAAGACACAATATACTCCTCTAATGACAAGTCTGCACCCCTCCCCTCCCCCCCATCTCTGGGCACAATGTACACTCCTCTCCATCACATACATTGTATCCAATGATCTCCGATCACTTCCTCTGATGACCCCCCACATTTCCTTCCTGGAATTCCGGGACATGGAGTCACTGGGTGCTATGAGGACATTGCTGTGTCGCACAATTCACAGAGCCCGTCTTCTGAGGGGAGGAGCTTCAGGAGGCGGAACCAGCAAGGTACCATGGGATATGTAGTCCTTGGACATGGAAGAGAAGCTGCAAAGCATGCTGGGACAACAGGAAGTTGAGGAGAGAAGACGTGCTGCAGACCGGAAGGAGATTTTCTATCTGGTCAGTAATGAGTTTGTATTGGAATTACAATGCAGTGTACACCAACCTACCAAATTTACTGACATGACACAATTTACTGACTCATTTCCCCTCATCAGTGTGCCGATCCGAGGGGCTTCTGAAAGTCTTCATCTGCAACACGAGGGTGGACATAGCAGCCAGGCAGGTAGCATTTTCATGAGCCAAGCAGTGAGGGTCTCTGTCTCTCATATGATGCAGAACATATTACCCACCCCCCCCCACACCCCAACATGGGGGGCGCATGGGGGCTCACACCCCCCGCACCCCAACAAGGGGGCTCACCCCCCCCACCCCAACAAGGGGGCTCACCCCAACATGGGGGCTCTCCCACCCACACCCCAACATGGGGGTTCACCCGCCCACACCCCAACATGGGGGCTCACCCGCCCCACATATCACAAGTCTCCAGGAATAAATCTCGGACAGGTCACATACAGCACATGATCGTTCTTCATTCACCTTTTATCATTAAAAAGCCGTCCCTGAGCTCCAGTCAGTGACTGTACCTAGGCAGCGATGATGTCATCAGTCTCCCCTCCCCCAGTGATCAGACTGTACATTGTAACTTTGTAGGAAGTAACAAGATGAGAGGGTGATCTGTGTCAGACATTTGTGAACAACAGCGGAAAACTGCACAGGCACCAGGATTTACAGGCTTTTTGATTCATATCGGAGCCGACATCTCAGATCAGGCAGTAGATTGTGACCCTGCATGATGCCTGAACAAAGAAAGCACCGTCCTTCTGGAGAGAAAAACTACGGAGGAACCTCTATCACTGCACCTCACAACTTAGGGGCCGTGTAGTCATCACTTGACTTGGGGGGGGCATAGCGGCTCCAGAGCTGCAGTCTGCCTGGCAGTGACTGAGAGCCGGTTCACACCAGGGCGGCGCCATCTCAAGACGACTTGAGACGCCCGCGGAGGCGATTTGCATAAGACTTCTGTATAGAAGTCAATGCAGGTCGCCTTGGGTCGCCCCCAAAAAGTAGTACAGGAACCTTTTTCTAAGTCGGAGCGGCCTGAGTCGCTCTTACTTAGAACGGTTCCATTGAAAATCGTGGGACGCGACTTGTCAGGCGACTGAGTCGCCCGACGAGTCGCCCTGGTGTGAACCGGCTCTCAGGAATGGCGGCTTCCATCGGAGTCTAGTCACACAGGTGTCTTGGCTACTCATCTGTGGAGATCCTCCGTCTACACACAACCCCCCCCCCCGATCACATGACCATAAGGGGGGCAAACAACCTGAACCCCTCCCCCATCGGGCACGTTCCTGGGGAGAGCGACCCCCATTGGAAGTCCATCTCTAGCCAGTGAAAGATCGGAAAGGGCTGAACCCCCTCACTATGGAGAGATTTCCCTTCACTTCCTGTCCCGGTGACACAACAGGAAGTGAGGCAATTTCCTCTATATACCTGTTCTGGTGACACCTCAGAACATTGGCTCCCCCGTCACTTCCTGTCCCGGTGACACCGGGCCAGATAGAGGGTGAATCTCCAGCGGGGACACATATTGCACAAAATAAAAAACCTGACAGAGAGAATAGATACCGACACTCTCCGCACCCCCAGATATCACATGACTCCTCTCTGTATAGAGTAATACACACATGGAGATACAACCTGGACCGACCAATCACAGCGGAGGGAAGAGCAAGGGGCCCGCCGCACTCACCGGTCACTCTCTCAGGTAGGTCTGGGGTGGGGGGGGAGGGGGCCGCAGGGTCGGCACAGTTTGGGAGTTTTCCTCTCTAGGGAAATCTGCCCCACCTGCCCCCAATTTATAGATGACCCCGCCCACCAGTCCCCAGATTAACCCCTCCCCCGACAGGCCTGACCTGTGGCTATTTTAATGTAGATAAGACACCAAGTGAGTTTAATTACCACCTTAATCAGCCTCAGAACCCGTGTGATTCATATGTGTTCGGGTTTAAAGGGGTGAGGGTGGCAACCCTAAGTGCAACTGGTTCATTGGTTGTCATGCTGATCCGGGACAGTCCAATGAGGCAAAGCACGCTGACTCCAGGAACAGCCAGGCAGGTAGCATTTCCAGAGGGGGTTCAGCAATGCTCCCCCCCAGTATAAGGGGCCTGTAAAGAAGATCTAAAGGCAAAACCTTTGTTTCTTTTTGGATGGAGTAAGAGGGTGTTAGGACCCCTCATCAGGTGTCCCATTGGGGAGATTTCCCTTCACTTCCTGTCCCATATCCAAAACAGGAAGTGAGAGGAAATCCCTCCAAAGGGAGGGAATCCCTGAACTTCTGTCCCCATTGGAAGATTTCCCCTCTATTCCTGTTCTGGTGACAACACAAAATGTTGAACTTTATTAACAGTAAGAGAGAGAGGGTGAATCTCCCATAACGGGGACAAAGAGAGAGAGAGGGTGAATCTCCCATAACGGGGGGAGAGAGAGGGTGAATCTCCCATAACGGGGACACAGAGAGAGAGGGTGAATCTCCCATAACGGGGAGAGAGAGGGTGAATCTCCCATAACGGGGACACAGAGAGAGAGAGAGAGGGTGAATCTCCCATAACGGGACACAGAGAGAGAGAGGGTGAATCTCCCATAACGGGGATACAGAGAGAGGGGGTGAATCTCCCATAACGGGGAGAGAGAGAGGGTGAATCTCCCATAACAGGGACAAAGAGAGAGAGAGGGTGAATCTCCCATAATGGGGAGAGAGAGAGGGTGAATCTCCCATAACGGGGACACAGAGAGAGAGAGGGTGAATCTCCCATAACGGGGACACAGAGAGGGTAAATCTCCCATAATGGGGAGAGAGAGAGGGTGAATCTCCCATAACGGGGACACAGAGAGAGATAGAGAGGGTGAATCTCCCATAACGGGACACAGAGAGAGAGAGGGTGAATCTCCCATAACGGGGACACAGAGAGAGAGGGTGAATCTCCCATAACGGGGAGAGAGGGTGAATCTCCCATAACGGGGACACAGAGAGAGAGAGGGTGAATCTCCCATAACGGGGACAGAGAGAGAGAGAGAGGGTGAATCTCCCATAACGGGGACAAAGAGAGAGAGGGTAAATCTCCCATAACGGGGAGAGAGAGAGGGTGAATCTCCCATAACGGGGAGAGAGAGAGGGTGAATCTCCCATAACGGGGACACAGAGAGAGAGGGTGAATCTCCCATAACGGGGACACAGAGAGAGAGAGAGGGTGAATCTCCCATAACGGGGACAAAGAGAGAGAGGGTAAATCTCCCATAACGGGGAGAGAGAGAGGGTGAATCTCCCATAACGGGGACACAGAGAGAGAGGGTGAATCTCCCATAACGGGGAGAGAGAGAGGGTGAATCTCCCATAACGGGGACACAGAGAGAGAGGGTGAATCTCCCATAACGGGGACACAGAGAGAGAGGGTGAATCTCCCATAACGGGGAGAGAGAGAGAGGGTGAATCTCCCATAACGGGGACACAGAAAGAGAGAGAGAGAGGGTGAATCTCCCATAACGGGACACAGAGAGAGAGAGGGTGAATCTCCCGTAACAGGGACACAGAGAGAGAGAGGGTGAATCTCCCATAACGGGGACACTGAGAGAGAGAGAGGGGGTGAATCTCCCATAACGGGAACACAAAGAGAGAGAGGGTGAATCTCCCATAACGGGGACACAAAGAGAGAGAGAGAGAGGGTGAATCTCCCATAACGGGGACAGAGAGAGGGTGAATCTCCCATAACGGGGACACAGAGAGAGAGTGAGAGGGTGAATCTCCCATAACGGGGACACAGAGAGAGAGGGTGAATCTCCCATTACGGAGGCAGAGAGACCATCCTGAGGAAAGAGGAAGACTGCCCAGAATAGACAGAAAGCCCCCCTGGAGGAGGAGAGAGACCACCCTGGAGGAATAGAGAGACCACCCAGAATAGACAGAAAGCCCCCCTGGAGGAGGAGAGAGACCACCCTGGAGGAGGAGAGAGACCACCCAGGAGGAATAGAGAGGCCACCCTGGAGGAATAGAGAGCCCATCCTGGAGGAGGAGAGAGACCACCCAGGAGGAATAGAGAGGCCACCCAGAAGAGACAGAAAGGCCCTCCTGGAGGAGGAGAGAGACCACCCTGGAGGAATAGAGAGACCACCCTGGAGGAGGAGAGAGACCACCCTGGAGGAGGAGAGAGACCACCCAGGAGGAATAGAGAGGCCACCCAGAAGAGACAGAAAGGCCCTCCTGGAGGATTAGAGAGACCACCCTGGAGGATTAGAGAGACCACCCTGGAGGAATAGAGAGACCACCCTGGAGGAATAGAGAGGCCACCCAGAAGAGACAGAAAGTCCCCCTGGAGGAGGAGAGAGACCCCCCTGGAGGAGGAGAGAGACCACCCTGGAGGAATAGAGAGACCACCCTGGAGGAATAGAGAGGCCACCCTGGAGAAATAGAGAGACCACCCTGGAGGATTAGAGAGACCACCCTGGAGGAATAGAGAGGCCACCCAGAAGAGACAGAAAGTCCCCCCTGGAGGAGGAGAGAGACCCCCCTGGAGGAGGAGAGAGACCACCCTGGAGGAATGGAGAGACCACCCAGAAGAGACAGAAAGCCCCCCCTGGAGGAGGAGAGAGACGATTTGTAGAAAGCCCCATGACCCATGGCAGATCAGTCTTCTTCTGATGATCAGTTTGGTGATTTTTGGCAGGATGGAGGAGTTCTGTGCCAGGAGGACGGTGAGGAGATCCGGCACCACCAATCATACTTCATGAGGCCCATTGTGTTTAATGAAGAAAATAAAGATACATACATGATGGTCTATAGAGGGGGAAGTAGTGACATCCCAGTCACAGAACAGAACCAAAGCTGCACTTCTATCATGTAGACTGTAAGGGGCAGCAGAGCTCTTCTGTTGGAAGTCCCCCCCCCCCCCCCCCAGGAGATGAGTACAATGTATGAGGTATAGGGGGATACAATGTATGAGGTATAGGGGGGATAAAATGTATAATGTATAGGGGGATACAATGTATGAGGTATAGGGGGGATACAATGTATAATGTATAGGGGGATACAATGTATAATGTATAGGGGGATACAATGTATGAGGTATAGGGGGGATACAATGTATAGGGGGGATACAATGTATAATGTATAGGGGGATACAATGTATAATGTATAGGGGGGATACAATGTATAATGTATAGGGGGGATACAATGTATGAAGTATAGGGGGATACACAATGTATAATGTATAGGGGGATATAATGTATAGGGGGGTACAATGTATAATGTATAGGGGAGATACAATGTATGAGGTATAGGGGGGATACAATGTATGAGGTATAGGGGGGTATAATGTATAGGGGGATACAATGTATGAGGTATAGGGGGGATACAATGTATAATGTATAGGGGGATACAATGTATGAGGTATAGGGGGGATACAATGTATAATGTATAGGGGGATACAATGTATGAGGTATAGGGGGGATACAATGTATGAGGTATAGGGGGGATACAATGTATGAGGTATAGGGGGGATACAATGTATAATGTATAGGGGGATACAATGTATAGGGGGATACAATGTATAATGTATAGGGGGATACAATGTATGAGGTATAGGGGGATACAATGTATAATGTATAGGGGAGATACAATGTATAATGTATAGGGGGATACAATGTATGAGGTATAGGGGGGATACAATGTATGAGGTATAGGGGGATACAATGTATAATGTATAGGGGGATATAATGTATAGGGGGATACAATGTATAATGTATAGGGGGATACAATGTATGAGGTATAGGGGGGATACAATGTATAATGTATAGGGGGATACAATGTATGAGGTATAGGGGGAATACAATTTATAATGTATAGGGGGGATACAATGTATGAGGTATAGGGGGGATACAATTTATAATGTATAGGGGGATACAATGTATGAGGTATAGGGGGATACAATGTATAATGTATAGGGGAGATACAATGCATAGGGTGATACAATGTATAATGTATAGGGGGATACAATGTATAATGTATAGGGGAGATACAATGCATAGGGTGATACAATGTGTAATGTATAGGGGGATACAATGTATAATGTATAGGGGGATACAATGTATGAGGTATAGGGGGATACAATGTATAATGTATAGGGGAGATACATTGTATAGGGGAGATACAATGTATAGGGGGAATATAATGTATAATGTATAGGGGGATACAATGTATAATGTATAGGGGGATATAATGTATAATGTATAGGGGGATACAATGTATGAGGTATAGGGGGATACAATGTATAATGTATAGGGGGGATACAATGTATGAGGTATAGGGGAATACAATGTATAATGTATAGGGGGATAAAATGTATGAGGTATAGGGGGATACAATATATATGTATAGGGGAGATACAATGTATAATGTATAGGGGGATACCATGTATAATGTATAGGGGGATACAATGTATAGGGGGGATACAATGTATAATGTATAGGGGAATACAATGTATAACGTATAGGGGGATACAGTGTGTAGTGTATAGGGGGATACAGTGTATAATGTATAGGGGGATACAATGTATGAGGTATAGGGGGATATAATGTATAGGGGGTATAATGTATAGGGAGATACAATGTATGAGGTATAGGGGGATACAATGTATAATGTATAGGGGGGCATAATGTATAGGGGGATACAATGTATGAGGTATAGGGGGGATACAATGTATAATGTATAGGGGGATACAATGTATAATGTATAGGGGGATACAATGTATAATGTATAGGGGGATACAATGTATAATGTATAGGGGGGATACAATGTATGAGGTATAGGGGGGATACAATGTATGAGGTATAGGCAGGATACAATGTATGAGGTATAAGGGGGTATAATGTATAAGGGGGGATACAATGTATAATGTATAGGGGGATACAATGTATAATGTATAGGGGGATACAATGTATAATGTATAGGGGGATACAATGTATAATGTATAGGAGGGATATAATGTATAGGGGGGATACAATGTATGAGGTATAGGGGGGATACAATGTATGAGGTATAGGCAGGATACAATGTATGAGGTATAAGGGGGTATAATGTATAGGGGGATACAATGTATAGGGGATGCAATGTATAATGTATAGGGGGATACAATGTATGAGGTATAGGGGGATACAATGTATGAGGTATAGGGGGATACAATGTATGAGGTATAGGGGAGATACAATGTATAATGTATAGGGGGATACAATGTATGAGGTATAGGGGGGATAAAATGTATAATGTATAGGGGGATACAATGTATGAGGTATAGGGGGGATACAATGTATAATGTATAGGGGGATACAATGTATAATGTATAGGGGGATACAATGTATGAGGTATAGGTGGATACAATGTATGAAGTATAGGGGGATACACAATGTATAATGTATAGGGGGATATAATGTATAGGGGGTACAATGTATAATGTATAGGGGAGATACAATGTATGAGGTATAGGGGGGATACAATGTATGAGGTATAGGGGGGTATAATGTATAGGGGGATACAATGTATGAGGTATAGGGGGGATACAATGTATAATGTATAGGGGGATACAATGTATGAGGTATAGGGGGGATACAATGTATAATGTATAGGGGGATACAATGTATGAGGTATAGGGGGATACAATGTATGAGGTATAGGGGGGATACAATGTATGAGGTATAGGGGGGATACAATGTATAATGTATAGGGGGATACAATGTATAGGGGGATACAATGTATAATGTATAGGGGGATACAATGTATGAGGTATAGGGGGATACAATGTATAATGTATAGGGGAGATACAATGTATAATGTATAGGGGGATACAATGTATAATGTATAGGGGGGATACAATGTATGAGGTATAGGGGGGATACAATGTATGAGGTATAGGGGGATACAATGTATAATGTATAGGGGGATATAATGTATAGGGGGATACAATGTATAATGTATAGGGGGATACAATGTATGAGGTATAGGGGGGATACAATGTATAATGTATAGGGGGATACAATGTATGAGGTATAGGGGGGATACAATTTATAATGTATAGGGGGGATACAATGTATGAGGTATAGGGGGGATACAATTTATAATGTATAGGGGGATACAATGTATGAGGTATAGGGGGATACAATGTATAATGTATAGGGGAGATACAATGCATAGGGTGATACAATGTATAATGTATAGGGGGATACAATGTATAATGTATAGGGGAGATACAATGCATAGGGTGATACAATGTGTAATGTATAGGGGGATACAATGTATAATGTATAGGGGGATACAATGTATAATGTATAGGGGAGATACATTGTATAGGGGAGATACAATGTATAGGGGGAATATAATGTATAATGTATAGGGGGATACAATGTATAATGTATAGGGGGATATAATGTATAATGTATAGGGGGATACAATGTATGAGGTATAGGGGGATACAATGTATAATGTATAGGGGGGATACAATGTATGAGGTATAGGGGAATACAATGTATAATGTATAGGGGGATAAAATGTATGAGGTATAGGGGGATACAATATATATGTATAGGGGAGATACAATGTATAATGTATAGGGGGATACCATGTATAATGTATAGGGGAATATAATGTATAGGGGGATACAATGTATAGGGGGGATACAATGTATAATGTATAGGGGAATACAATGTATAACGTATAGGGGGATACAGTGTGTAGTGTATAGGGGGATACAGTGTATAATGTATAGGGGGATACAATGTATGAGGTATAGGGGGATATAATGTATAGGGGGTATAATGTATAGGGAGATACAATGTATGAGGTATAGGGGGATACAATGTATAATGTATAGGGGGGCATAATGTATAGGGGGATACAATGTATGAGGTATAGGGGGGATACAATGTATAATGTATAGGGGGATACAATGTATAATGTATAGGGGGATACAATGTATAATGTATAGGAGGGATATAATGTATAGGGGGGATACAATGTATGAGGTATAGGGGGGATACAATGTATGAGGTATAGGCAGGATACAATGTATGAGGTATAGGGGGGTATAATGTATAGGGGGATACAATGTATAGGGGATGCAATGTATAATGTATAGGGGGATACAATGTATAATGTATAGGGGGATACAATGTATGAGGTATAGGGGGATACAATGTATGAGGTATAGGGGGATACAATGTATAATGTATAGGGGAGATACAATGTATAATGTATAGGGGGATACAATGTATGAGGTATAGGGGGGATAAAATGTATAATGTATAGGGGGATACAATGTATGAGGTATAGGGGGGATACAATGTATAATGTATAGGGGGATACAATGTATAATGTATAGGGGGATACAATGTATGAGGTATAGGGGGGATACAATGTATAGGGGGGATACAATGTATAATGTATAGGGGGATACAATGTATAATGTATAGGGGGGATACAATGTATAATGTATAGGGGGGATACAATGTATGAAGTATAGGGGGATACACAATGTATAATGTATAGGGGGATATAATGTATAGGGGGTACAATGTATAATGTATAGGGGAGATACAATGTATGAGGTATAGGGGGGATACAATGTATGAGGTATAGGGGGGTATAATGTATAGGGGGATACAATGTATGAGGTATAGGGGGGATACAATGTATAATGTATAGGGGGATACAATGTATGAGGTATAGGGGGGATACAATGTATAATGTATAGGGGGGATACAATGTATGAGGTATAGGGGGGATACAATGTATGAGGTATAGGGGGGATACAATGTATGAGGTATAGGGGGGATACAATGTATAATGTATAGGGGGATACAATGTATAGGGGGATACAATGTATGAGGTATAGGGGGATACAATGTATAATGTATAGGGGAGATACAATGTATAATGTATAGGGGGATACAATGTATGAGGTATAGGGGGGATACAATGTATGAGGTATAGGGGGATACAATGTATAATGTATAGGGGGATATAATGTATAGGGTGATACAATGTATAATGTATAGGGGGATACAATGTATGAGGTATAGGGGGGATACAATGTATAATGTATAGGGGGATACAATGTATGAGGTATAGGGGGATACAATGTATAATGTATAGGGGAGATACAATGCATAGGGTGATACAATGTATAATGTATAGGGGGATACAATGTATAATGTATAGGGGAGATACAATGCATAGGGTGATACAATGTGTAATGTATAGGGGGATACAATGTATAATGTATAGGGGGATACAATGTATAATGTATAGGGGAGATACATTGTATAGGGGAGATACAATGTATAGGGGGAATATAATGTATAATGTATGGGGGGATACAATGTATAATGTATAGGGGGATATAATGTATAATGTATAGGGGGATACAATGTATGAGGTATAGGGGGATACAATGTATAATGTATAGGGGGGATACAATGTATGAGGTATAGGGGAATACAATGTATAATGTATAGGGGGATAAAATGTATGAGGTATAGGGGGATACAATATATATGTATAGGGGAGATACAATGTATAATGTATAGGGGGATACCATGTATAATGTATAGGGGAATATAATGTATAGGGGGATACAATGTATAGGGGGGATACAATGTATAATGTATAGGGGAATACAATGTATAACGTATAGGGGGATACAGTGTGTAGTGTATAGGGGGATACAGTGTATAATGTATAGGGGGATACAATGTATGAGGTATAGGGGGGATATAATGTATAGGGGGTATAATGTATAGGGAGATACAATGTATGAGGTATAGGGGATACAATGTATAATGTATAGGGGGGCATAATGTATAGGGGGATACAATGTATGAGGTATAGGGGGGATACAATGTATAATGTATAGGGGGATACAATGTATAATGTATAGGGAGATACAATGTATAATGTATAGGAGGGATATAATGTATAGGGGGATACAATGTATGAGGTATAGGGGGGATACAATGTATGAGGTATAGGCAGGATACAATGTATGAGGTATAGGGGGGTATAATGTATAGGGGGATACAATGTATAGGGGATGCAATGTATAATGTATAGGGGGATACAATGTATAATGTATAGGGGGATACAATGTATGAGGTATAGGGGGATACAATGTATGAGGTATAGGGGGATACAATGTATAATGTATAGGGGAGATACAATGTATAATGTATAGGGGGGATACAATGTATGAGTTATAGGGGGATACAATGTATAATGTATAGGGGGGATATAATGTATAGGGGGATACAATGTATAATGTATAGGGGGATACAATGTATGAGGTATAGGGGGGATACAATGTATAATGTATAGGGGGATACAATGTATGAGGTATAGGGGGATACAATGTATAATGTATAGGGGAGATACAATGTATAGGGTGATATAATGTATAGGGGGATACCATGTATAATGTATAGGGGAGATACATTGTATAGGGGAGATACAATGTATAGGGGGAATACAATGTATAATGTATAGGGGATATAATGTATGAGGTATAGGGGAATACAATGTATAATGTATAGAGGAGATATAATGTATAGGGGGTACAATATATATGTATAGGGGGATACAATGTATAATGTATAGGGGGAATATAATGTATAAGGGGGATATAATGTATAGGGGGATACAGTGTATAATGTATAGGGGGATACAGTGTATAATATATAGGGGATACAATGTATGAGGTATAGGGGGGATAGAATGTATAGGGGGTATAATGTATAGGGAGATACAATGTATGAGTTATGGGGGTATACATTGTATGAGGTATAGGGGGATATAATGTATAGGGGCATAATGTATAGGGGGATACAATGTATGAGTTATAGGGAGATACAATGTATGAGGTATAGGGGGGATACAATGTATAATGTATAGGGGTACCATGTATAATGTATAGGGGAGATACATTGTATAGGGGAGATACAATGTATAGGGGGAATACAATGTATAATGTATAGGGGGATATAATGTATGAGGTATAGGGGAATACAATGTATAATGTATAGAGGAGATACAATGTATAGGGGGATACAATGTATAATGTATAGGGGGATACAATATATATGTATAGGGGGATACAATGTATAATGTATAGGGGGAATATAATGTATAAGGGGGATATAATGTATAGGGGGATACCGTGTATAATGTATAGGGGGGATACAGTGTATAATGTATAGGGGGATACAGTGTATAATGTATAGGGGGATACAATGTATGAGGTATAGGGGGGATATAATGTATTGGGGTATAATGTATAGGGAGATACAATGTATGAGGTATAGGGGGATACAATGTATGAGATATGGGGGTATACATTGTATGAGGTATAGGGGGATATAATGTATAGGGGGCATAATGTATAGGGGGATACAATGTATGAGTTATAGGGAGATACAATGTATGAGGTATAGGGGGGATACAATGTATGAGGTATAAGGGGGATACAATGTATGATGTATAGGGGGTATAATGTATAGGGGGATACAATGTATGAGTTATAGGGGGATACAATGTATGAGGTATATGGGGGATACAATGTATGAGGTATAGGGGAGATACAATGTATAGGGGGTATAATGTATGAGGTATGGGGGGGTACAATGTTTGAGGTATAGGGGGATGCATTGTATGAGTTATAGGGGGGATACAATGTATGAGGTATAGGGGGGGGATACAATGTATGAGGTATAGGGGGGATACATTCTATGAGGCATGGGGGGTACATTGTATGAGGTATAGGGGGGATACAATGTGTGAATGAGGCTCTATCACTGTCTTTTCTATAGACTGTCTCTGTAGATGATGAATGAGGCTCTATGGCGGTCTCTTCTATGCAGGGTCTCTGTCTGTCTCCTATAGACCCTCTCTGCCTGTATCACTGTCTCTTCTATTGAGGGTCTCTTCTATGGAAGTGTCTTCTATGGTTGTCTCTTCTACGTCCTGTATTTATTCTATTGCAGTCTCTTCTATTGCTGTGTCTTCTATGGAGGTCTCTTTTATGGAGGTCTCTTCTATGGAGGGTCTCTATCTGTCTCTATAGACCCTCTGTGTCTGTATGGCAGTCTCTTCTATGGCGGTCTCTTTTATGGAGGGTCTCTGCCTGTCTCTATAGACCCTCTGTGTCTGAATGGCAGTCTCTTCTATGGTGGTCTCTTCTATGGAGGTCTCTTCTATGGAGGTCTCTTTTATGGAGGGTCTCTGCCTGTCTCTATAGACCCTCTGTGTCTGTATGGCAGTCTCTTCTATGGAGGTCTCTTCTATGGTGGTCTCTTCTATGGTGGTCTCTTCTATGGCGGTCTCTTCTATGGAGGTCTCTTTTATGGAGGGTCTCTGCCTGTCTCTATAGACCCTCTGTCTGTACGGCGGTCTCTTCTATGGCAGCCTCTTCTACTGAGGTATTTTCTATGGCGATTTCTTCTATGGAGGTCTCTTTTATGGAGGGTCTCTGCCTGTCTCTATAGACCCTGTGTGTCTGTATGGCAGTCTCTTCTATGGCGGTCTCTTCTATGGCAGTCTCTTCTATGGAGGTCTCTTCTATGGAGGTCTCTTCTATGGCGGTCTCTTCTATGGAGGTCTCTTTTATGGCGGTCTCTTCTATGGCGGTCTCTTCTATGACGGTCTCTTCTATGGCGGTCTCTTCTATGACGGTCTCTTCTATGGAGATCTCTTCTATGGTGGTCTCTTCTATGGAGGTCTCTTCTATGGCAGTCTCTTCTATGGAGGTCTCTTCTATGGAGGTCTCTTCTATGGCAGTCTCTTCTATGGAGGTCTCTTTTATGGCGGTCTCTTCTATGGAGGTCTCTTCTATGGCGGTCTCTTCTATGGCGGTCTCTTCTATGGCGGTCTCTTCTATGGCGGTCTCTTCTATGACGGTCTCTTCTATGGAGGTCTCTTCTATGGAGGTCTCTTCTATGGTGGTCTCTTCTATGGAGGTCTCTTCTATGGCGGTCTCTTCTATGGCGGTCTCTTTTATGGAGGGTCTCTGCCTGTCTCTATAGACCCTCTGTCTGTACAGCGGTCTCTTCTATGGCGGCCTCTTCTACTGAGGTCTTTTCTATGGCGATTTCTTCTACGGAGGTCTCTTTTATGGAGGGTCTCTGCCTGTCTTTATAGACCCTGTGTGTCTGTATAGCAGTCTCTTCTATGGCGGTCTCTTCTATGGAGGTCTCTTCTATGGCGGTCTCTTCTATGGCAGTCTCTTCTATGGCAGTCTCTTCTATGGCAGTCTCTTCTATTGAGGTCTCTTCTATGGAGGTCTCTTTTATGGCGGTCTCTTCTATGGAGGTCTCTTCTATGGCGGTCTCTTCTATGGAGGTCTCTTCTATGGAGGTCTCTTCTATGCTGGTCTCTTCTATGGAGGTCTCTTCTATGGAGGTCTCTTCTATGGCGGTCTCTTCTATGCTGGTCTCTTCTATGACGGTCTCTTCTATGGCGTCCTCCTCTATGCTGGTCTCTTCTATGGAGGTCTCTTCTATGGCGGTCTCTTTTATGGAGGGTCTCTGCCTCTCTCTATAGACCCTCTGTCTGTATGGCGGTCTCTTCTATGGCGGTCTCTTCTGTGGCGGTCTCCTTTATGGAGGTCTCTTCTGTGGCGGTCTCTTCTGTGGCGGTCTCTTCTATGGAGGGCTCTTTAATGCTGGTCTCTTCTATGGAGGTCTCCTCTATGGCGGTCTCTTCTGTGGCTGTCTCTGTGATTGAGGTGTGGTGTCTCTTGCGCAGGCAGTGATGGATGCTGTGTGCAGCACCACGGAGTCATTATGTTCGGTGTACATGACATGATAATTACACATCACATATTCTGCATTCAGTCTGATTGGCAGCACTTACCGTGTTCCCAGCGCTGTCTATTACCATACAATAGATGGAGGGCGGGGGAGGGGAATGGTGTACAGGTAACCCACGTGGAGGGGGGGGGGGTGAGAGTGTGAGTTTAGGTGTCTGGATTGTATGGAGGGTCCTCATAGAAAAGTCCAGACTGAGGTCCCCAGACAGCTGGACTCCGGCAGGTATAGGTGACACTAATGACGGAGACATCAGATATGGGGCCGTGACACATCCCCCGCACTGATCACACTTCCCGCACATTCTTCTCTAATACATGTCTGTTGTCTTTTAGTGTTTTATTATTTCTATTGATACTTCCTTCTATGATATTCATATTGTATTTGCTGTATGTAGCTCACACCACCCTGTTTCTGCTTTTCTGCCATTTCTGCAGTCAGGGCACACCTGCTACTTGCCCGGTACCCCCCCTTCTGTGTAGAGGGGGGCGAGCGGTGTTAATGTTTTTTTGAGACAGCAGTACCATCGCTATCTCCGCCGGGACAGATCTTCCCCCTGAAACTCCTTTCCTAAAGATGGGCCCCCTTCAACCGGGCAGCCTGGGATCCCTCTCCGAAGCGTAGGCCCTCGATAGGAGAGTGGGGCCCACTATGCAGCAGCAGAGCCTCGGGCTAAAGGGGCCCGAGACCAAACACACACATCCCGTGCCATGAGGGCCACGAGACACTCTCACTGGACCAGAGGTCCCCCCCCTCCGAATGCCTTGGGGCTCCCCCCCCCGGAATCGCCTTACGCCAAAAGGCATCTGCCCATTTGTACCCTCTCCCGGCATGCACAGCGGGTAGACCACGCCCACTGCACGGCTGCCGAGAGAAGACACCCAAGGTGCTGTGATCCAACCTGTGACGGCGGTGACAGTGCCACCTGCAGGCAAAGGAGAATAACACTGCCGGGCAGTATCACACCCCGAGCAGAGCAAATAATTGAAATTGTAATAGGTCTGAGCCCAACTACTGTCTCAGACTGCCCCTAAATTTACACATATAGTGCCCCAAAATTGGGGTGGGCGCTACATGTATGTTATGTGTCATTGGGTGTCTTCTATAGATGGCCTCTCTCTGGTAGTAGTTGGTCTATAGAAGGCCACTGTCTGGTAGTAGTTGGTCTATAGATGATCTCTTTCTGGTAGTAGTTGGTCTATAGATGGCCTCTGTCTGGTAGTAGTTGGTCTATAGATGGCCTCTCTCTGGTAGTAGTTGGTCTATAGATGGCCTCTCTCTGGTAGTAGTTGGTCTATAGATGGCCTCTGTCTGGTAGTAGTTGGTCTATAGATGGCCTCTCTCTGGTAGTAGTTGGTCTATAGATGGTCTCTCTCTGGTAGTAGTTGGTCTATAGATGGCCTCTATCTTGTAGTAGAGCGTCTAAGGATGGCCTCTCTCTGGTAGTAGTTGGTCTATAGATGGCCTCTCTCTGGTAGTAATTGGTCTATAGATGGCCTCTCTCTGGTAGTAGTTGGTCTATAGATGGTCTCTCTTTGGTAGTAGTTGATCTATAGATGGCCTCTCTCTGGTAGTAGTTGGTCTATAGATGATCTCTTTCTGGTAGTAGTTGGTCTATAGATGGCCTCTCTCTGGTAGTAGTTGGTCTATAGATGGCCTCTGTCTGGTAGTAGTTGGTCTATAGATCTCTTTCTGGTAGTAGTTGGTCTATAGATGGCCTCTGTCTGGTAGTAGTTGGTCTATAGATGGCCTCTCTCTTGTAGTAGTTGATCTATAGATGGCCTCTGTCTGGTAGTAGTTGATCTATAGATGGCCTCTCTCTGGTAGTAGTTGGTCTATAGATGGTCTCTTTCTGGTAGTAATTGGTCTATAGATGGCCTCTCTCTGGTAGTAGTTGATCTATAGATGGCCTCTCTCTGGTAATAGTTGGTCTATAGATGGTCTCTGTCTGGTAGTAGTTGATCTATAGATGGCATCTCTCTGGTAGTAGTTGATCTATAGATGGCCTCTCTCTGGTAGTAGTTGATCTACAGATGGCCTCTCTCTGGTAGTAGTTGATCTATAGATGGCCTCTGTCTGGTAGTAGTTGATCTATAGATGGCCTCTCTCTGGTAGTAGTTGATCTATAGATGGCCTCTCTCTGGTAGTAGTTGATCTACAGATGGCCTCTCTCTGGTAGTAGTTGATCTACAGATGGCCTCTCTCTGGTAGTAGTTGGTCTATAGATGGCCTCTCTCTGGTAGTAGTTGGTCTATAGATGGCCTCTCTCTGGTAGTAGATGGTCTATAGATGGCCTCTGTCTGGTAGTAGTTGATCTATAGATGGCCTCTGTCTGGTAGTAGTTGGTCTATAGATGGCCTCTCTCTGGTAGTAGTTGGTCTATAGATGGCCTCTCTCTGGTAGTAGTTGGTCTATAGATGGCCTCTCTCTGGTAGTAGTTGATCTATAGATGGCCTCTCTCTGGTAGTAGTTGGTCTATAGATGGCCTTTCTCTGGTAGTAGTTGGTCTATAGATGGCCTCTCTCTCTGGTAGTAATTGGTCTATAGATGGCCTCTCTCTCTGGTAGTAATTGGTCTATAGTTGGCCTCTCTCTCTCTGGTAGTAGTTGATCTATAGATGGCCTCTGTCTGGTAGTAGTTGGTCTATAGATGGCCTCTCTCTGGTAGTAGTTGGTCTATAGATGGACTCTCTCTCTGGTAGTAGTTGGTCTATAGATGGCCTCTCTCTCTGGTAGTAGTTGGTATATAGATGGCCTCTCTCTCTGGTAGTAATTGGTCTATAGATGGCCTCTCTCTCTCTGGTAGTAGTTGATCTATAGATGGCCTCTCTCTGGTAGTAGTTGGTCTATAGATGGCCTCTCTCTGGTAGTAGTTGATCTATAGATGACCTCTCTCTGGTAGTAGTTGGTCTATAGATGGCCTCTCTCTGGTAGTAGTTGGTCTATAGATGGCCTCTCTCTGGTAGTAGTTGGTCTATAGATGGCCTCTCTCTGGTAGTAGTTGGTCTATAGATGGCCTCTCTCTGGTAGTAGTTGGTCTATAGATGACCTCTCTCTGGTAGTAGTTGGTCTATAGATGGCCTCTCTCTCTCTGGTAGTAGTTGGTCTATAGATGGCCTTTCTCTGGTAGTAGTTGGTCTATAGATGGCCTCTCTCTCTGGTAGTAGTTGGTATATAGATGGCCTCTCTCTCTGGTAGTAATTGGTCTATAGATGGCCTCTCTCTCTCTGGTAGTAGTTGATCTATAGATGGCCTCTCTCTGGTAGTAGTTGGTCTATAGATGGCCTCTCTCTGGTAGTAGTTGATCTATAGATGACCTCTCTCTGGTAGTAGTTGGTCTATAGATGGCCTCTCTCTGGTAGTAGTTGGTCTATAGATGGCCTCTCTCTGGTAGTAGTTGGTCTATAGATGGCCTCTCTCTGGTAGTAGTTGATCTATAGATGACCTCTCTCTGGTAGTAGTTGATCTATAGATGGCCTCTCTCTGGTAGTAGTTGGTCTATAGATGGCCTCTCTCTGGTAGTAGTTGGTCTATAGATGGCCTCTCTCTGGTAGTAGTTGGTCTATAGATGGCCTCTCTCTGGTAGTAGTTGGTCTATAGATGGCCTCTCTCTGGTAGTAGTTGGTCTATAGATGGTCTCTCTCTCTGGTAGTAGTAAGTAATTAATCCTAAGACCTCATACACACTATTATATTTTCTGCAGATTTTTGTCTTCAGATTTACCAAATTCATGTAATATGAGGTCAAACCTCAAGAGTTTCGATTTGTATGGAATCAGGCCGGCCCTCGCACTACACGGTTTGATGTCAAAATTCTGCAGAGGAGACAATTTGATTGGTTGCTGGGAGGCAATACAGAGAGTTCTTATGAAATATACTTTATTGAATAGAGCCCAGCGTGTCTGACTATGACGGCCACCCCCCCTCCCCCCCTATAGCATATTTACAGACGGTAGATAACGCTTTGTAGTTTATTTTGGGTGCCGTCTCCATGGAATGGTCACAAAGTGGCACTTATCCTTCCTATTATAATCCCTCTGAGTGGCTGAGCTCTCCCGGCACATTGACCGTCTAACAAGGTAAATCTTCATCTGAAAACTCGGCAAACGCCGTATCTATAGCAACCCCCGCGCTCTTCTCTCTGGGGGCCGGAAAACAGATGATCTATTAATTGCAGAGAGATGAACCGGCGTTCCTATACACTAATTCCTCTCCGCCCCAGTGCCTGACTTTCCGCCAACGCTCAGAGGATCGCACTTCTGGGTGCGTGCGTCGTGTCAGTTATCGGCACGGTGTACTGCCAGCGGAGGGCCGGCCCCCGACTTCTCGCTCTCCCCTCTGGAATACATATTGGTAGAAGGAATACATGTTTACTCATACCGAAATCTCAGTGTTGGGTTCCTCCGCAAATATCGGGGCCCTAAATTACCTGTCAGTGTGGTCAGGGATGGAGTCTTGTTGGTATATACGGCTCCTTTCATCGTGGCAACCTGTCAGGGGATTTGTGTAAAAAAAAAAAAAAGTTTTAAAAATTGGTTAGAGTTCCACTTTAAAGGTACACAGCCAGTCTCTGCCAAACATTCACAACGAAATGCCAGTTGCCTGGCTGTCATGCAGGTCTATAGGTTGTGATACCTTCAGAGACACTGACCGAGACTATCAGTACATTGAATAGAATCAACCAATAGGGAGTATTCACATGTGGATCCACTGAGCTCCAACTACAGGGGAGGACATGGGCCACCTGAGCAACACACACAACTCCAGAACATGCAGTGTTAGATATAGCAACATATACTGGACAGCGCCATTCCCTGACCTACCACCTGATGGCGCTCCCACACCAGAGGACATATGTAGGGCAATAAGTGGGTATTCTCATGCTGTACAGAGAATACTGAGCCAATCACATCAGTCTCTGCACCAGAGGAACTTACACTCAGAGGGGGAAGTGTGGTCATCGGTGAGATGTAGATTGGGTCGGTGAGATGTAGATTGGGTCGGTGAGATGTAGATTGGGTCGGTGAGATGTAGATTGGGCTGGTGAGATGTAGATTGGGTGTTGGTGAGACGTAGATTGGGTGTTGGTGAGACGTAGATTGGGTGTTGGTGAGACGTAGATTGGGTGTAGGTGAGATATAGATTGGGTTGGTGAGATGTAGATTGGGCTGGTGAGATGTAGATTGGGTGTTGGTGAGATATAGATTGGGTTGGTGAGATGTAGATTGGGTGTTGGTGAGACGTGGATTGGGTCGGTGAGATGTAGATTGGGTTGGTAAGATATACTCCATATATATATATATATATACACATATATACATATATATATACATACCATATATATACCACATGAGCACCTCCTGTAGCCAGTCTGTGGGAGGAGAATTATTGGTAGGGGATCAAATACTTATTTTACTCACTGAACTGCAACTCACAAATAAGCGATTTTTTCAGAAGATTTTATTTCGGTGTCTGAGATAAATAAAGCTTTGGTTTAGCCCGACGTCTCTGGCGGTTGTAGAGAAGTGGAATGGAGGGGGTCACCCATCCCCCATGGTACGGCTGGTGGGCTCTTCTATCTATAAATATTAGTTTATAAGAAGAGCGCACGTCTCTTTAAAGATTCCAGCCATCCTGTGGAATGACAAAACATTTTGGGGGCGGAGTCTGCGTGTAATGAAGCGAGGGGAGGTGGGTGATCGTCTATGTTCTGAACATCTCTCGGAATGTAATTGGGTTAATGACGATAATTGGGGAGCATGTCCAACATCCCAGCCGGCTGATCAATAGGAACGTCTTCCTGACTGGCATGGTGATGGCGGAATTAATATGTCAGATAATGGAAGAGCCGCGTCTCTGCAGATCGCCTCTCCACCCGCCACAAGAAACTTCCCCCAACACTCCACCCAGAAACAACTCTGCTTCGTGATTTATATTCCGTGACTAACAACCCTCGGTGACAACCCTCGGTGACAACCCTCGGTGACAACGTGTCTCGTATTGCTGTATCCATCTGATATCTGGTCATATACACTCACCGGCCACTTTATTAGGTACAACTGGTCAGTTGCTCGGTAACACAAATTGCTAATCAGCCAATCACACGGCAGCAACTCAATGCATTTAGGCATCTAGACGTGGTGAAGACGACTTGCTGAAGTTCAAACCGAGCCTCAGAATGGGGAAGAAGCAGGATTGAAGTGACTCTGAACGTGGATTGGTTGTTGGTGGCAGACGGGCTGGTCTGAGTATTTCTGGGATTTTCACACACAACCATCTCTCGGGTTTACAGAGAATGGTGGGGAAAAGAGAAAATATCCAGTGAGCGGCAGTTGTGTGGTGGAAAATGCCTTGTTGAGGTCAGAGGAGAATGGGCAGACTGGTTCCAGATGATAGAAAGACAACAGGAACTCAAATAACCCCTTGTTACACCCAAGGTATGCAGAATACCATCTGTAAACCCACAACACATCCAACCTTGAAGCAGATGGGCTACAGCAGCAGAAGACCACACCGGGTGCCACTCCTGTCAGCTAAGAACAAGAAACTGAGGCTACAATTGGCACAGGATCACCAACATTGGACAATAGAAGATTTGAAAAACGTCTCTGGGTCTGATGAGTCTGGATTTCATCTCCAACATTCAGATGGTGGGGTCAGAGATTGGCGCATGGATTCATCCTGCCTTGTATCACCGGTTCAGGCTGGTGGTGGGGGTGTAATGGTGTGGGGGGATGGGGTATCACCGGTTCAGGCTGGTGGTGGGGGTGTAATGGTGTGGGGGATGGGGGATGGGGTATCACTGGTTCAGGCTGGTGGTGGGGTTGTAATGGTGTGGGGGGATGGGGTATCACCGGTTCAGGCTGGTGATGGGGGTGTAATGGAGTGGGGGATGGGGTATCACCGGTTCAGGCTGGTGGTGGGGGGGGGGGAATGGTGTGGGGGGATGGGGTATCACCGGATCAGGCTGGTGATGGGGGTGTAATGGTGTGGGGGATGGGGTATCACCGGTTCAGGCTGGTGGTGGGGGGTGTAATGGAGTGGGGGATGGGGTATCACCGGTTCAGGCTGGTGGTGGGGTTGTAATGATGTGGGGGGATGGGGTATCACCGGTTCAGGCTGGTGGTGGGGGTGTAATGGTGTGGGGGATGTGGTATCATCGGTTCAGGCTGGTGGTGGGGGGGGGGAATGGTGTGTGGGGGATGGGGTATCACCGGTTCAGGCTGGTGGTGGGGGTGTCATGGTGTGGGGGATGGCGTATCACCGGTTCAGGCTGGTGGTGGGGGTGTAATGGTGTGGGGGATGGGGTATCACCGGATCAGGCTGGTGGTGGGGGTGTCATGGTGTGGGGGATGGGGTATCACCGGATCAGGTTGGTGGTGGGGGGTGTAATGGTGTGGGGGATGGGATATCACCGGTTCAGGCTGGTGGTGGGGGTGTAATGGTGTGGGGGATGGGATATCACCGGTTCAGGCTGGTGGTGGGGGTGTAATGGTGTGGGGGATGGGATATCACTGGTTCAGGCTGGTGGTGGGGGTGTAATGGTGTGGGGGATGTGGTATCATCGGTTCAGGCTGGTGGTGGGGGGGGGAATGGTGTGTGGGGGATGGGGTATCACCGGTTCAGGCTGGTGGTGGGGGTGTCATGGTGTGGGGGATGGGGTATCACCGGTTCAGGCTGGTGGTGGGGGTGTAATGGTGTGGGGGATGGGGTATCACCGGATCAGGTTGGTGGTGGGGGTGTAATGGTGTGGGGGATGTGGTATCATCGGTTCAGGCTGGTGGTGGGGGGGGGAATGGTGTGTGGGGGATGGGGTATCACCGGTTCAGGCTGGTGGTGGGGGTGTCATGGTGTGGGGGATGGGGTATCACCGGTTCAGGCTGGTGGTGGGGGTGTAATGGTGTGGGGGATGGGGTATCACCGGTTCAGGCTGGTGGTGGGGGTGTAATGGTGTGGGGGATGGGATATCACCGGATCAGGCTGGTGGTGGGGGTGTAATGGTGTGGGGGATGGGATATCACCGGTTCAGGCTGGTGGTGGGGGTGTAATGGTGTGGGGGATGGGATATCACCGGTTCAGGCTGGTGGTGGGGGTGTAATGGTGTGGGGGATGTGGTATCATCGGTTCAGGCTGGTGGTGGGGGGGGGAATGGTGTGTGGGGGATGGGGTATCACCGGTTCAGGCTGGTGGTGGGGGTGTCATGGTGTGGGGGATGGGGTATCACCGGTTCAGGCTGGTGGTGGGGGTGTAATGGTGTGGGGGATGGGGTATCACCGGATCAGGTTGGTGGTGGGGGTGTAATGGTGTGGGGGATGTGGTATCATCGGTTCAGGCTGGTGGTGGGGGGGGGAATGGTGTGTGGGGGATGGGGTATCACCGGTTCAGGCTGGTGGTGGGGGTGTCATGGTGTGGGGGATGGGGTATCACCGGTTCAGGCTGGTGGTGGGGGGTGTAATGGTGTGGGGGATGGGGTATCACCGGTTCAGGCTGGTGGTGGGGGTGTAATGGTGTGGGGGATGGGGTATCACCGGTTCAGGCTGGTGGTGGGGGTGTAATGGTGTGGGGGATGGGATATCACCGGTTCAGGCTGGTGGTGGGGGTGTAATGGTGTGGGGGATGGGATATCACCGGTTCAGGCTGGTGGTGGGGGTGTAATGGTGTGGGGGATGGGGTATCACCGGTTCAGGCTGGTGGTGGGGGTGTAATGGTGTGGGGGATGGGGTATCACCGGTTCAGGCTGGTGGTGGGGGTGTAATGGTGTGGGGGATGGGGTATCACCAGTTCAGGCTGGTGGTGGGGGGGAAATGGTGTGTGGGGGATGGGATATCACCGGTTCAGGCTGGTGGTGGTGTGGGGGATGGGCACACTTTGGGACCCCCATCTTCTGATGGCTCCTTCCAGCAGGATAATGCACCAGGTCACAAAGCTCCAATCATCTCACCACTGGACAATGAGGTCACTGGACTCCAATGGCCTCCACACTCACCACATCTCATCCAATAGAGCACCTTTGGGATGTGGTGGAACGGGAGATTGGCATCATGGATGTGAAGCCGACAAATCTGCAGCAACTGTGTGATGTTATCATGTCACTATGGAGAAAAATCTCTGAGGAACGTTTCCAACACCTTGTTGTATCTCTGCCACCAAGAATGAAGGCAAAAGGGGGTCAACCCGCTACTACAAGGAGGACCTAATAAAGTGACCAGTGAGTGTATAATGTGACACCCTCAGTCTGACCCTTCAGAGACCTTCCCCCTCCCAGGACAACAGACTGAGAGTGACCGTCACCGCGACACAGTTTGTCCACAGCGAACCCTTTACTCACACGCGGTACCTACCCCCACCACGTGTGTTAGCAGAAGCGCGTTCCGTTCACATCATCTGCAATTCTGACTTGTAAAGATGTTGGTGTCATTCGCTGCCACATCCAGACAGGAGCGTAACAGAGATTACACCGAGGCAGATCCTTCACTGAGTTCTTCAGTTCTGGTCCTAACATTCAGAAGTTCCGTTTAACGAGTTTTAAATGTCAGTTGAAAAAGAGAAGAACGGGGCATTCAATATTTACAGAAAGGTTATTAGAGATGTTGGTGAAGGTTCTCATGGATCCAGGTCATGGGATATGTAGTAGTAGTTGGTCTCATGTATATCCAGGTCATGGTGGATCTAGTAGTAGTTGTAGGTACAGATGGCAGCAGGAAAAACAACAGCAAGGCACTGACAGGGAAGGCACAATAACCTGGCAAAGAGGTGTCTGTTGTCGGTCAGGAAAGGGCGCCATGTGTAGTGTCTGTTGTCGGTCAGGAAAGGGGGCCATGTGTACTGTCTGTAGTCGGTCAGGAAAGGGCGCCATGTGTAGTGTCTGTAGTTGGTCAGGAAAGGGCGCCATGTGTACTGTCTGTTGTCGGTCAGGAAAGGGGGCCATGTGTACTGTCTGTAGTCGGTCAGGAAAGGGCGCCATGTGTAGTGTCTGTAGTCGGTCAGGAAAGGGGGCCATGTGTAGTGTCTGTAGTCGGTCAGGAAAGGGGGCCATGTGTAGTGTCTGTTGTCGGTCAGGAAAGGGGGCCATGTGTACTGTCTGTAGTCGGTCAGGAAAGGGCGCCATGTGTAGTGTCTGTTGTCGGTCAGGAAAGGGGGCCATGTGTAGTGTCTGTAGTCGATCAGGAAAGGGGGCCATGTGTAGTGTCTGTTGTCGGTCAGGAAAGGGCGCCATGTGTACTGTCTGTAGTCGATCAGGAAAGGGGGCCATGTGTAGTGTCTGTAGTCGGTCAGGAAAGGGCGCCATGTGTAGTGTCTGTAGTCGGTCAGGAAAGGGCGCCATGTGTAGTGTCTGTAGTCGGTCAGGAAAGGGCGCCATGTGTAGTGTCTGTAGTCGGTCAGGAAAGGGCGCCATGTGTAGTGTCTGTAGTCGCTCAGGAAAGGGCGCCATGTGTAGTGTCTGTAGTCGGTCAGGAAAGGGGGCCATGTGTAGTGTCTGTAGTCGGTCAGGAAAGGGCGCCATGTGTAGTGTCTGTAGTCGGTCAGGAAAGGGCGCCATGTGTAGTGTCTGTAGTCGGTCAGGAAAGGGGGCCATGTGTAGTGTCTGTAGTCGGTCAGGAAAGGGGGCCATGTGTAGTGTCTGTAGTCAGTCAGGAAAGGGCGCCATGTGTAGTGTCTGTAGTCGATCAGGAAAGGGGGCCATGTGTAGTGTCTGTTGTCGGTCAGGAAAGGGGGCCATGTGTAGTGTCTGTTGTTGGTCAGGAAAGGGGGCCATGTGTAGTGTCTGTAGTCGGTCAGGAAAGGGGGCCATGTGTAGTGTCTGTTGTCGGTCAGGAAAGGGGGCCATGTGTAGTGTCTGTTGTCGGTCAGGAAAGGGCGCCATGTGTAGTGTCTGTAGTCGGTCAGGAAAGGGCGCCATGTGTAGTGTCTGTAGTCGGTCAGGAAAGGGGGCCATGTGTAGTGTCTGTAGTCGGTCAGGAAAGGGCGCCATGTGTAGTGTCTGTAGTCGATCAGGAAAGGGGGCCATGTGTAGTGTCTGTTGTCGGTCAGGAAAGGGCGCCATGTGTACTGTCTGTAGTCGGTCAGGAAAGGGGTCCATGTGTAGTGTCTGTAGTCGGTCAGGAAAGGGCGCCATGTGTAGTGTCTGTAGTCGGTCAGGAAAGGGCGCCATGTGTAGTGTCTGTAGTCGCTCAGGAAAGGGCGCCATGTGTAGTGTCTGTAGTCGCTCAGGAAAGGGCGCCATGTGTAGTGTCTGTAGTCGCTCAGGAAAGGGGGCCATGTGTAGTGTCTGTAGTCGCTCAGGAAAGGGCGTCATGTGTAGTGTCTGTAGTCGGTCAGGAAAGGGCGCCATGTGTAGTGTCTGTAGTCGGTCAGGAAAGGGCGCCATGTGTAGTGTCTGTTGTCGGTCAGGAAAGGGCGCCATGTGTAGTGTCTGTAGTCGGTCAGGAAAGGGCGCCATGTGTAGTGTCTGTTGTCGGTCAGGAAAGGGCGCCATGTGTAGTGTCTGTAGTCGGTCAGGAAAGGGCGCCATGTGTAGTGTCTGTAGTCGGTCAGGAAAGGGCGTCATGTGTAGTGTCTGTAGTCGGTCAGGAAAGGGCGCCATGTGTAGTGTCTGTTGTCGGTCAGGAAAGGGCGCCATGTGTAGTGTCTGTAGTCGCTCAGGAAAGGGGGCCATGTGTAGTGTCTGTAGTCGGTCAGGAAAGGGCGTCATGTGTAGTGTCTGTAGTCGGTCAGGAAAGGGCGCCATGTGTAGTGTCTGTAGTCGGTCAGGAAAGGGCGCCATGTGTAGTGTCTGTTGTCGGTCAGGAAAGGGCGCCATGTGTAGTGTCTGTAGTCGGTCAGGAAAGGGCGCCATGTGTAGTGTCTGTAGTCGGTCAGGAAAGGGCGCCATGTGTAGTGTCTGTAGTCGGTCAGGAAAGGGCGCCATGTGTAGTGTCTGTAGTCGGTCAGGAAAGGGCGCCATGTGTAGTGTCTGTTGTCGGTCAGGAAAGGGCGCCATGTGTAGTGTCTGTAGTCGGTCAGGAAAGGGCGCCATGTGTAGTGTCTGTAGTCGGTCAGGAAAGGGCGCCATGTGTAGTGTCTGTAGTCGGTCAGGAAAGGGGGCCATGTGTAGTGTCTGTTGTCGGTCAGGAAAGGGGGCCATGTGTACTGTCTGTAGTCGGTCAGGAAAGGGCGCCATGTGTAGTGTCTGTTGTCGGTCAGGAAAGGGGGCCATGTGTAGTGTCTGTAGTCGATCAGGAAAGGGGGCCATGTGTAGTGTCTGTTGTCGGTCAGGAAAGGGCGCCATGTGTACTGTCTGTAGTCGGTCAGGAAAGGGGGCCATGTGTAGTGTCTGTAGTCGGTCAGGAAAGGGCGCCATGTGTAGTGTCTGTAGTCGGTCAGGAAAGGGCGCCATGTGTAGTGTCTGTAGTCGGTCAGGAAAGGGGGCCATGTGTAGTGTCTGTTGTCGGTCAGGAAAGGGCGCCATGTGTACTGTCTGTAGTCGGTCAGGAAAGGGGGCCATGTGTAGTGTCTGTAGTCGGTCAGGAAAGGGCGCCATGTGTAGTGTCTGTAGTCGGTCAGGAAAGGGCGCCATGTGTAGTGTCTGTAGTCGCTCAGGAAAGGGCGCCATGTGTAGTGTCTGTAGTCGCTCAGGAAAGGGCGCCATGTGTAGTGTCTGTAGTCGCTCAGGAAAGGGGGCCATGTGTAGTGTCTGTAGTCGCTCAGGAAAGGGCGTCATGTGTAGTGTCTGTAGTCGGTCAGGAAAGGGCGCCATGTGTAGTGTCTGTAGTCGGTCAGGAAAGGGCGCCATGTGTAGTGTCTGTTGTCGGTCAGGAAAGGGCGCCATGTGTAGTGTCTGTAGTCGGTCAGGAAAGGGCGCCATGTGTAGTGTCTGTTGTCGGTCAGGAAAGGGCGCCATGTGTAGTGTCTGTAGTCGGTCAGGAAAGGGCGCCATGTGTAGTGTCTGTAGTCGGTCAGGAAAGGGCGCCATGTGTAGTGTCTGTTGTCGGTCAGGAAAGGGCGCCATGTGTAGTGTCTGTAGTCGGTCAGGAAAGGGCGCCATGTGTAGTGTCTGTAGTCGGTCAGGAAAGGGCGCCATGTGTAGTGTCTGTAGTCGGTCAGGAAAGGGGGCCATGTGTAGTGTCTGTTGTCGGTCAGGAAAGGGGGCCATGTGTACTGTCTGTAGTCGGTCAGGAAAGGGCGCCATGTGTAGTGTCTGTTGTCGGTCAGGAAAGGGGGCCATGTGTAGTGTCTGTAGTCGATCAGGAAAGGGGGCCATGTGTAGTGTCTGTTGTCGGTCAGGAAAGGGCGCCATGTGTACTGTCTGTAGTCGGTCAGGAAAGGGGGCCATGTGTAGTGTCTGTAGTCGGTCAGGAAAGGGCGCCATGTGTAGTGTCTGTAGTCGGTCAGGAAAGGGCGCCATGTGTAGTGTCTGTAGTCGGTCAGGAAAGGGGGCCATGTGTACTGTCTGTTGTTGGTCAGGAAAGGGCGCCATGTGTAGTGTCTGTAGTCGGTCAGGAAAGGGCGCCATGTGTAGTGTCTGTAGTCGCTCAGGAAAGGGCGCCATGTGTAGTGTCTGTAGTCGGTCAGGAAAGGGGGCCATGTGTAGTGTCTGTAGTCGGTCAGGAAAGGGCGCCATGTGTAGTGTCTGTAGTCGGTCAGGAAAGGGCGCCATGTGTAGTGTCTGTAGTCGGTCAGGAAAGGGGACCATGTGTAGTGTCTGTAGTCGGTCAGGAAAGGGGGCCATGTGTAGTGTCTGTAGTCGCTCAGGAAAGGGCGCCATGTGTAGTGTCTGTAGTCGCTCAGGAAAGGGCGCCATGTGTAGTGTCTGTAGTCGGTCAGGAAAGGGGGCCATGTGTAGTGTCTGTAGTCGGTCAGGAAAGGGCGCCATGTGTAGTGTCTGTAGTCGGTCAGGAAAGGGCGCCATGTGTAGTGTCTGTAGTCGGTCAGGAAAGGGCGCCATGTGTAGTGTCTGTAGTCGGTCAGGAAAGGGGGCCATGTGTAGTGTCTGTAGTCGGTCAGGAAAGGGCGCCATGTGTAGTGTCTGTTGTCGGTCAGGAAAGGGGGCCATGTGTAGTGTCTGTAGTCGGTCAGGAAAGGGCGCCATGTGTAGTGTCTGTAGTCGGTCAGGAAAGGGCGCCATGTGTAGTGTCTGTAGTCGGTCAGGAAAGGGCGCCATGTGTAGTGTCTGTTGTCGGTCAGGAAAGGGCGCCATGTGTACTGTCTGTAGTCGATCAGGAAAGGGGGCCATGTGTAGTGTCTGTAGTCGGTCAGGAAAGGGGGCCATGTGTAGTGTCTGTAGTCGGTCAGGAAAGGGGGCCATGTGTAGTGTCTGTAGTCGGTCAGGAAAGGGCGCCATGTGTACTGTCTGTTGTCGGTCAGGAAAGGGCGCCATGTGTACTGTCTGTAGTCGGTCAGGAAAGAGGGCCATGTGTAGTGTCTGTAGTCGGTCAGGAAAGGGCGCCATGTGTAGTGTCTGTAGTCGGTCAGGAAAGGGCGCCATGCGTAGTGTCTGTAGTCGGTCAGGAAAGGGGGCCATGTGTAGTGTCTGTAGTCAGTCAGGAAAGGGCGCCATGTGTAGTGTCTGTAGTCGATCAGGAAAGGGGGCCATGTGTAGTGTCTGTTGTCGGTCAGGAAAGGGGGCCATGTGTAGTGTCTGTTGTCGGTCAGGAAAGGGGGCCATGTGTAGTGTCTGTAGTCGGTCAGGAAAGGGGGCCATGTGTAGTGTCTGTTGTCGGTCAGGAAAGGGGGCCATGTGTAGTGTCTGTTGTCGGTCAGGAAAGGGCGCCATGTGTAGTGTCTGTAGTCGGTCAGGAAAGGGCGCCATGTGTAGTGTCTGTAGTCGGTCAGGAAAGGGCGCCATGTGTAGTGTCTGTAGTCGGTCAGGAAAGGGGGCCATGTGTAGTGTCTGTAGTCGGTCAAGAAAGGGCGCCATGTGTAGTGTCTGTAGTCGATCAGGAAAGGGGGCCATGTGTAGTGTCTGTTGTCGGTCAGGAAAGGGCGCCATGTGTACTGTCTGTAGTCGGTCAGGAAAGGGGGCCATGTGTAGTGTCTGTAGTCGGTCAGGAAAGGGCGCCATGTGTAGTGTCTGTAGTCGGTCAGGAAAGGGCGCCATGTGTAGTGTCTGTAGTCGGTCAGGAAAGGGCGCCATGTGTAGTGTCTGTAGTCGGTCAGGAAAGGGCGCCATGTGTAGTGTCTGTAGTCGGTCAGGAAAGGGGACCATGTGTAGTGTCTGTAGTCGGTCAGGAAAGGGGGCCATGTGTAGTGTCTGTAGTCGCTCAGGAAAGGGCGCCATGTGTAGTGTCTGTAGTCGCTCAGGAAAGGGCGCCATGTGTAGTGTCTGTAGTCGGTCAGGAAAGGGGGCCATGTGTACTGTCTGTAGTCGGTCAGGAAAGGGCGCCATGTGTAGTGTCTGTAGTCGATCAGGAAAGGGGGCCATGTGTAGTGTCTGTAGTCGCTCAGGAAAGGGGACCATGTGTAGTGTCTGTAGTCGGTCAGGAAAGGGGGCCATGTGTAGTGTCTGTAGTCGCTCAGGAAAGGGCGCCATGTGTAGTGTCTGTAGTCGCTCAGGAAAGGGCGCCATGTGTAGTGTCTGTAGTCGGTCAGGAAAGGGGGCCATGTGTACTGTCTGTAGTCGGTCAGGAAAGGGCGCCATGTGTAGTGTCTGTAGTCGATCAGGAAAGGGGGCCATGTGTAGTGTCTGTTGTCGGTCAGGAAAGGGGGCCATGTGTAGTGTCTGTTGTCGGTCAGGAAAGGGGGCCATGTGTAGTGTCTGTTGTCGGTCAGGAAAGGGGGCCATGTGTAGTGTCTGTTGTCGGTCAGGAAAGGGCGCCATGTGTAGTGTCTGTAGTCGGTCAGGAAAGGGCGCCATGTGTAGTGTCTGTAGTCGGTCAGGAAAGGGCGCCATGTGTAGTGTCTGTAGTCGGTCAGGAAAGGGCGCCATGTGTAGTGTCTGTAGTCGGTCAGGAAAGGGCGCCATGTGTAGTGTCTGTAGTCGGTCAGGAAAGGGCGCCATGTGTAGTGTCTGTAGTCGGTCAGGAAAGGGGGCCATGTGTAGTGTCTGTAGTCGGTCAGGAAAGGGCGCCATGTGTAGTGTCTGTAGTCGCTCAGGAAAGGGCGCCATGTGTAGTGTCTGTAGTCGGTCAGGAAAGGGGGCCATGTGTAGTGTCTGTAGTCGGTCAGGAAAGGGCGCCATGTGTAGTGTCTGTAGTCGGTCAGGAAAGGGCGCCATGTGTAGTGTCTGTAGTCGCTCAGGAAAGGGCGCCATGTGTAGTGTCTGTAGTCGGTCAGGAAAGGGCGCCATGTGTAGTGTCTGTAGTCGCTCAGGAAAGGGCGCCATGTGTAGTGTCTGTAGTCGCTCAGGAAAGGGCGCCATGTGTAGTGTCTGTAGTCGGTCAGGAAAGGGCGCCATGTGTAGTGTCTGTAGTCGGTCAGGAAAGGGCGCCATGTGTACTGTCTGTTGTCGGTCAGGAAAGGGGGCCATGTGTAGTGTCTGTAGTCGGTCAGGAAAGGGCGCCATGTGTAGTGTCTGTAGTCGGTCAGGAAAGGGCGCCATGTGTACTGTCTGTTGTCGGTCAGGAAAGGGCGCCATGTGTACTGTCTGTAGTCGGTCAGGAAAGGGGGCCATGTGTAGTGTCTGTAGTCGGTCAGGAAAGGGCGCCATGTGTAGTGTCTGTAGTCGGTCAGGAAAGGGCGCCATGTGTAGTGTCTGTAGTCGCTCAGGAAAGGGCGCCATGTGTAGTGTCTGTAGTCGGTCAGGAAAGGGCGCCATGTGTACTGTCTGTTGTCGGTCAGGAAAGGGCGCCATGTGTACTGTCTGTTGTTGGTCAGGAAAGGGCGCCATGTGTACTGTCTGTAGTCGGTCAGGAAAGGGGGCCATGTGTAGTGTCTGTAGTCGCTCAGGAAAGGGCGCCATGTGTAGTGTCTGTAGTCGGTCAGGAAAGGGCGCCATGTGTAGTGTCTGTAGTCGCTCAGGAAAGGGCGCCATGTGTAGTGTCTGTAGTCGGTCAGGAAAGGGCGCCATGTGTAGTGTCTGTAGTCGGTCAGGAAAGGGCGCCATGTGTAGTGTCTGTAGTCGGTCAGGAAAGGGGGCCATGTGTAGTGTCTGTTGTCGGTCAGGAAAGGGCGCCATGTGTAGTGTCTGTAGTCGGTCAGGAAAGGGCGCCATGTGTACTGCCTGTTGTCGGTCAGGAAAGGGGGCCATGTGTAGTGTCTGTAGTCGGTCAGGAAAGGGCGCCATGTGTAGTGTCTGTAGTCGGTCAGGAAAGGGCGCCATGTGTACTGTCTGTAGTCGGTCAGGAAAGGGGGCCATGTGTAGTGTCTGTTGTCGGTCAGGAAAGGGCGCCATGTGTAGTGTCTGTAGTCGGTCAGGAAAGGGGGCCATGTGTAGTGTCTGTTGTCGGTCAGGAAAGGGCGCCATGTGTACTGTCTGTAGTCGGTCAGGAAAGGGGGCCATGTGTAGTGTCTGTAGTCGGTCAGGAAAGGGCGCCATGTGTAGTGTCTGTAGTCGGTCAGGAAAGGGCGCCATGTGTAGTGTCTGTAGTCGGTCAGGAAAGGGGGCCATGTGTACTGTCTGTTGTTGGTCAGGAAAGGGCGCCATGTGTAGTGTCTGTAGTCGGTCAGGAAAGGGCGCCATGTGTAGTGTCTGTAGTCGCTCAGGAAAGGGCGCCATGTGTAGTGTCTGTAGTCGGTCAGGAAAGGGGGCCATGTGTAGTGTCTGTAGTCGGTCAGGAAAGGGCGCCATGTGTAGTGTCTGTAGTCGGTCAGGAAAGGGCGCCATGTGTAGTGTCTGTAGTCGGTCAGGAAAGGGGACCATGTGTAGTGTCTGTAGTCGGTCAGGAAAGGGGGCCATGTGTAGTGTCTGTAGTCGCTCAGGAAAGGGCGCCATGTGTAGTGTCTGTAGTCGCTCAGGAAAGGGCGCCATGTGTAGTGTCTGTAGTCGGTCAGGAAAGGGGGCCATGTGTAGTGTCTGTAGTCGGTCAGGAAAGGGCGCCATGTGTAGTGTCTGTAGTCGGTCAGGAAAGGGGGCCATGTGTAGTGTCTGTAGTCGGTCAGGAAAGGGGGCCATGTGTAGTGTCTGTAGTCGGTCAGGAAAGGGGACCATGTGTAGTGTCTGTAGTCAGTCAGGAAAGGGCGCCATGTGTAGTGTCTGTAGTCGGTCAGGAAAGGGGGCCATGTGTAGTGTCTGTAGTCGGTCAGGAAAGGGCGCCATGTGTAGTGTCTGTAGTCGGTCAGGAAAGGGGGCCATGTGTAGTGTCTGTAGTCGGTCAGGAAAGGGGGCCATGTGTAGTGTCTGTAGTCGGTCAGGAAAGGGCGCCATGTGTAGTGTCTGTAGTCGGTCAGGAAAGGGCGCCATGTGTAGTGTCTGTAGTCGGTCAGGAAAGGGGGCCATGTGTAGTGTCTGTAGTCGGTCAGGAAAGGGCGCCATGTGTAGTGTCTGTAGTCGGTCAGGAAAGGGCGCCATGTGTAGTGTCTGTAGTCGGTCAGGAAAGGGCGCCATGTGTAGTGTCTGTAGTCGGTCAGGAAAGGGGGCCATGTGTAGTGTCTGTAGTCGGTCAGGAAAGGGCGCCATGTGTAGTGTCTGTTGTCGGTCAGGAAAGGGCGCCATGTGTAGTGTCTGTAGTCGGTCAGGAAAGGGCGCCATGTGTAGTGTCTGTAGTCGGTCAGGAAAGGGCGCCATGTGTAGTGTCTGTAGTCGGTCAGGAAAGGGCGCCATGTGTAGTGTCTGTTGTCGGTCAGGAAAGGGCGCCATGTGTACTGTCTGTAGTCGATCAGGAAAGGGGGCCATGTGTAGTGTCTGTAGTCGGTCAGGAAAGGGGGCCATGTGTAGTGTCTGTAGTCGGTCAGGAAAGGGGGCCATGTGTAGTGTCTGTAGTCGGTCAGGAAAGGGCGCCATGTGTACTGTCTGTTGTCGGTCAGGAAAGGGCGCCATGTGTACTGTCTGTAGTCGGTCAGGAAAGAGGGCCATGTGTAGTGTCTGTAGTCGGTCAGGAAAGGGCGCCATGTGTAGTGTCTGTAGTCGGTCAGGAAAGGGCGCCATGTGTAGTGTCTGTAGTCGGTCAGGAAAGGGGGCCATGTGTAGTGTCTGTAGTCAGTCAGGAAAGGGCGCCATGTGTAGTGTCTGTAGTCGATCAGGAAAGGGGGCCATGTGTAGTGTCTGTTGTCGGTCAGGAAAGGGGGCCATGTGTAGTGTCTGTTGTCGGTCAGGAAAGGGGGCCATGTGTAGTGTCTGTAGTCGGTCAGGAAAGGGGGCCATGTGTAGTGTCTGTTGTCGGTCAGGAAAGGGGGCCATGTGTAGTGTCTGTTGTCGGTCAGGAAAGGGCGCCATGTGTAGTGTCTGTAGTCGGTCAGGAAAGGGCGCCATGTGTAGTGTCTGTAGTCGGTCAGGAAAGGGCGCCATGTGTAGTGTCTGTAGTCGGTCAGGAAAGGGGGCCATGTGTAGTGTCTGTAGTCGGTCAAGAAAGGGCGCCATGTGTAGTGTCTGTAGTCGATCAGGAAAGGGGGCCATGTGTAGTGTCTGTTGTCGGTCAGGAAAGGGCGCCATGTGTACTGTCTGTAGTCGGTCAGGAAAGGGGGCCATGTGTAGTGTCTGTAGTCGGTCAGGAAAGGGCGCCATGTGTAGTGTCTGTAGTCGGTCAGGAAAGGGCGCCATGTGTAGTGTCTGTAGTCGGTCAGGAAAGGGCGCCATGTGTAGTGTCTGTAGTCGGTCAGGAAAGGGCGCCATGTGTAGTGTCTGTAGTCGGTCAGGAAAGGGGACCATGTGTAGTGTCTGTAGTCGGTCAGGAAAGGGGGCCATGTGTAGTGTCTGTAGTCGCTCAGGAAAGGGCGCCATGTGTAGTGTCTGTAGTCGCTCAGGAAAGGGCGCCATGTGTAGTGTCTGTAGTCGGTCAGGAAAGGGGGCCATGTGTACTGTCTGTAGTCGGTCAGGAAAGGGCGCCATGTGTAGTGTCTGTAGTCGATCAGGAAAGGGGGCCATGTGTAGTGTCTGTAGTCGCTCAGGAAAGGGGACCATGTGTAGTGTCTGTAGTCGGTCAGGAAAGGGGGCCATGTGTAGTGTCTGTAGTCGCTCAGGAAAGGGCGCCATGTGTAGTGTCTGTAGTCGCTCAGGAAAGGGCGCCATGTGTAGTGTCTGTAGTCGGTCAGGAAAGGGGGCCATGTGTACTGTCTGTAGTCGGTCAGGAAAGGGCGCCATGTGTAGTGTCTGTAGTCGATCAGGAAAGGGGGCCATGTGTAGTGTCTGTTGTCGGTCAGGAAAGGGGGCCATGTGTAGTGTCTGTTGTCGGTCAGGAAAGGGGGCCATGTGTAGTGTCTGTTGTCGGTCAGGAAAGGGGGCCATGTGTAGTGTCTGTTGTCGGTCAGGAAAGGGCGCCATGTGTAGTGTCTGTAGTCGGTCAGGAAAGGGCGCCATGTGTAGTGTCTGTAGTCGGTCAGGAAAGGGCGCCATGTGTAGTGTCTGTAGTCGGTCAGGAAAGGGCGCCATGTGTAGTGTCTGTAGTCGGTCAGGAAAGGGCGCCATGTGTAGTGTCTGTAGTCGGTCAGGAAAGGGCGCCATGTGTAGTGTCTGTAGTCGGTCAGGAAAGGGGGCCATGTGTAGTGTCTGTAGTCGGTCAGGAAAGGGCGCCATGTGTAGTGTCTGTAGTCGCTCAGGAAAGGGCGCCATGTGTAGTGTCTGTAGTCGGTCAGGAAAGGGGGCCATGTGTAGTGTCTGTAGTCGGTCAGGAAAGGGCGCCATGTGTAGTGTCTGTAGTCGGTCAGGAAAGGGCGCCATGTGTAGTGTCTGTAGTCGCTCAGGAAAGGGCGCCATGTGTAGTGTCTGTAGTCGGTCAGGAAAGGGCGCCATGTGTAGTGTCTGTAGTCGCTCAGGAAAGGGCGCCATGTGTAGTGTCTGTAGTCGCTCAGGAAAGGGCGCCATGTGTAGTGTCTGTAGTCGGTCAGGAAAGGGCGCCATGTGTAGTGTCTGTAGTCGGTCAGGAAAGGGCGCCATGTGTACTGTCTGTTGTCGGTCAGGAAAGGGGGCCATGTGTAGTGTCTGTAGTCGGTCAGGAAAGGGCGCCATGTGTAGTGTCTGTAGTCGGTCAGGAAAGGGCGCCATGTGTACTGTCTGTTGTCGGTCAGGAAAGGGCGCCATGTGTACTGTCTGTAGTCGGTCAGGAAAGGGGGCCATGTGTAGTGTCTGTAGTCAGTCAGGAAAGGGCGCCATGTGTAGTGTCTGTAGTCGGTCAGGAAAGGGCGCCATGTGTAGTGTCTGTAGTCGCTCAGGAAAGGGCGCCATGTGTAGTGTCTGTAGTCGGTCAGGAAAGGGCGCCATGTGTACTGTCTGTTGTCGGTCAGGAAAGGGCGCCATGTGTACTGTCTGTTGTTGGTCAGGAAAGGGCGCCATGTGTACTGTCTGTAGTCGGTCAGGAAAGGGGGCCATGTGTAGTGTCTGTAGTCGCTCAGGAAAGGGCGCCATGTGTAGTGTCTGTAGTCGGTCAGGAAAGGGCGCCATGTGTAGTGTCTGTAGTCGCTCAGGAAAGGGCGCCATGTGTAGTGTCTGTAGTCGGTCAGGAAAGGGCGCCATGTGTAGTGTCTGTAGTCGGTCAGGAAAGGGCGCCATGTGTAGTGTCTGTAGTCGGTCAGGAAAGGGGGCCATGTGTAGTGTCTGTTGTCGGTCAGGAAAGGGCGCCATGTGTAGTGTCTGTAGTCGGTCAGGAAAGGGCGCCATGTGTACTGCCTGTTGTCGGTCAGGAAAGGGGGCCATGTGTAGTGTCTGTAGTCGGTCAGGAAAGGGCGCCATGTGTAGTGTCTGTAGTCGGTCAGGAAAGGGCGCCATGTGTACTGTCTGTAGTCGGTCAGGAAAGGGGGCCATGTGTAGTGTCTGTTGTCGGTCAGGAAAGGGCGCCATGTGTAGTGTCTGTAGTCGGTCAGGAAAGGGCGCCATGTGTAGTGTCTGTAGTCGCTCAGGAAAGGGGGCCATGTGTAGTGTCTGTTGTCGGTCAGGAAAGGGGGCCATGTGTAGTGTCTGTAGTCGGTCAGGAAAGGGCGCCATGTGTAGTGTCTGTAGTCGGTCAGGAAAGGGCGCCATGTGTAGTGTCTGTAGTCGCTCAGGAAAGGGCGCCATGTGTAGTGTCTGTAGTCGGTCAGGAAAGGGCGCCATGTGTAGTGTCTGTAGTCGCTCAGGAAAGGGCGCCATGTGTAGTGTCTGTAGTCGCTCAGGAAAGGGCGTCATGTGTAGTGTCTGTATTCGGTCAGGAAAGGGCGCCATGTGTAGTGTCTGTAGTCGGTCAGGAAAGGGCGCCATGTGTAGTGTCTGTTGTCGGTCAGGAAAGGGCGCCATGTGTAGTGTCTGTAGTCGGTCAGGAAAGGGCGCCATGTGTAGTGTCTGTAGTCGGTCAGGAAAGGGGGCCATGTGTAGTGTCTGTTGTCGGTCAGGAAAGGGGGCCATGTGTACTGTCTGTAGTCGGTCAGGAAAGGGCGCCATGTGTAGTGTCTGTTGTCGGTCAGGAAAGGGGGCCATGTGTAGTGTCTGTAGTCGATCAGGAAAGGGGGCCATGTGTAGTGTCTGTTGTCGGTCAGGAAAGGGCGCCATGTGTACTGTCTGTAGTCGGTCAGGAAAGGGGGCCATGTGTAGTGTCTGTAGTCGGTCAGGAAAGGGCGCCATGTGTAGTGTCTGTAGTCGGTCAGGAAAGGGCGCCATGTGTAGTGTCTGTAGTCGGTCAGGAAAGGGCGCCATGTGTAGTGTCTGTAGTCGGTCAGGAAAGGGCGCCATGTGTAGTGTCTGTAGTCGCTCAGGAAAGGGCGCCATGTGTAGTGTCTGTAGTCGGTCAGGAAAGGGGGCCATGTGTAGTGTCTGTAGTCGGTCAGGAAAGGGCGCCATGTGTAGTGTCTGTAGTCGGTCAGGAAAGGGCGCCATGTGTAGTGTCTGTAGTCGGTCAGGAAAGGGGGCCATGTGTAGTGTCTGTAGTCGGTCAGGAAAGGGGGCCATGTGTAGTGTCTGTAGTCAGTCAGGAAAGGGCGCCATGTGTAGTGTCTGTAGTCGGTCAGGAAAGGGCGCCATGTGTAGTGTCTGTAGTCGGTCAGGAAAGGGGGCCATGTGTACTGTCTGTAGTCGGTCAGGAAAGGGCGCCATGTGTAGTGTCTGTAGTCGATCAGGAAAGGGGGCCATGTGTAGTGTCTGTTGTCGGTCAGGAAAGGGGGCCATGTGTAGTGTCTGTTGTCGGTCAGGAAAGGGGGCCATGTGTAGTGTCTGTAGTCTGTCAGGAAAGGGGGCCATGTGTAGTGTCTGTTGTCGGTCAGGAAAGGGGGCCATGTGTAGTGTCTGTTGTCGGTCAGGAAAGGGCGCCATGTGTAGTGTCTGTAGTCGGTCAGGAAAGGGCGCCATGTGTAGTGTCTGTAGTCGGTCAGGAAAGGGCGCCATGTGTAGTGTCTGTAGTCGGTCAGGAAAGGGGGCCAAGTGTAGTGTCTGTAGTCGGTCAGGAAAGGGCGCCATGTGTAGTGTCTGTAGTCGATCAGGAAAGGGGGCCATGTGTAGTGTCTGTTGTCGGTCAGGAAAGGGCGCCATGTGTAGTGTCTGTTGTCGGTCAGGAAAGGGCGCCATGTGTAGTGTCTGTAGTCGGTCAGGAAAGGGCGCCATGTGTAGTGTCTGTAGTCGGTCAGGAAAGGGGGCCATGTGTAGTGTCTGTTGTCGGTCAGGAAAGGGGGCCATGTGTAGTGTCTGTTGTTGGTCAGGAAAGGGGGCCATGTGTAGTGTCTGTAGTCGGTCAGGAAAGGGGGCCATGTGTAGTGTCTGTTGTCGGTCAGGAAAGGGGGCCATGTGTAGTGTCTGTTGTCGGTCAGGAAAGGGCGCCATGTGTAGTGTCTGTAGTCGGTCAGGAAAGGGCGCCATGTGTAGTGTCTGTAGTCGGTCAGGAAAGGGCGCCATGTGTAGTGTCTGTAGTCGGTCAGGAAAGGGGGCCATGTGTAGTGTCTGTAGTCGGTCAGGAAAGGGCGCCATGTGTAGTGTCTGTAGTCGATCAGGAAAGGGGGCCATGTGTAGTGTCTGTTGTCGGTCAGGAAAGGGCGCCATGTGTACTGTCTGTAGTCGGTCAGGAAAGGGGGCCATGTGTAGTGTCTGTAGTCGGTCAGGAAAGGGCGCCATGTGTAGTGTCTGTAGTCGGTCAGGAAAGGGCGCCATGTGTAGTGTCTGTAGTCGGTCAGGAAAGGGCGCCATGTGTAGTGTCTGTAGTCGGTCAGGAAAGGGCGCCATGTGTAGTGTCTGTAGTCGGTCAGGAAAGGGGGCCATGTGTAGTGTCTGTTGTCGGTCAGGAAAGGGCGCCATGTGTAGTGTCTGTAGTCGGTCAGGAAAGGGCGCCATGTGTAGTGTCTGTAGTCGGTCAGGAAAGGGCGCCATGTGTAGTGTCTGTAGTCGATCAGGAAAGGGGGCCATGTGTAGTGTCTGTAGTCGCTCAGGAAAGGGGACCATGTGTAGTGTCTGTAGTCGGTCAGGAAAGGGGGCCATGTGTAGTGTCTGTAGTCGCTCAGGAAAGGGCGCCATGTGTAGTGTCTGTAGTCGCTCAGGAAAGGGCGCCATGTGTAGTGTCTGTAGTCGGTCAGGAAAGGGGGCCATGTGTACTGTCTGTAGTCGGTCAGGAAAGGGCGCCATGTGTAGTGTCTGTAGTCGATCAGGAAAGGGGGCCATGTGTAGTGTCTGTTGTCGGTCAGGAAAGGGGGCCATGTGTAGTGTCTGTTGTCGGTCAGGAAAGGGGGCCATGTGTAGTGTCTGTTGTCGGTCAGGAAAGGGGGCCATGTGTAGTGTCTGTTGTCGGTCAGGAAAGGGCGCCATGTGTAGTGTCTGTAGTCGGTCAGGAAAGGGCGCCATGTGTAGTGTCTGTAGTCGGTCAGGAAAGGGCGCCATGTGTAGTGTCTGTAGTCGGTCAGGAAAGGGCGCCATGTGTAGTGTCTGTAGTCGGTCAGGAAAGGGCGCCATGTGTAGTGTCTGTAGTCGGTCAGGAAAGGGCGCCATGTGTAGTGTCTGTAGTCGGTCAGGAAAGGGGGCCATGTGTAGTGTCTGTAGTCGGTCAGGAAAGGGCGCCATGTGTAGTGTCTGTAGTCGCTCAGGAAAGGGCGCCATGTGTAGTGTCTGTAGTCGGTCAGGAAAGGGGGCCATGTGTAGTGTCTGTAGTCGGTCAGGAAAGGGCGCCATGTGTAGTGTCTGTAGTCGGTCAGGAAAGGGCGCCATGTGTAGTGTCTGTAGTCGCTCAGGAAAGGGCGCCATGTGTAGTGTCTGTAGTCGGTCAGGAAAGGGCGCCATGTGTAGTGTCTGTAGTCGCTCAGGAAAGGGCGCCATGTGTAGTGTCTGTAGTCGCTCAGGAAAGGGCGCCATGTGTAGTGTCTGTAGTCGGTCAGGAAAGGGCGCCATGTGTAGTGTCTGTAGTCGGTCAGGAAAGGGCGCCATGTGTACTGTCTGTTGTCGGTCAGGAAAGGGGGCCATGTGTAGTGTCTGTAGTCGGTCAGGAAAGGGCGCCATGTGTAGTGTCTGTAGTCGGTCAGGAAAGGGCGCCATGTGTACTGTCTGTTGTCGGTCAGGAAAGGGCGCCATGTGTACTGTCTGTAGTCGGTCAGGAAAGGGGGCCATGTGTAGTGTCTGTAGTCGGTCAGGAAAGGGCGCCATGTGTAGTGTCTGTAGTCGGTCAGGAAAGGGCGCCATGTGTAGTGTCTGTAGTCGCTCAGGAAAGGGCGCCATGTGTAGTGTCTGTAGTCGGTCAGGAAAGGGCGCCATGTGTACTGTCTGTTGTCGGTCAGGAAAGGGCGCCATGTGTACTGTCTGTTGTTGGTCAGGAAAGGGCGCCATGTGTACTGTCTGTAGTCGGTCAGGAAAGGGGGCCATGTGTAGTGTCTGTAGTCGCTCAGGAAAGGGCGCCATGTGTAGTGTCTGTAGTCGGTCAGGAAAGGGCGCCATGTGTAGTGTCTGTAGTCGCTCAGGAAAGGGCGCCATGTGTAGTGTCTGTAGTCGGTCAGGAAAGGGCGCCATGTGTAGTGTCTGTAGTCGGTCAGGAAAGGGCGCCATGTGTAGTGTCTGTAGTCGGTCAGGAAAGGGGGCCATGTGTAGTGTCTGTTGTCGGTCAGGAAAGGGCGCCATGTGTAGTGTCTGTAGTCGGTCAGGAAAGGGCGCCATGTGTACTGCCTGTTGTCGGTCAGGAAAGGGGGCCATGTGTAGTGTCTGTAGTCGGTCAGGAAAGGGCGCCATGTGTAGTGTCTGTAGTCGGTCAGGAAAGGGCGCCATGTGTACTGTCTGTAGTCGGTCAGGAAAGGGGGCCATGTGTAGTGTCTGTTGTCGGTCAGGAAAGGGCGCCATGTGTAGTGTCTGTAGTCGGTCAGGAAAGGGCGCCATGTGTAGTGTCTGTAGTCGCTCAGGAAAGGGGGCCATGTGTAGTGTCTGTTGTCGGTCAGGAAAGGGGGCCATGTGTAGTGTCTGTAGTCGGTCAGGAAAGGGCGCCATGTGTAGTGTCTGTAGTCGGTCAGGAAAGGGCGCCATGTGTAGTGTCTGTAGTCGCTCAGGAAAGGGCGCCATGTGTAGTGTCTGTAGTCGGTCAGGAAAGGGCGCCATGTGTAGTGTCTGTAGTCGCTCAGGAAAGGGCGCCATGTGTAGTGTCTGTAGTCGCTCAGGAAAGGGCGTCATGTGTAGTGTCTGTATTCGGTCAGGAAAGGGCGCCATGTGTAGTGTCTGTAGTCGGTCAGGAAAGGGCGCCATGTGTAGTGTCTGTTGTCGGTCAGGAAAGGGCGCCATGTGTAGTGTCTGTAGTCGGTCAGGAAAGGGCGCCATGTGTAGTGTCTGTAGTCGGTCAGGAAAGGGGGCCATGTGTAGTGTCTGTTGTCGGTCAGGAAAGGGGGCCATGTGTACTGTCTGTAGTCGGTCAGGAAAGGGCGCCATGTGTAGTGTCTGTTGTCGGTCAGGAAAGGGGGCCATGTGTAGTGTCTGTAGTCGATCAGGAAAGGGGGCCATGTGTAGTGTCTGTTGTCGGTCAGGAAAGGGCGCCATGTGTACTGTCTGTAGTCGGTCAGGAAAGGGGGCCATGTGTAGTGTCTGTAGTCGGTCAGGAAAGGGCGCCATGTGTAGTGTCTGTAGTCGGTCAGGAAAGGGCGCCATGTGTAGTGTCTGTAGTCGGTCAGGAAAGGGCGCCATGTGTAGTGTCTGTAGTCGGTCAGGAAAGGGCGCCATGTGTAGTGTCTGTAGTCGCTCAGGAAAGGGCGCCATGTGTAGTGTCTGTAGTCGGTCAGGAAAGGGGGCCATGTGTAGTGTCTGTAGTCGGTCAGGAAAGGGCGCCATGTGTAGTGTCTGTAGTCGGTCAGGAAAGGGCGCCATGTGTAGTGTCTGTAGTCGGTCAGGAAAGGGGGCCATGTGTAGTGTCTGTAGTCGGTCAGGAAAGGGCGCCATGTGTAGTGTCTGTAGTCGGTCAGGAAAGGGCGCCATGTGTAGTGTCTGTAGTCGGTCAGGAAAGGGGGCCATGTGTACTGTCTGTAGTCGGTCAGGAAAGGGCGCCATGTGTAGTGTCTGTAGTCGATCAGGAAAGGGGGCCATGTGTAGTGTCTGTTGTCGGTCAGGAAAGGGGGCCATGTGTAGTGTCTGTTGTCGGTCAGGAAAGGGGGCCATGTGTAGTGTCTGTAGTCTGTCAGGAAAGGGGGCCATGTGTAGTGTCTGTTGTCGGTCAGGAAAGGGGGCCATGTGTAGTGTCTGTTGTCGGTCAGGAAAGGGCGCCATGTGTAGTGTCTGTAGTCGGTCAGGGAAGGGCGCCATGTGTAGTGTCTGTAGTCGGTCAGGAAAGGGCGCCATGTGTAGTGTCTGTAGTCGGTCAGGAAAGGGGGCCAAGTGTAGTGTCTGTAGTCGGTCAGGAAAGGGCGCCATGTGTAGTGTCTGTAGTCGATCAGGAAAGGGGGCCATGTGTAGTGTCTGTTGTCGGTCAGGAAAGGGCGCCATGTGTACTGTCTGTAGTCGGTCAGGAAAGGGGGCCATGTGTAGTGTCTGTAGTCGGTCAGGAAAGGGCGCCATGTGTAGTGTCTGTAGTCGGTCAGGAAAGGGCGCCATGTGTAGTGTCTGTAGTCGCTCAGGAAAGGGCGCCATGTGTAGTGTCTGTAGTCGGTCAGGAAAGGGCGCCATGTGTAGTGTCTGTAGTCGCTCAGGAAAGGGCGCCATGTGTAGTGTCTGTAGTCGCTCAGGAAAGGGCGTCATGTGTAGTGTCTGTAGTCGGTCAGGAAAGGGCGCCATGTGTAGTGTCTGTAGTCGGTCAGGAAAGGGCGCCATGTGTAGTGTCTGTTGTCGGTCAGGAAAGGGCGCCATGTGTAGTGTCTGTAGTCGGTCAGGAAAGGGCGCCATGTGTAGTGTCTGTAGTCGGTCAGGAAAGGGGGCCATGTGTAGTGTCTGTAGTCAGTCAGGAAAGGGCGCCATGTGTAGTGTCTGTAGTCGATCAGGAAAGGGGGCCATGTGTAGTGTCTGTTGTCGGTCAGGAAAGGGGGCCATGTGTAGTGTCTGTTGTTGGTCAGGAAAGGGGGCCATGTGTAGTGTCTGTAGTCGGTCAGGAAAGGGGGCCATGTGTAGTGTCTGTTGTCGGTCAGGAAAGGGGGCCATGTGTAGTGTCTGTTGTCGGTCAGGAAAGGGCGCCATGTGTAGTGTCTGTAGTCGGTCAGGAAAGGGCGCCATGTGTAGTGTCTGTAGTCGGTCAGGAAAGGGCGCCATGTGTAGTGTCTGTAGTCGGTCAGGAAAGGGGGCCATGTGTAGTGTCTGTAGTCGGTCAGGAAAGGGCGCCATGTGTAGTGTCTGTAGTCGATCAGGAAAGGGGGCCATGTGTAGTGTCTGTTGTCGGTCAGGAAAGGGCGCCATGTGTACTGTCTGTAGTCGGTCAGGAAAGGGGGCCATGTGTAGTGTCTGTAGTCGGTCAGGAAAGGGCGCCATGTGTAGTGTCTGTAGTCGGTCAGGAAAGGGCGCCATGTGTAGTGTCTGTAGTCGGTCAGGAAAGGGCGCCATGTGTAGTGTCTGTAGTCGGTCAGGAAAGGGCGCCATGTGTAGTGTCTGTAGTCGGTCAGGAAAGGGGGCCATGTGTAGTGTCTGTTGTCGATCAGGAAAGGGCGCCATGTGTAGTGTCTGTAGTCGGTCAGGAAAGGGCGCCATGTGTAGTGTCTGTAGTCGGTCAGGAAAGGGCGCCATGTGTACTGTCTGTTGTCGGTCAGGAAAGGGCGCCATGTGTACTGTCTGTTGTTGGTCAGGAAAGGGCGCCATGTGTACTGTCTGTAGTCGGTCAGGAAAGGGGGCCATGTGTAGTGTCTGTAGTCGGTCAGGAAAGGGCGCCATGTGTAGTGTCTGTAGTCGGTCAGGAAAGGGCGCCATGTGTAGTGTCTGTAGTCGCTCAGGAAAGGGCGCCATGTGTAGTGTCTGTAGTCGGTCAGGAAAGGGCGCCATGTGTACTGTCTGTTGTCGGTCAGGAAAGGGCGCCATGTGTACTGTCTGTTGTTGGTCAGGAAAGGGCGCCATGTGTACTGTCTGTAGTCGGTCAGGAAAGGGGGCCATGTGTAGTGTCTGTAGTCGCTCAGGAAAGGGCGCCATGTGTAGTGTCTGTAGTCGCTCAGGAAAGGGGGCCATGTGTAGTGTCTGTAGTCGCTCAGGAAAGGGCGCCATGTGTAGTGTCTGTAGTCGGTCAGGAAAGGGGGCCATGTGTAGTGTCTGTTGTCGGTCAGGAAAGGGCGCCATGTGTAGTGTCTGTAGTCGGTCAGGAAAGGGCGCCATGTGTACTGCCTGTTGTCGGTCAGGAAAGGGGGCCATGTGTAGTGTCTGTAGTCGGTCAGGAAAGGGCGCCATGTGTAGTGTCTGTAGTCGGTCAGGAAAGGGCGCCATGTGTACTGTCTGTAGTCGGTCAGGAAAGGGGGCCATGTGTAGTGTCTGTTGTCGGTCAGGAAAGGGCGCCATGTGTAGTGTCTGTAGTCGGTCAGGAAAGGGCGCCATGTGTAGTGTCTGTAGTCGCTCAGGAAAGGGGGCCATGTGTAGTGTCTGTTGTCGGTCAGGAAAGGGGGCCATGTGTAGTGTCTGTAGTCGGTCAGGAAAGGGCGCCATGTGTAGTGTCTGTAGTCGGTCAGGAAAGGGCGCCATGTGTAGTGTCTGTAGTCGCTCAGGAAAGGGCGCCATGTGTAGTGTCTGTAGTCGGTCAGGAAAGGGCGCCATGTGTAGTGTCTGTAGTCGGTCAGGAAAGGGCGCCATGTGTAGTGTCTGTAGTCGCTCAGGAAAGGGCGCCATGTGTAGTGTCTGTAGTCGCTCAGGAAAGGGCGTCATGTGTAGTGTCTGTAGTCGGTCAGGAAAGGGCGCCATGTGTAGTGTCTGTAGTCGGTCAGGAAAGGGCGCCATGTGTAGTGTCTGTTGTCGGTCAGGAAAGGGCGCCATGTGTAGTGTCTGTAGTCGGTCAGGAAAGGGCGCCATGTGTAGTGTCTGTAGTCGGTCAGGAAAGGGGGCCATGTGTAGTGTCTGTTGTCGGTCAGGAAAGGGGGCCATGTGTACTGTCTGTAGTCGGTCAGGAAAGGGCGCCATGTGTAGTGTCTGTTGTCGGTCAGGAAAGGGGGCCATGTGTAGTGTCTGTAGTCGATCAGGAAAGGGGGCCATGTGTAGTGTCTGTTGTCGGTCAGGAAAGGGCGCCATGTGTACTGTCTGTAGTCGGTCAGGAAAGGGGGCCATGTGTAGTGTCTGTAGTCGGTCAGGAAAGGGCGCCATGTGTAGTGTCTGTAGTCGGTCAGGAAAGGGCGCCATGTGTAGTGTCTGTAGTCGGTCAGGAAAGGGCGCCATGTGTAGTGTCTGTAGTCGGTCAGGAAAGGGCGCCATGTGTAGTGTCTGTAGTCGCTCAGGAAAGGGCGCCATGTGTAGTGTCTGTAGTCGGTCAGGAAAGGGGGCCATGTGTAGTGTCTGTAGTCGGTCAGGAAAGGGCGCCATGTGTAGTGTCTGTAGTCGGTCAGGAAAGGGCGCCATGTGTAGTGTCTGTAGTCGGTCAGGAAAGGGGGCCATGTGTAGTGTCTGTAGTCGGTCAGGAAAGGGGGCCATGTGTAGTGTCTGTAGTCAGTCAGGAAAGGGCGCCATGTGTAGTGTCTGTAGTCGATCAGGAAAGGGGGCCATGTGTAGTGTCTGTTGTCGGTCAGGAAAGGGGGCCATGTGTAGTGTCTGTTGTTGGTCAGGAAAGGGCGCCATGTGTACTGTCTGTAGTCGGTCAGGAAAGGGGGCCATGTGTAGTGTCTGTAGTCGGTCAGGAAGGGGCGCCATGTGTAGTGTCTGTAGTCAGTCAGGAAAGGGCGCCATGTGTAGTGTCTGTAGTCGGTCAGGAAAGGGGGCCATGTGTAGTGTCTGTAGTCGGTCAGGAAAGGGCGCCATGTGTAGTGTCTGTAGTCGGTCAGGAAAGGGGGCCATGTGTAGTGTCTGTTGTCGGTCAGGAAAGGGGGCCATGTGTAGTGTCTGTTGTCGGTCAGGAAAGGGCGCCATGTGTAGTGTCTGTAGTCGGTCAGGAAAGGGCGCCATGTGTAGTGTCTGTAGTCGGTCAGGAAAGGGGGCCATGTGTACTGTCTGTTGTTGGTCAGGAAAGGGGGCCATGTGTAGTGTCTGTAGTCGGTCAGGAAAGGGGGCCATGTGTAGTGTCTGTAGTCGGTCAGGAAAGGGGGCCATGTGTAGTGTCTGTAGTCGGTCAGGAAAGGGGGCCATGTGTAGTGTCTGTAGTCGGTCAGGAAAGGGGGCCATGTGTAGTGTCTGTAGTCGGTCAGGAAAGGGCGCCATGTGTAGTGTCTGTAGTCGATCAGGAAAGGGGGCCATGTGTAGTGTCTGTTGTCGGTCAGGAAAGGGCGCCATGTGTACTGTCTGTAGTCGGTCAGGAAAGGGGGCCATGTGTAGTGTCTGTAGTCGGTCAGGAAAGGGCGCCATGTGTAGTGTCTGTAGTCGGTCAGGAAAGGGCGCCATGTGTAGTGTCTGTAGTCGGTCAGGAAAGGGCGCCATGTGTAGTGTCTGTAGTCGGTCAGGAAAGGGCGCCATGTGTAGTGTCTGTAGTCGGTCAGGAAAGGGGGCCATGTGTAGTGTCTGTAGTCGGTCAGGAAAGGGCGCCATGTGTAGTGTCTGTAGTCGCTCAGGAAAGGGCGCCATGTGTAGTGTCTGTAGTCGCTCAGGAAAGGGCGCCATGTGTAGTGTCTGTAGTCGCTCAGGAAAGGGCGCCATGTGTAGTGTCTGTAGTCGGTCAGGAAAGGGGGCCATGTGTAGTGTCTGTAGTCGGTCAGGAAAGGGCGCCATGTGTAGTGTCTGTAGTCGGTCAGGAAAGGGCGCCATGTGTAGTGTCTGTAGTCGCTCAGGAAAGGGCGCCATGTGTAGTGTCTGTAGTCGGTCAGGAAAGGGCGCCATGTGTAGTGTCTGTAGTCGCTCAGGAAAGGGCGCCATGTGTAGTGTCTGTAGTCGGTCAGGAAAGGGCGCCATGTGTAGTGTCTGTAGTCGGTCAGGAAAGGGCGCCATGTGTAGTGTCTGTAGTTGGTCAGGAAAGGGCGCCATGTGTACTGTCTGTTGTCGGTCTGGAAAGGGGGCCATGTGTAGTGTCTGTAGTCGGTCAGGAAAGGGCGCCATGTGTAGTGTCTGTAGTCGGTCAGGAAAGGGCGCCATGTGTACTGTCTGTTGTCGGTCAGGAAAGGGCGCCATGTGTACTGTCTGTTGTTGGTCAGGAAAGGGCGCCATGTGTACTGTCTGTAGTCGGTCAGGAAAGGGGGCCATGTGTAGTGTCTGTAGTCGGTCAGGAAAGGGCGCCATGTGTAGTGTCTGTAGTCGGTCAGGAAAGGGCGCCATGTGTAGTGTCTGTAGTCGCTCAGGAAAGGGCGCCATGTGTAGTGTCTGTAGTCGGTCAGGAAAGGGCGCCATGTGTACTGTCTGTTGTCGGTCAGGAAAGGGCGCCATGTGTACTGTCTGTTGTTGGTCAGGAAAGGGCGCCATGTGTACTGTCTGTAGTCGGTCAGGAAAGGGGGCCATGTGTAGTGTCTGTTGTCGGTCAGGAAAGGGCGCCATGTGTAGTGTCTGTAGTCGGTCAGGAAAGGGCGCCATGTGTACTGCCTGTTGTCGGTCAGGAAAGGGGGCCATGTGTAGTGTCTGTAGTCGGTCAGGAAAGGGGGCCATGTGTAGTGTCTGTAGTCGGTCAGGAAAGGGCGCCATGTGTAGTGTCTGTAGTCGGTCAGGAAAGGGCGCCATGTGTACTGTCTGTAGTCGGTCAGGAAAGGGGGCCATGTGTAGTGTCTGTTGTCGGTCAGGAAAGGGCGCCATGTGTAGTGTCTGTAGTCGGTCAGGAAAGGGCGCCATGTGTAGTGTCTGTAGTCGCTCAGGAAAGGGGGCCATGTGTAGTGTCTGTAGTCGGTCAGGAAAGGGGGCCATGTGTAGTGTCTGTAGTCGGTCAGGAAAGGGCGCCATGTGTAGTGTCTGTAGTCGGTCAGGAAAGGGCGCCATGTGTAGTGTCTGTAGTCGCTCAGGAAAGGGCGCCATGTGTAGTGTCTGTAGTCGGTCAGGAAAGGGCGCCATGTGTAGTGTCTGTAGTCGCTCAGGAAAGGGCGCCATGTGTAGTGTCTGTAGTCGCTCAGGCAAGGGCGTCATGTGTAGTGTCTGTAGTCGGTCAGGAAAGGGCGCCATGTGTAGTGTCTGTAGTCGGTCAGGAAAGGGCGCCATGTGTAGTGTCTGTTGTCAGTCAGGAAAGGGCGCCATGTGTAGTGTCTGTAGTCGGTCAGGAAAGGGCGCCATGTGTAGTGTCTGTAGTCGCTCAGGAAAGGGCGCCATGTGTAGTGTCTGTAGTCGCTCAGGCAAGGGCGTCATGTGTAGTGTCTGTAGTCGGTCAGGAAAGGGCGCCATGTGTAGTGTCTGTAGTCGGTCAGGAAAGGCGCCATGTGTAGTGTCTGTTGTCAGTCAGGAAAGGGCGCCATGTGTAGTGTCTGTAGTCGGTCAGGAAAGGGGGCCATGTGTAGTGTCTGTAGTCGGTCAGGAAAGGGCGCCATGTGTAGTGTCTGTAGTCGGTCAGGAAAGGGCGCCATGTGTAGTGTCTGTAGTCGGTCAGGAAAGGGGGCCATGTGTAGTGTCTGTAGTCGGTCAGGAAAGGGGGCCATGTGTAGTGTCTGTAGTCAGTCAGGAAAGGGCGCCATGTGTAGTGTCTGTAGTCGATCAGGAAAGGGGGCCATGTGTAGTGTCTGTTGTCGGTCAGGAAAGGGGGCCATGTGTAGTGTCTGTTGTCGGTCAGGAAAGGGGGCCATGTGTAGTGTCTGTAGTCGGTCAGGAAAGGGGGCCATGTGTAGTGTCTGTTGTCGGTCAGGAAAGGGGGCCATGTGTAGTGTCTGTTGTCGGTCAGGAAAGGGCGCCATGTGTAGTGTCTGTAGTCGGTCAGGAAAGGGCGCCATGTGTAGTGTCTGTAGTCGGTCAGGAAAGGGCGCCATGTGTAGTGTCTGTAGTCGATCAGGAAAGGGGGCCATGTGTAGTGTCTGTAGTCGGTCAGGAAAGGGCGCCATGTGTACTGTCTGTAGTCGGTCAGGAAAGGGGGCCATGTGTAGTGTCTGTAGTCGGTCAGGAAAGGGCGCCATGTGTAGTGTCTGTAGTCGGTCAGGAAAGGGCGCCATGTGTAGTGTCTGTAGTCGGTCAGGAAAGGGCGCCATGTGTAGTGTCTGTAGTCGGTCAGGAAAAGGCGCCATGTGTAGTGTCTGTAGTCGGTCAGGAAAGGGGGCCATGTGTAGTGTCTGTAGTCGGTCAGGAAAGGGCGCCATGTGTAGTGTCTGTAGTCGGTCAGGAAAGGGCGCCATGTGTAGTGTCTGTAGTCGCTCAGGAAAGGGCGCCATGTGTAGTGTCTGTAGTCGGTCAGGAAAGGGGGCCATGTGTAGTGTCTGTAGTCGGTCAGGAAAGGGCGCCATGTGTAGTGTCTGTAGTCGGTCAGGAAAGGGCGCCATGTGTAGTGTCTGTAGTCGCTCAGGAAAGGGCGCCATGTGTAGTGTCTGTAGTCGCTCAGGAAAGGGCGCCATGTGTAGTGTCTGTAGTCGGTCAGGAAAGGGCGCCATGTGTAGTGTCTGTAGTCGGTCAGGAAAGGGCGCCATGTGTAGTGTCTGTAGTCGGTCAGGAAAGGGCGCCATGTGTACTGTCTGTTGTCGGTCAGGAAAGGGCGCCATGTGTACTGTCTGTTGTTGGTCAGGAAAGGGCGCCATGTGTACTGTCTGTAGTCGGTCAGGAAAGGGGGCCATGTGTAGTGTCTGTAGTCGGTCAGGAAAGGGCGCCATGTGTAGTGTCTGTAGTCGGTCAGGAAAGGGCGCCATGTGTAGTGTCTGTAGTCGCTCAGGAAAGGGCGCCATGTGTAGTGTCTGTAGTCGGTCAGGAAAGGGCGCCATGTGTACTGTCTGTTGTCGGTCAGGAAAGGGCGCCATGTGTACTGTCTGTTGTTGGTCAGGAAAGGGCGCCATGTGTACTGTCTGTAGTCGGTCAGGAAAGGGGGCCATGTGTAGTGTCCGTAGTCGGTCAGGAAAGGGCGCCATGTGTAGTGTCTGTAGTCGGTCAGGAAAGGGCGCCATGTGTAGTGTCTGTAGTCGCTCAGGAAAGGGCGCCATGTGTAGTGTCTGTAGTCGGTCAGGAAAGGGCGCCATGTGTAGTGTCTGTTGTCGGTCAGGAAAGGGGGCCATGTGTAGTGTCTGTAGTCGGTCAGGAAAGGGCGCCATGTGTAGTGTCTGTAGTCGGTCAGGAAAGGGCGCCATGTGTAGTGTCTGTAGTCGGTCAGGAAAGGGCGCCATGTGTAGTGTCTGTAGTCGGTCAGGAAAGGGGGCCATGTGTAGTGTCTGTTGTCGGTCAGGAAAGGGCGCCATGTGTAGTGTCTGTAGTCGGTCAGGAAAGGGCGCCATGTGTACTGCCTGTTGTCGGTCAGGAAAGGGGGCCATGTGTAGTGTCTGTAGTCGGTCAGGAAAGGGCGCCATGTGTAGTGTCTGTAGTCGGTCAGGAAAGGGCGCCATGTGTAGTGTCTGTTGTCGGTCAGGAAAGGGCGCCATGTGTAGTGTCTGTAGTCGGTCAGGAAAGGGCGCCATGTGTAGTGTCTGTAGTCGCTCAGGAAAGGGGGCCATGTGTAGTGTCTGTTGTCGGTCAGGAAAGGGGGCCATGTGTAGTGTCTGTAGTCGGTCAGGAAAGGGCGCCATGTGTAGTGTCTGTAGTCGCTCAGGAAAGGGCGCCATGTGCAGTGTCTGTAGTCGGTCAGGAAAGGGCGCCATGTGTAGTGTCTGTAGTCGCTCAGGAAAGGGCGCCATGTGTAGTGTCTGTAGTCGCTCAGGAAAGGGCGCCATGTGTAGTGTCTGTAGTCGGTCAGGAAAGGGCGCCATGTGTAGTGTCTGTAGTCGGTCAGGAAAGGGCGCCATGTGTAGTGTCTGTAGTCGGTCAGGAAAGGGCGCTATGTGTACTGTCTGTTGTCGGTCAGGAAAGGGGGCCACGTGTAGTGTCTGTAGTCGGTCAGGAAAGGGCGCCATGTGTAGTGTCTGTAGTCGGTCAGGAAAGGGCGCCATGTGTACTGTCTGTTGTCGGTCAGGAAAGGGCGCCATGTGTACTGTCTGTTGTTGGTCAGGAAAGGGCGCCATGTGTACTGTCTGTAGTCGGTCAGGAAAGGGGGCCATGTGTAGTGTCTGTAGTCGGTCAGGAAAGGGCGCCATGTGTAGTGTCTGTAGTCGGTCAGGAAAGGGCGCCAAGTGTAGTGTCTGTAGTCGGTCAGGAAAGGGCGCCATGTGTAGTGTCTGTAGTCGGTCAGGAAAGGGCGCCATGTGTAGTGTCTGTTGTCGGTCAGGAAAGGGGGCCATGTGTAGTGTCTGTAGTCGGTCAGGAAAGGGCGCCATGTGTAGTGTCTGTAGTCGGTCAGGAAAGGGCGCCATGTGTAGTGTCTGTAGTCGGTCAGGAAAGGGCGCCATGTGTAGTGTCTGTTGTCGGTCAGGAAAGAGGGCCATGTGTAGTGTCTGTAGTCGGTCAGGAAAGGGCGCCATGTGTAGTGTCTGTAGTCGGTCAGGAAAGGGGGCCATGTGTAGTGTCTGTAGTCGGTCAGGAAAGGGCGCCATGTGTACTGTCTGTTGTCGGTCAGGAAAGGGGGCCACGTGTAGTGTCTGTAGTCGGTCAGGAAAGGGGGCCATGTGTAGTGTCTGTAGTCGGTCAGGAAAGGGCGCCACGTGTACTGTCTGTTGTCGGTCAGGAAAGGGGGCCACGTGTAGTGTCTGTAGTCGGTCAGGAAAGGGGGCCATGTGTAGTGTCTGTAGTCGGTCAGGAAAGGGCGCCATGTGTAGTGTCTGTAGTCGGTCAGGAAAGGGGGCCATGTGTAGTGTCTGTAGTCGGTCAGGAAAGGGCGCCATGTGTAGTGTCTGTTGTCGGTCAGGAAAGGGCGCCATGTGTAGTGTCTGTTGTCGGTCAGGAAAGGGGGCCATGTGTAGTGTCTGTTGTCGGTCAGGAAAGGGGGCCATGTGTAGTGTCTGTTGTCGGTCAGGAAAGGGGGCCATGTGTACTGTCTGTAGTCGGTCAGGAAAGGGGGCCATGTGTAGTGTCTGTAGTCGGTCAGGAAAGGGCGCCATGTGTAGTGTCTGTAGTCGGTCAGGAAAGGGCGCCATGTGTAGTGTCTGTAGTCGGTCAGGAAAGGGCGCCATGTGTAGTGTCTGTAGTCGGTCAGGAAAGGGCGCCATGTGTAGTGTCTGTAGTCGGTCAGGAAAGGGGGCCATGTGTAGTGTCTGTAGTCGGTCAGGAAAGGGCGCCATGTGTAGTGTCTGTAGTCGCTCAGGAAAGGGCGCCATGTGTAGTGTCTGTAGTCGCTCAGGAAAGGGCGCCATGTGTAGTGTCTGTAGTCGTTCAGGAAAGGGCGCCATGTGTAGTGTCTGTAGTCGGTCAGGAAAGGGGGCCATGTGTAGTGTCTGTAGTCGGTCAGGAAAGGGCGCCATGTGTAGTGTCTGTAGTCGGTCAGGAAAGGGCGCCATGTGTAGTGTCTGTAGTCGCTCAGGAAAGGGCGCCATGTGTAGTGTCTGTAGTCGGTCAGGAAAGGGCGCCATGTGTAGTGTCTGTAGTCGCTCAGGAAAGGGCGCCATGTGTAGTGTCTGTAGTCGGTCAGGAAAGGGCGCCATGTGTAGTGTCTGTAGTCGGTCAGGAAAGGGCGCCATGTGTAGTGTCTGTAGTTGGTCAGGAAAGGGCGCCATGTGTACTGTCTGTTGTCGGTCTGGAAAGGGGGCCATGTGTAGTGTCTGTAGTCGGTCAGGAAAGGGCGCCATGTGTAGTGTCTGTAGTCGGTCAGGAAAGGGCGCCATGTGTACTGTCTGTTGTCGGTCAGGAAAGGGCGCCATGTGTACTGTCTGTTGTTGGTCAGGAAAGGGCGCCATGTGTACTGTCTGTAGTCGGTCAGGAAAGGGGGCCATGTGTAGTGTCTGTAGTCGGTCAGGAAAGGGCGCCATGTGTAGTGTCTGTAGTCGGTCAGGAAAGGGCGCCATGTGTAGTGTCTGTAGTCGCTCAGGAAAGGGCGCCATGTGTAGTGTCTGTAGTCGGTCAGGAAAGGGCGCCATGTGTACTGTCTGTTGTCGGTCAGGAAAGGGCGCCATGTGTACTGTCTGTTGTTGGTCAGGAAAGGGCGCCATGTGTACTGTCTGTAGTCGGTCAGGAAAGGGGGCCATGTGTAGTGTCTGTTGTCGGTCAGGAAAGGGCGCCATGTGTAGTGTCTGTAGTCGGTCAGGAAAGGGCGCCATGTGTACTGCCTGTTGTCGGTCAGGAAAGGGGGCCATGTGTAGTGTCTGTAGTCGGTCAGGAAAGGGGGCCATGTGTAGTGTCTGTAGTCGGTCAGGAAAGGGCGCCATGTGTAGTGTCTGTAGTCGGTCAGGAAAGGGCGCCATGTGTACTGTCTGTAGTCGGTCAGGAAAGGGGGCCATGTGTAGTGTCTGTAGTCGGTCAGGAAAGGGCGCCATGTGTAGTGTCTGTAGTCGCTCAGGAAAGGGGGCCATGTGTAGTGTCTGTAGTCGGTCAGGAAAGGGGGCCATGTGTAGTGTCTGTAGTCGGTCAGGAAAGGGCGCCATGTGTAGTGTCTGTAGTCGGTCAGGAAAGGGCGCCATGTGTAGTGTCTGTAGTCGCTCAGGAAAGGGCGCCATGTGTAGTGTCTGTAGTCGGTCAGGAAAGGGCGCCATGTGTAGTGTCTGTAGTCGCTCAGGAAAGGGCGCCATGTGTAGTGTCTGTAGTCGCTCAGGCAAGGGCGTCATGTGTAGTGTCTGTAGTCGGTCAGGAAAGGGCGCCATGTGTAGTGTCTGTAGTCGGTCAGGAAAGGGCGCCATGTGTAGTGTCTGTTGTCAGTCAGGAAAGGGCGCCATGTGTAGTGTCTGTAGTCGGTCAGGAAAGGGCGCCATGTGTAGTGTCTGTAGTCGGTCAGGAAAGGGGGCCATGTGTAGTGTCTGTTGTCGGTCAGGAAAGGGGGCCATGTGTACTGTCTGTAGTCGGTCAGGAAAGGGCGCCATGTGTAGTGTCTGTTGTCGGTCAGGAAAGGGGGCCATGTGTAGTGTCTGTAGTCGATCAGGAAAGGGGGCCATGTGTAGTGTCTGTTGTCGGTCAGGAAAGGGCGCCATGTGTACTGTCTGTAGTCGGTCAGGAAAGGGGGCCATGTGTAGTGTCTGTAGTCGGTCAGGAAAGGGCGCCATGTGTAGTGTCTGTAGTCGGTCAGGAAAGGGCGCCATGTGTAGTGTCTGTAGTCGGTCAGGAAAGGGCGCCATGTGTAGTGTCTGTAGTCGCTCAGTAAAGGGCGCCATGTGTAGTGTCTGTAGTCGCTCAGGAAAGGGCGCCATGTGTAGTGTCTGTAGTCGGTCAGGAAAGGGGGCCATGTGTAGTGTCTGTAGTCGGTCAGGAAAGGGCGCCATGTGTAGTGTCTGTAGTCGGTCAGGAAAGGGCGCCATGTGTAGTGTCTGTAGTCGGTCAGGAAAGGGGGCCATGTGTAGTGTCTGTAGTCGGTCAGGAAAGGGGGCCATGTGTAGTGTCTGTAGTCAGTCAGGAAAGGGCGCCATGTGTAGTGTCTGTAGTCGATCAGGAAAGGGGGCCATGTGTAGTGTCTGTTGTCGGTCAGGAAAGGGGGCCATGTGTAGTGTCTGTTGTCGGTCAGGAAAGGGGGCCATGTGTAGTGTCTGTAGTCGGTCAGGAAAGGGGGCCATGTGTAGTGTCTGTTGTCGGTCAGGAAAGGGGGCCATGTGTAGTGTCTGTTGTCGGTCAGGAAAGGGCGCCATGTGTAGTGTCTGTAGTCGGTCAGGAAAGGGCGCCATGTGTAGTGTCTGTAGTCGGTCAGGAAAGGGCGCCATGTGTAGTGTCTGTAGTCGATCAGGAAAGGGGGCCATGTGTAGTGTCTGTTGTCGGTCAGGAAAGGGCGCCATGTGTACTGTCTGTAGTCGGTCAGGAAAGGGGGCCATGTGTAGTGTCTGTAGTCGGTCAGGAAAGGGCGCCATGTGTAGTGTCTGTAGTCGGTCAGGAAAGGGCGCCATGTGTAGTGTCTGTAGTCGGTCAGGAAAGGGCGCCATGTGTAGTGTCTGTAGTCGGTCAGGAAAGGGCGCCATGTGTAGTGTCTGTAGTCGGTCAGGAAAGGGGGCCATGTGTAGTGTCTGTAGTCGGTCAGGAAAGGGCGCCATGTGTAGTGTCTGTAGTCGGTCAGGAAAGGGCGCCATGTGTAGTGTCTGTAGTCGCTCAGGAAAGGGCGCCATGTGTAGTGTCTGTAGTCGGTCAGGAAAGGGGGCCATGTGTAGTGTCTGTAGTCGGTCAGGAAAGGGCGCCATGTGTAGTGTCTGTAGTCGGTCAGGAAAGGGCGCCATGTGTAGTGTCTGTAGTCGCTCAGGAAAGGGCGCCATGTGTAGTGTCTGTAGTCGGTCAGGAAAGGGCGCCATGTGTAGTGTCTGTAGTCGCTCAGGAAAGGGCGCCATGTGTAGTGTCTGTAGTCGGTCAGGAAAGGGCGCCATGTGTAGTGTCTGTAGTCGGTCAGGAAAGGGCGCCATGTGTAGTGTCTGTAGTCGGTCAGGAAAGGGCGCCATGTGTACTGTCTGTTGTCGGTCAGGAAAGGGGGCCATGTGTAGTGTCTGTAGTCGGTCAGGAAAGGGCGCCATGTGTAGTGTCTGTAGTCGGTCAGGAAAGGGCGCCATGTGTACTGTCTGTTGTCGGTCAGGAAAGGGCGCCATGTGTACTGTCTGTTGTTGGTCAGGAAAGGGCGCCATGTGTACTGTCTGTAGTCGGTCAGGAAAGGGGGCCATGTGTAGTGTCTGTAGTCGGTCAGGAAAGGGCGCCATGTGTAGTGTCTGTAGTCGGTCAGGAAAGGGCGCCATGTGTAGTGTCTGTAGTCGCTCAGGAAAGGGCGCCATGTGTAGTGTCTGTAGTCGGTCAGGAAAGGGCGCCATGTGTACTGTCTGTTGTCGGTCAGGAAAGGGCGCCATGTGTACTGTCTGTTGTTGGTCAGGAAAGGGCGCCATGTGTACTGTCTGTAGTCGGTCAGGAAAGGGGGCCATGTGTAGTGTCCGTAGTCGGTCAGGAAAGGGCGCCATGTGTAGTGTCTGTAGTCGGTCAGGAAAGGGCGCCATGTGTAGTGTCTGTAGTCGCTCAGGAAAGGGCGCCATGTGTAGTGTCTGTAGTCGGTCAGGAAAGGGCGCCATGTGTAGTGTCTGTTGTCGGTCAGGAAAGGGGGCCATGTGTAGTGTCTGTAGTCGGTCAGGAAAGGGCGCCATGTGTAGTGTCTGTAGTCGGTCAGGAAAGGGCGCCATGTGTAGTGTCTGTAGTCGGTCAGGAAAGGGCGCCATGTGTAGTGTCTGTAGTCGGTCAGGAAAGGGGGCCATGTGTAGTGTCTGTTGTCGGTCAGGAAAGGGCGCCATGTGTAGTGTCTGTAGTCGGTCAGGAAAGGGCGCCATGTGTACTGCCTGTTGTCGGTCAGGAAAGGGGGCCATGTGTAGTGTCTGTAGTCGGTCAGGAAAGGGCGCCATGTGTAGTGTCTGTAGTCGGTCAGGAAAGGGCGCCGTGTGTAGTGTCTGTAGTCGGTCAGGAAAGGGGGCCATGTGTAGTGTCTGTTGTCGGTCAGGAAAGGGCGCCATGTGTAGTGTCTGTAGTCGGTCAGGAAAGGGCGCCATGTGTAGTGTCTGTAGTCGCTCAGGAAAGGGGGCCATGTGTAGTGTCTGTTGTCGGTCAGGAAAGGGGGCCATGTGTAGTGTCTGTAGTCGGTCAGGAAAGGGCGCCATGTGTAGTGTCTGTAGTCGCTCAGGAAAGGGCGCCATGTGTAGTGTCTGTAGTCGGTCAGGAAAGGGCGCCATGTGTAGTGTCTGTAGTCGCTCAGGAAAGGGCGCCATGTGTAGTGTCTGTAGTCGCTCAGGAAAGGGCGCCATGTGTAGTGTCTGTAGTCGGTCAGGAAAGGGCGCCATGTGTAGTGTCTGTAGTCGGTCAGGAAAGGGCGCCATGTGTAGTGTCTGTAGTCGGTCAGGAAAGGGCGCTATGTGTACTGTCTGTTGTCGGTCAGGAAAGGGGGCCACGTGTAGTGTCTGTAGTCGGTCAGGAAAGGGCGCCATGTGTAGTGTCTGTAGTCGGTCAGGAAAGGGCGCCATGTGTACTGTCTGTTGTTGGTCAGGAAAGGGCGCCATGTGTACTGTCTGTAGTCGGTCAGGAAAGGGGGCCATGTGTAGTGTCTGTAGTCGGTCAGGAAAGGGCGCCATGTGTAGTGTCTGTAGTCGGTCAGGAAAGGGCGCCAAGTGTAGTGTCTGTAGTCGGTCAGGAAAGGGCGCCATGTGTAGTGTCTGTAGTCGCTCAGGAAAGGGCGCCATGTGTAGTGTCTGTAGTCGGTCAGGAAAGGGGGCCATGTGTAGTGTCTGTAGTCGGTCAGGAAAGGGGACCATGTGTAGTGTCTGTAGTCGGTCAGGAAAGGGCGCCATGTGTAGTGTCTGTAGTCGGTCAGGAAAGGGCGCCATGTGTAGTGTCTGTTGTCGGTCAGGAAAGGGGGCCATGTGTAGTGTCTGTAGTCGGTCAGGAAAGGGCGCCATGTGTAGTGTCTGTAGTCGGTCAGGAAAGGGGGCCATGTGTAGTGTCTGTTGTCGGTCAGGAAAGGGCGCCATGTGTAGTGTCTGTTGTCGGTCAGGAAAGAGGGCCATGTGTAGTGTCTGTAGTCGGTCAGGAAAGGGCGCCATGTGTAGTGTCTGTAGTCGGTCAGGAAAGGGGGCCATGTGTAGTGTCTGTAGTCGGTCAGGAAAGGGCGCCATGTGTACTGTCTGTTGTCGGTCAGGAAAGGGGGCCACGTGTAGTGTCTGTAGTCGGTCAGGAAAGGGCGCCATGTGTAGTGTCTGTAGTCGGTCAGGAAAGGGCGCCATGTGTAGTGTCTGTAGTCGGTCAGGAAAGGGGGCCATGTGTAGTGTCTGTAGTCGGTCAGGAAAGGGCGCCATGTGTAGTGTCTGTTGTCGGTCAGGAAAGGGCGCCATGTGTAGTGTCTGTTGTCGGTCAGGAAAGGAGGCCATGTGTAGTGTCTGTAGTCGGTCAGGAAAGGGCGCCATGTGTAGTGTCTGTAGTCGGTCAGGAAAGGGGGCCATGTGTAGTGTCTGTAGTCGGTCAGGAAAGGGCGCCATGTGTAGTGTCTGTTGTCGGTCAGGAAAGGGGGCCATGTGTAGTGTCTGTAGTCGGTCAGGAAAGGGCGCCATGTGTAGTGTCTGTAGTCGGTCAGGAAAGGGGGCCATGTGTACTGTCTGTAGTCGGTCAGGAAAGGGCGCAATGTTCGCGCTCTGCTTACACTCCATGTCACGGAACATCTCCATCTCTCTGCTCTGACTTGTCTTCTGTAATCTCCCCCTACAGGCTGACACAACCCCAACCCACTGGCAGCACTTGGCCCCCCCGCTGTACAGACTGGCATCTCCATTGGTCTGCAGGCTGGCATCTCAGGAGACTCATCCCCTCCCCCCTCCCGGGTCCATCCAGGCACAAACTGAGCATCCTTCATCTGTCTCTCCCATCACCCCCCCAACAGAAAGAAAATCCTGAGCGGCCCACAGAAGAGCCAAGGGGGTTCTCTATGAAAATGTCACTTCTCCCTGGGAAAGCACTCAGCAAGAGAGCCTGTCATTGCATCTGCTCACACAGCCATGGCGCTCCTTCAGGGCCCATTCACACTAAAGCCATCTGTTGCTGTTCCTGAGCGTGTCGCGTTAATTCGTGTTCTGGAATGCGTTACCGTGCTTCGCACTAAGGCAGCCTATTCATTAGGACAGATATAAAAACATGCAGGACCCTTATTCAGAGCGCAGCATATGGTATATGTGTGTGTGGGGCCGTGCCGCACTGTGCTCTGGGGGCGACCCGCATTGACTGACCTCCTAACGAGCCACATTGACTGACCTCCTAACGAGCCGCATTGACTGACCTCCTAACGAGCCGCATTCACTGACCTCCTAACGAGCCGCATTCACTGACCTCCTAACGAGCCGCATCACTGACCTCCTTACGAGCCGCATTCACTGACCTCCTAACGAGCCGCATTCACTGACCTCCTAACGAGCCGCATTCACTGACCTCCTAACGAGCCGCATTCACTGACCTCCTAACGAGCCGCATCACTGACCTCCTAACGAGCCGCATCACTGACCTCCTGACGAACCGCATTCACTGACCTCCTAACGAGCCGCATCACTGACCTCCTAACGAACCGCATCACTGACCTCCTAACGAGCCGCATCACTGACCTCCTAACGAGCCGCATTCACTGACCTCCTATCTCTATGTCTCTCTATAACTGGAAGCACCTGAACAAGGACCTCCATGGCAGGATCACCGGGGATTATTTCACAAGGAGCTGCATTGTGATATAGCTGGGAAATGGCTAAACCATGTGACAGATCTGAGATCTCCAGACTCCTATGACTGTCCCGTCTCTTATGACTGTCCCATCTCCCGTCTCCTATGACTGTCCCGTCCCCTATGACTGTCCCGTCTCCTATGACTATCCCGTCTCCCATGACTATCCCGTCTCCCATCTCCTATGACTGTCCCGTCTCCTTTGACTGTCCCATCTCCTAGGACTATCCCGTCTCCCGTCTCATATGACTGTCCCGTCTCCCGTCTCCTATGACTGTCCCGTCTCCTATGACTCTCCCGTCTCCTATGACTGTCCCGTCTCCCGTCTCCTATGACTGTCCCGTCTCCCATCTCCTATGACTGTCCTGTCTCCCATCTCCTATGACTGTCCCGTCTCCCATCTCTTATGACTGTCCCGTCTCCTATGACTGTCCCGTCTCCCGTCTTCTATGACTGTCCCGTCTCCTATGACTGTCCTGTCTCCTATGACTGTCCCGTCTCCCATCTCCTATGACTGTCCCGTCTCCTATGACTCTCCCGTCTCCTATGCCTGTCCCATCTCCTATGCCTGTCCCGTCTCCTATGCCTGTCCTGTCCCCTATGACTGTCCCGTCTCTTATGACTGTCCCGTCTCTTATGACTGTCCCGTCTCCTATGACTGTCCCGTCTCCTATGACTGTCCCATCTCCCGTCTCCTATGACTGTCCCGTCTCTTATGACTGTCCCATCTCCCGTCTCCTATGACTGTCCCGTCTCCTATGACTATCCCGTCTCCCGTCTCCTATGACTGTCCCGTCTCCCATGACTGTCCCGTCTCCCATCACCTATGACTATCCCGTCTCCCATCTCCTATGACTGTCCTGTCTCCCATCTCCTATGACTGTCCTGTCTCCCATCTCCTATGACTGTCCTGTCTCCCATCTCCTATGACTGTCCTGTCTCCCATCTCCTATGACTATCCCGTCTCCCGTGTCCTATGACTGTCCCGTCTCCTATGACTGTCCCGTCTCCTATGACTGTCCCGTCTCCCATCTCCTATGACTGTCCCGTCTCCTATGACTGTCCCGTCTCCCGTCTCCTATGACTCTCCCGTCTCCTATGCCTGTCCCGTCTCCTATGCCTGTCCCGTCCCCTATGACTGTCCCGTCCCCTATGACTGTCCCGTCTCTTATGACTGTCCCGTCTCTTATGACTGTCCCATCTCCTGTCTCCTATGACTGTCCCGTCTCTTATGACTGTCCCATCTCCCATCTCCTATGACTGTCCCGTCTCTTATGACTGTCCCATCTCCCGTCTCCTATGACTGTCCCGTCTCTTATGACTGTCTCATCTCCCGTCTCCTATGACTGTCCCGTCTCTTATGACTGTCCCATCTCCCGTCTCCTATGACTGTCCCGTCCCCTATGACTGTCCCGTCTCCTATGACTGTCCCGTCTCCCGTCTCCTATGACTGTCCCGTCTCCCATGACTGTCCCGTCTCCCATCACCTATGACTATCCCGTCTCCCATCTCCTATGACTGTCCCGTCTCCTATGACTGTCCCGTCTCCTATGACTGTCCCGTCTCCTATGACTGTCCCGTCTCCCATCTCCTATGACTGTCCCGTCTCCCATCTCCTATGACTGTACCGTCTCCTATGACTCTCCCGTCTCCTATGACTGTCCCGTCTCCCATGACTGTCCCGTCTCCCATCTCCTATGACTGTCCCGTCTCCTATGACTCTCCCGTCTCCTATGACTGTTCCGTCTCCTATGCCTGTCCCGTCTCTTATGACTGTCCCGTCTCCCATGACTGTCCCGTCTACCATCTCCTATGACTGTCCCGTCTCATATGACTCTCCCGTCTCCTATGCCTGTCCCGTCTCCTATGCCTGTCCCGTCTCCTATGCCTGTCCCGTCTCTTATGACTGTCCCGTCTCTTATGACTGTCCCGTCTCTTATGACTGTCCCGTCTCTTATGACTGTCCCATCTCCCGTCTCCTATGACTGTCCAGTCTCTTATGACTGTCCCATCTCCCGTCTCCTATGACTGTCTTGTCCCCTATGACTGTCCCGTCTCCTATAACTATCCCGTCTCCTATGACTGTCCCGTCTCCCATGACTGTCTCGTCTCCCATCACCTATGACTATCCCGTCTCCCATCTCCTATGACTGTCCCGTCTCCCGTCTCCTATGACTGTCCCGTCTCCTATGACTGTCCCGTCTCCTATGACTCTCCCGTCTCCTATGACTGTCCCGTCTCCCATCTCCTATGACTGTCCCGTCTCACATCTCTTATGACTGTCCCGTCTCCTATGACTGTCCCGTCTCCCATCTCCTATGACTGTCCCGTCTCCCGTCTCCTATGACTGTCCCGTCTCCTATGACTGTCCCGTCTCCTATGACTGTCCCGTCTCCTATGACTGTCCCGTCTCCTATGACTGTCCCGTCTCCCATGACTGTCCCGTCTCCCATCTTCCATGACTGTCCCATCTCCTATGACTGTCCCGTCTCCTATGACTCTCCCGTCTCCTATGCCTGTCCCGTCTCCTATGCTTGTCCCGTCTCCTATGCCTGTCCCGTCTCCTATGCCTGTCCCGTCTCCTATGCCTGTCCCGTCCCCTATGACTGTCCCGTCCCCTATGACTGTCCCGTCTCTTATGACTGTCCCGTCTCTTATGACTGTCCCGTCTCCTATGACTGTCCCGTCTCTTATGACTGTCCCATCTCCCGTCTCCTATGACTGTCCCGTCTCTTATGACTGTCCCATCTCCCGTCTCCTATGACTGTCCCGTCCCCTATGACTGTCCCGTCTCCCATGACTGTCCCGTCTCCCATCACCTATGACTGTCCCGTCTCCCATCACCTATGACTATCCCGTCTCCCATCACCTATGACTATCCCGTCTCCCATCTCCTATGACTGTCCCGTCTCCCGTCTCCTATGACTGTCCCGTCTCCCGTCTCCTATGACTCTCCCTTCTCCTATGACTGTCCCGTCTCCCGTCTCCTATGACTGTCCCATCTCCCGTCTCCTATGACTGTCCCATCTCACATCTCTTATGACTGTCCCGTCTCCTATGACTGTCCCGTCTCCCATCTCCTATGACTGTCCCGTCTCCCGTCTCCTATGACTGTCCTGTCTCCTATGACTGTCCCGTCTCCTATGACTGTCCCGTCTCCTATGACTGTCCCGTCTCCTATGACTGTCCCGTCTCCTATGACTGTCCCGTCTCCTATGACTGTCCCGTCTCCTATGACTGTCCCGTCTCCTATGACTGTCCCGTCTTCCATGACTTTCCCGTCTCCTATGACTCTCCCGTCTCCTATGCCTGTCCCGTCTCCTATGCCTGTCCCGTCTCCTATGCCTGTCCCGTCCCCTATGACTGTCCCGTCTCTTATGACTGTCCCGTCTCCTATGACTGTCCCGTCTCCTATGACTGTCCCGTCTCTTATGACTGTCCCATCTCCCGTCTCCTATGACTGTCCCGTCTCTTATGACTGTCCCATCTCCCGTCTCCTATGACTGTCCCGTCCCCTATGACTGTCCCGTCTCCTATGACTATCCCGTCTCCCGTCTCCTATGACTGTCCCGTCTCCTATGACTGTCCCGTCTCCCATGACTGTCCCGTCTCCCATGACTGTCCCGTCTCCCATCACCTATGACTATCCCGTCTCCCATCTCCTATGACTGTCCTGTCTCCCATCTCCTATGACTGTCCTGTCTCCCATCTCCTATGACTGTCCTGTCTCCCATCTCCTATGACTGTCCCGTCTCCTATGACTGTCCCGTCTCCTATGACTGTCCCGTCTCCTATGACTGTCCCGTCTCCCATCTCCTATGACTGTCCCGTCTCCTATGACTGTCCCGTCTCCCGTCTCCTATGACTCTCTCGTCTCCTATGACTCTCCCGTCTCCTATGACTCTCCCGTCTCCTATGACTCTCCCGTCTCCTATGCCTGTCCCGTCTCCTATGACTGTCCCGTCTCCTATGACTGTCCCGTCTCCCATCTCCTATGACTGTCCCGTCTCCTATGACTGTCCCATCTCTCGTCTCCTATGACTCTCCCGTCTCCTATGACTCTCCCGTCTCCTATGACTCTCCCGTCTCCTATGCCTGTCCCGTCTCCTATGCCTGTCCCGTCCCCCATGACTGTCCCGTCTCCCATCACCTATGACTATCCCGTCTCCCATCTCCTATGACTGTCCTGTCTCCCATCTCCTATGACTGTCCCGTCTCCCGTGTCCTATGACTGTCCCGTCTCCTATGACTGTCCCGTCTCCTATGACTGTCCCGTCTCCTATGACTGTCCCGTCTCCCATCTCCTATGACTGTCCCGTCTCCTATGACTGTCCCGTCTCCCGTCTCCTATGACTCTCTCGTCTCCTATGACTCTCCCGTCTCCTATGACTCTCCCGTCTCCTATGACTCTCCCGTCTCCTATGCCTGTCCCGTCTCCTATGCCTGTCCTGTCCCTTATGACAGTCCCGTCTCTTATGACTGTCCCATCTCCCGTCTCCTATGACTGTCCCGTCTCTTATGACTGTCCCATCTCCCATCTCCTATGACTGTCCCGTCTCCTATGACTGTCCCGTCCCCTATGACTGTCCCGTCTCCTATGACTGTCCCGTCTCCTATGACTGTCCCGTCTCCTATGACTATCCCGTCTCCTATGACTGTCACGTCTCCCATGACTGTCCTGTGTCCCATCACCTATGACTATCCCATCTCCCATCTCCTATGACTGTCCCGTCTCCTATGACTGTCCCGTCTCCTATGACTGTCCCGTCTCCCGTCTCCTATGACTGTCCCGTCTCCTATGACTGTCCCGTCTCCTATGACTCTCACATCTCCTATGACTGTCCCGTCTCCCGTCTCCTATGACTGTCCCGTCTCCCATCTCCTATGACTGTCCCGTCTCCCATCTCCTATGACTGTCCCGTCTCCTATGACTGTCCCGTCTCCCATCTCCTATGACTGTTCCGTCTCCTATGACTGTCCCGTCTCCTATGACTGTCCCGTCTCCTATGACTGTCCCGTCTCCCATGACTGCCCCATCTCCCATCTCCTATGACTGTCCCGTCTCCTATGACTCTCCCGTCTCCTATGCCTGTCCCGTCTCCTATGCCTGTTTCGTCTCCTATGCCTGTCCCGTCCCCTATGACTGCCCCGTCTCTTATGACTGTCCCGTCTCCTATGACTCTCCCGTCTCCTATGACTGTCCCGTCTCTTATGACTGTCCCATCTCCCGTCTCCTATGACTGTCCCGTCTCTTATGACTGTCCCATCTCCCGTCTCCTATGACTGTCCCGTCTCCTATGACTGTCCTGTCTCTTATGACTGTCCCATCTCCCGTCTCCTATGACTGTCCTGTCCCCTATGACTGTCCCGTCTCCTATGACTATCCCGTCTCCCGTCTCCTATGACTGTCCCGTCTCTTATGACTGTCTCATCTCCCGTCTCCTATGACTGTCCCGTCTCTTATGACTGTCCCATCTCCCGTCTCCTATGACTGTCCCGTCCCCTATGACTGTCCCGTCTCCTATGACTATCCCGTCTCCCGTCTCCTATGACTGTCCCGTCTCCCATGACTGTCCCGTCTCCCATCACCTATGACTATCCCGTCTCCCATCTCCTATGACTGTCCCGTCTCCTATGACTGTCCCGTCTCCTATGACTGTCCCGTCTCCCATCTCCTATGACTGTCCCGTCTCCCATCTCCTATGACTGTCCCGTCTCCTATGAGTCTCCAATCTCCTATGACTCTCCAATCTCCTATGACTCTCCCGTCTCCTATGACTGTCCCGTCTCCTATGCCTGTCTCATCCCCTATGCCTGTCCCGTCCCCTATGACTGTCCCGTCTCCTATGACTGTCCCGTCTCCTATGACTGTCCCGTCTCCTATGACTGTCCCGTCTCCCATCTCCTATGACTGTCCCGTCTCCCATCTCCTATGACTGTCCCGTCTCCTATGACTCTCCCGTCTCCTATGACTGTCCTGTCTCCCATCACCTATGACTGTCCCGTCTCCTATGACTGTCCCGTCTCCCATCTCCTTTGACTGTCCCGTCTCCTATGACTGTCCCATCTCCTATGACTGTCCCGTTTCCTATGACTGTCCCGTCTCCCATCTCCTATGACTGTCCCGTCTCCCATCTCCTATGACTGTCTCGTCTCCCGTCTCCTATGACTGTCCTGTCTCCCGTCTCCTATGACTGTCCCGTCTCCAATGACTGTCCTGTCTCCCGTCTCCTATGACTGTCCCGTCTCCTATGACTGTCCCGTCTCCCATCTCCTATGACTGTCCCGTCTCCCATCTCCTATGACTGTCCCGTCTCCTATGACTGTCCCGTCTCCCATCTCCTATGACTGTCCCGTCTCCCATCTCCTATGACTGTCCCGTCTCCCATCTCCTATGACTGTCCCGTCTCCCATCACCTATGACTATCCCGTCTCCCATCTCCTATGACTGTCCCGTCTCCTATGACTGTCCCGTCTCCTATGACTGTCCCGTCTCCTATGACTGTCCCGTCTCCCATCTCCTATGACTGTCCCGTCTCCCATCTCCTATGACTGTACCGTCTCCTATGACTCTCCCGTCTCCTATGACTGTCCCGTCTCCCATGACTGTCCCGTCTCCCATCTCCTATGACTGTCCCGTCTCCTATGACTCTCCCGTCTCCTATGACTGTTCCGTCTCCTATGCCTGTCCCGTCTCTTATGACTGTCCCGTCTCCCATGACTGTCCCGTCTACCATCTCCTATGACTGTCCCGTCTCATATGACTCTCCCGTCTCCTATGCCTGTCCCGTCTCCTATGCCTGTCCCGTCTCCTATGCCTGTCCCGTCTCTTATGACTGTCCCGTCTCTTATGACTGTCCCGTCTCTTATGACTGTCCCGTCTCTTATGACTGTCCCATCTCCCGTCTCCTATGACTGTCCAGTCTCTTATGACTGTCCCATCTCCCGTCTCCTATGACTGTCTTGTCCCCTATGACTGTCCCGTCTCCTATAACTATCCCGTCTCCTATGACTGTCCCGTCTCCCATGACTGTCTCGTCTCCCATCACCTATGACTATCCCGTCTCCCATCTCCTATGACTGTCCCGTCTCCCGTCTCCTATGACTGTCCCGTCTCCTATGACTGTCCCGTCTCCTATGACTCTCCCGTCTCCTATGACTGTCCCGTCTCCCATCTCCTATGACTGTCCCGTCTCACATCTCTTATGACTGTCCCGTCTCCTATGACTGTCCCGTCTCCCATCTCCTATGACTGTCCCGTCTCCCGTCTCCTATGACTGTCCCGTCTCCTATGACTGTCCCGTCTCCTATGACTGTCCCGTCTCCTATGACTGTCCCGTCTCCTATGACTGTCCCGTCTCCCATGACTGTCCCGTCTCCCATCTTCCATGACTGTCCCATCTCCTATGACTGTCCCGTCTCCTATGACTCTCCCGTCTCCTATGCCTGTCCCGTCTCCTATGCTTGTCCCGTCTCCTATGCCTGTCCCGTCTCCTATGCCTGTCCCGTCTCCTATGCCTGTCCCGTCCCCTATGACTGTCCCGTCCCCTATGACTGTCCCGTCTCTTATGACTGTCCCGTCTCTTATGACTGTCCCGTCTCCTATGACTGTCCCGTCTCTTATGACTGTCCCATCTCCCGTCTCCTATGACTGTCCCGTCTCTTATGACTGTCCCATCTCCCGTCTCCTATGACTGTCCCGTCCCCTATGACTGTCCCGTCTCCCATGACTGTCCCGTCTCCCATCACCTATGACTGTCCCGTCTCCCATCACCTATGACTATCCCGTCTCCCATCACCTATGACTATCCCGTCTCCCATCTCCTATGACTGTCCCGTCTCCCGTCTCCTATGACTGTCCCGTCTCCCGTCTCCTATGACTCTCCCTTCTCCTATGACTGTCCCGTCTCCCGTCTCCTATGACTGTCCCATCTCCCGTCTCCTATGACTGTCCCATCTCACATCTCTTATGACTGTCCCGTCTCCTATGACTGTCCCGTCTCCCATCTCCTATGACTGTCCCGTCTCCCGTCTCCTATGACTGTCCTGTCTCCTATGACTGTCCCGTCTCCTATGACTGTCCCGTCTCCTATGACTGTCCCGTCTCCTATGACTGTCCCGTCTCCTATGACTGTCCCGTCTCCTATGACTGTCCCGTCTCCTATGACTGTCCCGTCTCCTATGACTGTCCCGTCTTCCATGACTTTCCCGTCTCCTATGACTCTCCCGTCTCCTATGCCTGTCCCGTCTCCTATGCCTGTCCCGTCTCCTATGCCTGTCCCGTCCCCTATGACTGTCCCGTCTCTTATGACTGTCCCGTCTCCTATGACTGTCCCGTCTCCTATGACTGTCCCGTCTCTTATGACTGTCCCATCTCCCGTCTCCTATGACTGTCCCGTCTCTTATGACTGTCCCATCTCCCGTCTCCTATGACTGTCCCGTCCCCTATGACTGTCCCGTCTCCTATGACTATCCCGTCTCCCGTCTCCTATGACTGTCCCGTCTCCTATGACTGTCCCGTCTCCCATGACTGTCCCGTCTCCCATGACTGTCCCGTCTCCCATCACCTATGACTATCCCGTCTCCCATCTCCTATGACTGTCCTGTCTCCCATCTCCTATGACTGTCCTGTCTCCCATCTCCTATGACTGTCCTGTCTCCCATCTCCTATGACTGTCCCGTCTCCTATGACTGTCCCGTCTCCTATGACTGTCCCGTCTCCTATGACTGTCCCGTCTCCCATCTCCTATGACTGTCCCGTCTCCTATGACTGTCCCGTCTCCCGTCTCCTATGACTCTCTCGTCTCCTATGACTCTCCCGTCTCCTATGACTCTCCCGTCTCCTATGACTCTCCCGTCTCCTATGCCTGTCCCGTCTCCTATGACTGTCCCGTCTCCTATGACTGTCCCGTCTCCCATCTCCTATGACTGTCCCGTCTCCTATGACTGTCCCATCTCTCGTCTCCTATGACTCTCCCGTCTCCTATGACTCTCCCGTCTCCTATGACTCTCCCGTCTCCTATGCCTGTCCCGTCTCCTATGCCTGTCCCGTCCCCCATGACTGTCCCGTCTCCCATCACCTATGACTATCCCGTCTCCCATCTCCTATGACTGTCCTGTCTCCCATCTCCTATGACTGTCCCGTCTCCCGTGTCCTATGACTGTCCCGTCTCCTATGACTGTCCCGTCTCCTATGACTGTCCCGTCTCCTATGACTGTCCCGTCTCCCATCTCCTATGACTGTCCCGTCTCCTATGACTGTCCCGTCTCCCGTCTCCTATGACTCTCTCGTCTCCTATGACTCTCCCGTCTCCTATGACTCTCCCGTCTCCTATGACTCTCCCGTCTCCTATGCCTGTCCCGTCTCCTATGCCTGTCCTGTCCCTTATGACAGTCCCGTCTCTTATGACTGTCCCATCTCCCGTCTCCTATGACTGTCCCGTCTCTTATGACTGTCCCATCTCCCATCTCCTATGACTGTCCCGTCTCCTATGACTGTCCCGTCCCCTATGACTGTCCCGTCTCCTATGACTGTCCCGTCTCCTATGACTGTCCCGTCTCCTATGACTATCCCGTCTCCTATGACTGTCACGTCTCCCATGACTGTCCTGTGTCCCATCACCTATGACTATCCCATCTCCCATCTCCTATGACTGTCCCGTCTCCTATGACTGTCCCGTCTCCTATGACTGTCCCGTCTCCCGTCTCCTATGACTGTCCCGTCTCCTATGACTGTCCCGTCTCCTATGACTCTCACATCTCCTATGACTGTCCCGTCTCCCGTCTCCTATGACTGTCCCGTCTCCCATCTCCTATGACTGTCCCGTCTCCCATCTCCTATGACTGTCCCGTCTCCTATGACTGTCCCGTCTCCCATCTCCTATGACTGTTCCGTCTCCTATGACTGTCCCGTCTCCTATGACTGTCCCGTCTCCTATGACTGTCCCGTCTCCCATGACTGCCCCATCTCCCATCTCCTATGACTGTCCCGTCTCCTATGACTCTCCCGTCTCCTATGCCTGTCCCGTCTCCTATGCCTGTTTCGTCTCCTATGCCTGTCCCGTCCCCTATGACTGCCCCGTCTCTTATGACTGTCCCGTCTCCTATGACTCTCCCGTCTCCTATGACTGTCCCGTCTCTTATGACTGTCCCATCTCCCGTCTCCTATGACTGTCCCGTCTCTTATGACTGTCCCATCTCCCGTCTCCTATGACTGTCCCGTCTCCTATGACTGTCCTGTCTCTTATGACTGTCCCATCTCCCGTCTCCTATGACTGTCCTGTCCCCTATGACTGTCCCGTCTCCTATGACTATCCCGTCTCCCGTCTCCTATGACTGTCCCGTCTCTTATGACTGTCTCATCTCCCGTCTCCTATGACTGTCCCGTCTCTTATGACTGTCCCATCTCCCGTCTCCTATGACTGTCCCGTCCCCTATGACTGTCCCGTCTCCTATGACTATCCCGTCTCCCGTCTCCTATGACTGTCCCGTCTCCCATGACTGTCCCGTCTCCCATCACCTATGACTATCCCGTCTCCCATCTCCTATGACTGTCCCGTCTCCTATGACTGTCCCGTCTCCTATGACTGTCCCGTCTCCCATCTCCTATGACTGTCCCGTCTCCCATCTCCTATGACTGTCCCGTCTCCTATGAGTCTCCAATCTCCTATGACTCTCCAATCTCCTATGACTCTCCCGTCTCCTATGACTGTCCCGTCTCCTATGCCTGTCTCATCCCCTATGCCTGTCCCGTCCCCTATGACTGTCCCGTCTCCTATGACTGTCCCGTCTCCTATGACTGTCCCGTCTCCTATGACTGTCCCGTCTCCCATCTCCTATGACTGTCCCGTCTCCCATCTCCTATGACTGTCCCGTCTCCTATGACTCTCCCGTCTCCTATGACTGTCCTGTCTCCCATCACCTATGACTGTCCCGTCTCCTATGACTGTCCCGTCTCCCATCTCCTTTGACTGTCCCGTCTCCTATGACTGTCCCATCTCCTATGACTGTCCCGTTTCCTATGACTGTCCCGTCTCCCATCTCCTATGACTGTCCCGTCTCCCATCTCCTATGACTGTCTCGTCTCCCGTCTCCTATGACTGTCCTGTCTCCCGTCTCCTATGACTGTCCCGTCTCCAATGACTGTCCTGTCTCCCGTCTCCTATGACTGTCCCGTCTCCTATGACTGTCCCGTCTCCCATCTCCTATGACTGTCCCGTCTCCCATCTCCTATGACTGTCCCGTCTCCTATGACTGTCCCGTCTCCCATCTCCTATGACTGTCCCGTCTCCCATCTCCTATGACTGTCCCGTCTCCCATCTCCTATGACTGTCCCGTCTCCCGTCTCCTATGACTGTCCCGTCTCCTATGACTGTCCCGTCTTCTATGACTGTCCCGTCTCCCATCTCCTATGACTGTCCCGTCTCCCATCTCCTCATACTGTCCCGTCTCCCATCTCCTATGACTGTCCCGTCTCCTATGACTGTCCCGTCTCCCATCTCCTATGACTGTTCCATCTCCTAAGACTGTCCCGTCTCCCATGACTGTCCCATCTCCTATGACTGTCCCGTCTCCTATGACTCTCCCGTCTCCTGTGACTCTCCCGTCTCCTATGCCTTTCCCGTCCCCTATGCCTGTCCCGTCCCCTATGACTGTCCCGTCCCCTATGACTGTCCCGTCTCCTATGACTGTCCCGTCTCCTATGACTGTCCCGTCTCCCGTCTCCTATGACTGTCCTGTCTCCCATCACCTATGCCTGCCCCATCTCCCATCACCTATGACTGTCCCGTCTCCCATCTCCTATGACTGTCCCGTCTCCCATCTCCTATGACTGTCCCGTCTCCCATCTCCTATGACTGTCCCATCTCCCATCTCCTATGACTGTCCCGTCTCCTATGACTGTCCTGTCTCCCATCACCTATGACTGTCCCGTCTCCTATGACTGTCCCGTCTCCTATGACTGTCCCGTCTCCTATGACTGTCCTGTCTCCCATCTCCTATGACTGTCCCATCTCCTATGACTGTCCTGTCTCCCGTCTCCTATGACTGTCCCGTCTCCTATGACTGTCCCGTCTCCCATCTCCTATGACTGTCTCGTCTCCCGTCTCCTATGACTGTCCCGTCTCCCGTCTCCTATGACTGTCCTGTCTCCCGTCTCCTATGACTGTCCCGTCTCCCATCTCCTATGACTGTCCCGTCTCCTATGACTGTCCCGTCTCCTATGACTTTCCCGTCTCACGTCTCCTATGACTGTCCCGTCTCCCGTCTCCTATGACTGTCCCGTCTCCTATGACTGTCCCGTCTCCTATAACTGTCCCGTCCCCTATGACTGTCCCGTCTCCTATGACTGTCCCGTCTCCCATCTCCTATGACTGTCCCGTCTCCTATGACTGTCCCGTCTCCCATCTCCTATGACTGTCCCGTCTCCTATGACTGTCCCGTCTCCTATGACTGTCCCATTTCCCATCTCCTATGACTGTCCCATCTCCCGTCTCCTATGACTGTCCCGTCTCCCGTCTCCTATGACTGTCCCGTCTCCCGTCTCCTATGACTGTCCCGTCTCCCGTCTCCTATGACTGTCCCGTCTCCCGTCTCCTATGACTCTCCCGTCTCCTATGACTGTCTCATCTCCCGTCTCCTATGACTGTCCCGTCTCCCATCTCCTATGACTGTCCCGTCTCCCATCTCCTATGACTGTCCCGTCTCCTATGACTGTCCTGTCTCCTATGACTGTCCCGTCTCCCATGACTGTCCCGTCTCCCATCTCCTATGACTGTCCCGTCTCCTATGACTCTCCCGTCTCCTATGCCTGTCCCGTCTCCTATGCCTGTCCCGTCCCCTATGACTGTCCCGTCTCTTATGACTGTCCCATATCCCGTCTCCTATGACTGTCCCGTCTCTTATGACTGTCCCATCTCCTATGACTGTCCCGTCCCCTATGACTGTCCCGTCCCCTATGACTGTCCCGTCCCCTATGACTGTCCCGTCTCCCGTCTCCTTTGACTTTCCCGTCTCCTATGACTGTCCTGTCTCCCATGACTGTCCCATCTCCCATCACCTATGACTATGCCGTCTCCCATGTCCTATGACTGTCCCGTCTCCTATGACTGTCCCGTCTCCCGTCTCCTATGACTGTCCCGTCTCCCGTCTCCTATGACTGTCCCATCTCCTATGACTGTCCCGTCTCCCATCTCCTATGACTGTCCCGTCTCCTATGACTGTGCCGTCTCCCATCTCCTATGACTGTCCCGTCTCCTATGACTGTCCCGTCTCCTATGACTCTCCAATCTCCTATGACTGTCCCGTCTCCTATGACTCTCCCGTCTCCTATGACTGTCCCGTCTCCTATGCCTGTCTCATCCCCTATGCCTGTCCCGTCTCCTATGACTGTCCCGTCTCCTATGACTGTCCCGTCTCCTATGACTGTCCCGTCTCCCATCTCCTATGACTGTCCCGTCTCCTATGACTCTCCTGTCTCCTATGACTGTCCTGTCTCCCATCACCTATGCCTGCCCCGTCTCCCATCACCTATGACTGTCCCGTCTCCCATCTCCTATAACTGTCCCGTCTCCCATCTCCTATGACTGTCCCGTCTCCCATCTCTTATGACTGTCCCGTCTCCTATGACTGTCCCGTCTCCTATGACTGTCCCGTCTCCCATCTCCTATGACTGTCCCGTCTCCTATGACTGTCCCGTCTCCCATCACCTATGACTGTCCCGTCTCCTATGACTGTCCCGTCTCCTATGACTGTCCCGTCTCCTATGACTGTCCCATCTCCTATGACTGTCCTGTCTCCCATCTCCTATGACTGTCCCATCTCCTATGACTGTCCTGTCTCCCGTCTCCTATGACTGTCCCGTCTCCTATGACTGTCTCGTCTCCTATGACTGTCCCGTCTCCCATCTCCTATGACTGTCCCGTCTCCCATCTCCTATGACTGTCTCGTCTCCCGCCTCCTATGACTGTCCCGTCTCCTATGAGTGTCCCGTCTCCCGTCTCCTATGACTGTCCCATCTCCTATGACTGTCCCATTTCCCATCTCCTATGACTGTCCCATCTCCCGTCTCCTATGACTGTCCCGTCTCCCGTCTCCTATGACTGTCATATCTCCCGTCTCCTATGACTGTCCCGTCTCCCATCTCCTATGACTGTCCCGTCTCCTATGACTGTCCCGTCTCCCGTCTCCTATGACTGTCCCGTCTCCCATCTCCTATGACTGTCCTGTCTTCCATCTCCTATGACTGTCCCGTCTCCTATGACTGTCCCGTCTCCTATGACTGTCCCGTCCCCTATGACTGTCCCGTCTCCTATGACTGTCCCGTCTCCCATCTCCTATGTCTGTCCCGTCTCCTATGACTGTCCCGTCTCCCATCTCCTATGACTGTCCCGTCTCCTATGACTGTCCCGTCTCCTATGACTGTCCCATTTCCCATCTCCTATGACTGTCCCATCTCCCGTCTCCTATGACTGTCCCGTCTCCCGTCTCCTATGACTGTCCCTTCTCCCGTCTCCTATGACTCTCCCGTCTCCTATGACTGTCTCGTCTCCCGTCTCCTATGACTGTCCCGTCTCCCATCTCCTATGACTGTCCTGTCTCCCATCTCCTATGACTGTCCCATCTCCTATGACTGTCCTGTCTCCCGTCTCCTATGACTGTCCCGTCTCCTATGACTGTCTCGTCTACTATGACTGTCCCGTCTCCTATGACTGTCCCGTCTCACGTCTCCTATGACTGTCCTATCTCCCGTCTCCTATGACTGTCCCGTCTCCCATCTCCTATGACTGTCCCGTCTCCTATGACTGTCCCGTCTCCTATGACTGTCCCCTCTCCCGTCTCCTATGACTGTCCCGTCTCCCATCTCCTATGACTGTCCTGTCTCCCATCTCCTATGACTGTCTCGTCTCCCATCTCCTATGACTGTCTCGTCTCCTATGACTGTCCCGTCTCCTATGACTGTCCCGTCCTCTATGACTGTCCCGTCTCCTATGACTGTCCCGTCTCCTATGACTGTCCCGTCTCCCATCTCCTATGACTGTCCCGTCTCCCATCTCCTATGACTGTCCCGTCTCCTATGACTCTCCCGTCTCCTATGACTGTCCCGTCTCCCATGACTGTCCCGTCTCCCATCTCCTATGACTGTCCCGTCTCCTATGACTCTCCCGTCTCCTATGACTGTTCCGTCTCCTATGCCTGTCCCGTCTCTTATGACTGTCCCGTCTCCCATGACTGTCCCGTCTACCATCTCCTATGACTGTCCCGTCTCATATGACTCTCCCGTCTCCTATGCCTGTCCCGTCTCCTATGCCTGTCCCGTCTCTTATGACTGTCCCGTCTCTTATGACTGTCCCGTCTCTTATGACTGTCCCATCTCCCGTCTCCTATGACTGTCCAGTCTCTTATGACTGTCCCATCTCCCGTCTCCTATGACTGTCTTGTCCCCTATGACTGTCCCGTCTCCTATAACTATCCCGTCTCCTATGACTGTCCCGTCTCCCATGACTGTCTCGTCTCCCATCACCTATGACTATCCCGTCTCCCATCTCCTATGACTGTCCCGTCTCCCGTCTCCTATGACTGTCCCGTCTCCTATGACTGTCCCGTCTCCCGTCTCCTATGACTCTCCCGTCTCCTATGACTGTCCCGTCTCCCATCTCCTATGACTGTCCCGTCTCACATCTCTTATGACTGTCCCGTCTCCTATGACTGTCCCGTCTCCCATCTCCTATGACTGTCCCGTCTCCCGTCTCCTATGACTGTCCCGTCTCCTATGACTGTCCCGTCTCCTATGACTGTCCCGTCTCCCATGACTGTCCCGTCTCCCATCTCCCATGACTGTTCCATCTCCTATGCCTGTCCCGTCTCCTATGACTCTCCCGTCTCCTATGCCTGTCCCGTCTCCTATGCCTGTCCCGTCTCCTATGCCTGTCCCGTCCCCTATGACTGTCCCGTCCCCTATGACTGTCCCGTCTCTTATGACTGTCCCGTCTCTTATGACTGTCCCGTCTCCTATGACTGTCCCGTCTCTTATGACTGTCCCATCTCCCGTCTCCTATGACTGTCCCGTCTCTTATGACTGTCCCATCTCCCGTCTCCTATGACTGTCCCGTCCCCTATGACTGTCCCGTCTCCTATGACTATCCCGTCTCCCGTCTCTTATGACTGTCCCGTCTCCTATGACTGTCCCGTCTCCCATGACTGTCCCGTCTCCCATCACCTATGACTATCCCGTCTCCCATCACCTATGACTATCCCGTCTCCCATCTCCTATGACTGTCCCGTCTCCTATGACTGTCCCGTCTCCCGTCTCCTATGACTCTCCCGTCTCCTATGACTGTCCCGTCTCCCGTCTCCTATGACTGTCCCATCTCCCGTCTCCTATGACTGTCCCATCTCCCGTCTCCTATGACTGTCCCGTCTCCTATGACTGTCCCGTCTCCCATCTCCTATGACTGTCCCGTCTCCTATGACTGTCCCGTCTTTCATGACTGTCCCATCTCCTATGACTCTCCCGTCTCCTATGCCTGTCCCGTCTCCTATGCCTGTCCCGTCTCCTATGCCTGTCCCGTCCCCTATGACTGTCCCGTCTCTTATGACTGTCCCGTCTCCTATGACTGTCCCGTCTCCTATGACTGTCCCGTCTCTTATGACTGTCCCATCTCCCGTCTCCTATGACTGTCCCGTCTCCTATGACTATCCCGTCTCCCGTCTCCTATGACTGTCCCGTCTCCTATGACTGTCCCGTCTCCCATGACTGTCCCGTCTCCCATCACCTATGACTATCCCGTCTCCCATCTCCTATGACTGTCCTGTCTCCCATCTCCTATGACTGTCCTGTCTCCCATCTCCTATGACTGTCCTGTCTCCCATCTCCTATGACTGTCCTGTCTCCCATCTCCTATGACTGTCCTCCTATGACTGTCCCGTCTCCTATGACTGTCCCGTCTCCTATGACTGTCCCGTCTCCCATCTCCTATGACTGTCCCGTCTCCTATGACTGTCCCGTCTCCTCGTCTCCTATGACTCTCTCGTCTCCTATGACTCTCCCGTCTTCTATGACTCTCCCGTCTCCTATGACTCTCCCGTCTCCTATGCCTGTCCCGTCTCCTATGACTGTCCCGTCTCCTATGACTGTCCCGTCTCCCATCTCCTATGACTGTCCCGTCTCCTTTGACTGTCCCGTCTCTCGTCTCCTATGACTCTCCCGTCTCCTATGACTCTCCCGTCTCCTATGCCTGTCCCGTCTCCTATGCCTGTCCCGTCCCCCATGACTGTCCCGTCTCCCATCTCCTATGACTGTCCCGTCTCCCATCTCCTCATACTGTCCCGTCTCCCATCTCCTATGACTGTCCCGTCTCCTATGACTGTCCCGTCTCCCATCTCTTATGACTGTTCCATCTCCTAAGACTGTCCCGTCTCCCATGACTGTCCCATCTCCTATGACTGTCCCGTCTCCTATGACTCTCCCGTCTCCTGTGACTGTCCCGTCTCCTATGCCTTTCCCGTCCCCTATGCCTGTCCCGTCCCCTATGACTGTCCCGTCTCCTATGACTGTCCCGTCTCCTATGACTGTCCCGTCTCCTATGACTGTCCCGTCTCCCATCTCCTATGACTGTCCCGTCTCCTATGACTCTCCCGTCTCCTATGACTGTCCTGTCTCCCATCACCTATGCCTGCCCCATCTCCCATCACCTATGACTGTCTCGTCTCCCATCTCCTATGACTGTCCCGTCTCCCATCTCCTATGACTGTCCCGTCTCCCATCTCCTATGACTGTCCCGTCTCCCATCTCCTATGACTGTCCCATCTCCCATCTCCTATGACTGTCCCGTCTCCTATGACTGTCCTGTCTCCCATCACCTATGACTGTCCCGTCTACTATGACTGTCCCGTCTCCTATGACTGTCCCGTCTCCTATGACTGTCCCATCTCCTATGACTGTCCTGTCTCCCATCTCCTATGACTGTCCCATCTCCTATGACTGTCCTGTCTCCCGTCTCCTATGACTGTCCCGTCTCCTATGACTGTCCCGTCTCCCATCTCCTATGACTGTCTCGTCTCCCGTCTCCTATGACTGTCCCGTCTCCTATGAGTGTCCCATCTCCTATCTCCTATGACTGTCCCATCTCCCGTCTCCTATGACTGTCCCGTCTCCCGTCTCCTATGACTGTCCTGTCTCCCGTCTCCTAAGACTGTCCCGTCTCCCATCTCCTATGACTGTCCCGTCTCCTATGACTGTCCCGTCTCCTATGACTGTCCCATCTCACGTCTCCTATGACTGTCCCGTCTCCCGTCTCCTATGACTGTCCCGTCTCCTATAACTGTCCCGTCCCCTATGACTGTCCCGTCTCCTATGACTGTCCCGTCTCCCATCTCCTATGACTGTCCCGTCTCCTATGACTGTCCCGTCTCCCATCTCCTATGACTGTACCGTCTCCTATGACTGTCCCGTCTCCTATGACTGTCCCGTCTCCTATGACTGTCCCATTTCCCGTCTCCTATGACTGTCCCATTTCCCGTCTCCTATGACTGTCCCGTCTCCCGTCTCCTATGACTGTCCCGTCTCCCGTCTCCTATGACTGTCCCGTCTCCCATGACTGTCCCTTCTCCCGTCTCCTATGACTCTCCCGTCTCCTATGACTGTCTCATCTCCCGTCTCCTATGACTGTCCCGTCTCCCATCTCCTATGACTGTCCCGTCTCCCATCTCCTATGACTGTTCCGTCTCCTATGACTGTCCCGTCTCCTATGACTGTCCTGTCTCCTATGACTGTCCCGTCTCCCATGACTGTCCCGTCTCCCATCTCCTATGACTGTCCCGTCTCCTATGACTCTCCCGTCTCCTATGCCTGTCCCGTCTCCTATGCCTGTCCCGTCCCCTATGACTGTCCCGTCTCTTATGACTGTCCCATATCCCGTCTCCTATGACTGTCCCGTCTCTTATGACTGTCCCATCTCCTATGACTGTCCCGTCCCCTATGACTGTCCCGTCCCCTATGACTGTCCCGTCTCCTATTTTTATCCCGTCTCCCGTCTCCTTTGACTGTCCCGTCTCCTATGACTGTCCTGTCTCCCATGACTGTCCCATCTCCCATCACCTATGACTATGCCGTCTCCCATGTCCTATGACTGTCCCGTCTCCTATGACTGTCCCGTCTCCCGTCTCCTATGACTGTCCCGTCTCCCGTCTCCTATGACTGTCCCATCTCCTATGACTGTCCCGTCTCCCATCTCCTATGACTGTCCCGTCTCCTATGACTGTCCCGTCTCCCATCTCCTATGACTGTCCCGTCTCCTATGACTGTCCCGTCTCCTATGACTCTCCAATCTCCTATGACTGTCCCGTCTCCTATGACTGTCCCGTCTCCTATGACTGTCCCGTCTCCTATGCCTGTCTCATCCCCTATGCCTGTCCCGTCTCCTATGACTGTCCCGTCTCCTATGACTGTCCCGTCTCCTATGACTGTCCCGTCTCCCATCTCCTATGACTGTCCCGTCTCCTATGACTCTCCTGTCTCCTATGACTGTCCTGTCTCCCATCACCTATGCCTGCCCCGTCTCCCATCACCTATGACTGTCCCGTCTCCCATCTCCTATAACTGTCCCGTCTCCCATCTCCTATGACTGTCCCGTCTCCCATCTCTTATGACTGTCCCGTCTCCTATGACTGTCCCGTCTCCTATGACTGTCCCGTCTCCCATCTCCTATGACTGTCCCGTCTCCTATGACTGTCCCGTCTCCCATCACCTATGACTGTCCCGTCTCCTATGACTGTCCCGTCTCCTATGACTGTCCCATCTCCTATGACTGTCCTGTCTCCCATCTCCTATGACTGTCCCATCTCCTATGACTGTCCTGTCTCCCGTCTCCTATGACTGTCCCGTCTCCTATGACTGTCTCGTCTCCTATGACTGTCCCGTCTCCCATCTCCTATGACTGTCCCGTCTCCCATCTCCTATGACTGTCTCGTCTCCCGCCTCCTATGACTGTCCCGTCTCCTATGAGTGTCCCGTCTCCCGTCTCCTATGACTGTCCCATCTCCTATGACTGTCCCATTTCCCATCTCCTATGACTGTCCCATCTCCCGTCTCCTATGACTGTCCCGTCTCCCGTCTCCTATGACTGTCCTATCTCCCGTCTCCTATGACTGTCCCGTCTCCCATCTCCTATGACTGTCCCGTCTCCTATGACTGTCCCGTCTCCTATGACTGTCCCGTCTCCCGTCTCCTATGACTGTCCCGTCTCCCATCTCCTATGACTGTCCTGTCTTCCATCTCCTATGACTGTCCCGTCTCCTATGACTGTCCCGTCTCCTATGACTGTCCCGTCCCCTATGACTGTCCCGTCTCCTATGACTGTCCCGTCTCCTATGACTGTCCCGTCTCCTATGACTGTCCCGTCTCCCATCTCCTATGACTGTCCCGTCTCCTATGACTGTCCCATTTCCCATCTCCTATGACTGTCCCATCTCCCGTCTCCTATGACTGTCCCGTCTCCCGTCTCCTATGACTGTCCCGTCTCCCGTCTCCTATGACTGTCCCTTCTCCCGTCTCCTATGACTCTCCCGTCTCCTATGACTGTCTCGTCTCCCGTCTCCTATGACTGTCCCGTCTCCCATCTCCTATGACTGTCCTGTCTCCCATCTCCTATGACTGTCCCATCTCCTATGACTGTCCTGTCTCCCGTCTCCTATGACTGTCCCGTCTCCTATGACTGTCTCGTCTCCTATGACTGTCCCGTCTCCCATCTCCTATGACTGTCCCGTCTCCCATCTCCTATGACTGTCTCGTCTCCCGCCTCCTATGACTGTCCCGTCTCCTATGAGTGTCCCGTCTCCCGTCTCCTATGACTGTCCCATCTCCTATGACTGTCCCATTTCCCATCTCCTATGACTGTCCCATCTCCTGTCTCCTATGACTGTCCCGTCTCCCGTCTCCTATGACTGTCCCGTCTCCTATGACTGTCCCGTCTCCCATCTCCTATGACTGTCCCGTCTCCTATGACTGTCCCGTCTCCTATGACTGTCCCCTCTCCCGTCTCCTATGACTGTCCCGTCTCCCATCTCCTATGACTGTCCTGTCTCCCATCTCCTATGACTGTCTCGTCTCCTATGACTGTCCCGTCTCCTATGACTGTCCCGTCCTCTATGACTGTCCCGTCTCCTATGACTGTCCCGTCTCCTATGACTGTCCCGTCTCCCATCTCCTATGACTGTCCCGTCTCCCATCTCCTATGACTGTCCCGTCTCCTATGACTCTCCCGTCTCCTATGACTGTCCCGTCTCCCATGACTGTCCCGTCTCCCATCTCCTATGACTGTCCCGTCTCCTATGACTGTCCCGTCTCCTATGACTGTCCCGTCTCCTATGACTGTCCCGTCTCTTATGACTGTCCCGTCTCTTATGACTGTCCCGTCTCCCATGACTGTCCCGTCTACCATCTCCTATGACTGTCCCGTCTCATATGACTCTCCCGTCTCCTATGCCTGTCCCGTCTCCTATGCCTGTCCCGTCTCCTATGACTGTCCCGTCTCCCATCTCCTATGACTGTCCCGTCTCCTATGACTGTCCCGTCTCCCATCACCTATGACTGTCCCGTCTCCTATGACTGTCCCGTCTCCTATGACTGTCCCATCTCCTATGACTGTCCCGTCTCCTATGACTGTCCCGTCTCCTATGACTGTCCCATCTCCTATGACTGTCCCATCTCCTATGACTGTCCTGTCTCCCGTCTCCTATGACTGTCCCGTCTCCTATGACTGTCTCGTCTCCTATGACTGTCCCGTCTCCCATCTCCTATGACTGTCCCGTCTCCCATCTCCTATGACTGTCTCGTCTCCCGCCTCCTATGACTGTCCCGTCTCCTATGAGTGTCCCGTCTCCCGTCTCCTATGACTGTCCCATCTCCTATGACTGTCCCATTTCCCATCTCCTATGACTGTCCCATCTCCCGTCTCCTATGACTGTCCCGTCTCCCGTCTCCTATGACTGTCCTATCTCCCGTCTCCTATGACTGTCCCGTCTCCCATCTCCTATGACTGTCCCGTCTCCTATGACTGTCCCGTCTCCTATGACTGTCCCGTCTCCCGTCTCCTATGACTGTCCCGTCTCCCATCTCCTATGACTGTCCTGTCTTCCATCTCCTATGACTGTCCCGTCTCCTATGACTGTCCCGTCTCCTATGACTGTCCCGTCCCCTATGACTGTCCCGTCTCCTATGACTGTCCCGTCTCCTATGACTGTCCCGTCTCCCATCTCCTATGACTGTCCCGTCTCCTATGACTGTCCCATTTCCCATCTCCTATGACTGTCCCATCTCCCGTCTCCTATGACTGTCCCGTCTCCCGTCTCCTATGACTGTCCCGTCTCCCGTCTCCTATGACTGTCCCTTCTCCCGTCTCCTATGACTCTCCCGTCTCCTATGACTGTCTCGTCTCCCGTCTCCTATGACTGTCCCGTCTCCCATCTCCTATGACTGTCCTGTCTCCCATCTCCTATGACTGTCCCATCTCCTATGACTGTCCCGTCTCCTATGACTGTCTCGTCTCCTATGACTGTCCCGTCTCCCATCTCCTATGACTGTCCCGTCTCCCATCTCCTATGACTGTCTCGTCTCCCGCCTCCTATGACTGTCCCGTCTCCTATGAGTGTCCCGTCTCCCGTCTCCTATGACTGTCCCATCTCCTATGACTGTCCCATTTCCCATCTCCTATGACTGTCCCATCTCCTGTCTCCTATGACTGTCCCGTCTCCCGTCTCCTATGACTGTCCTATCTCCCGTCTCCTATGACTGTCCCGTCTCCCATCTCCTATGACTGTCCCGTCTCCTATGACTGTCCCGTCTCCTATGACTGTCCCCTCTCCCGTCTCCTATGACTGTCCCGTCTCCCATCTCCTATGACTGTCCTGTCTCCCATCTCCTATGACTGTCTCGTCTCCTATGACTGTCCCGTCTCCTATGACTGTCCCGTCCTCTATGACTGTCCCGTCTCCTATGACTGTCCCGTCTCCTATGACTGTCCCGTCTCCCATCTCCTATGACTGTCCCGTCTCCTATGACTCTCCCGTCTCCTATGACTGTCCCGTCTCCCATGACTGTCCCGTCTCCCATCTCCTATGACTGTCCCGTCTCCTATGACTGTCCCGTCTCCTATGACTCTCCCGTCTCCTATGACTGTTCCGTCTCCTATGCCTGTCCCGTCTCTTATGACTGTCCCGTCTCCCATGACTGTCCCGTCTACCATCTCCTATGACTGTCCCGTCTCATATGACTCTCCCGTCTCCTATGCCTGTCCCGTCTCCTATGCCTGTCCCGTCTCTTATGACTGTCCCGTCTCTTATGACTGTCCCGTCTCTTATGACTGTCCCATCTCCCGTCTCCTATGACTGTCCAGTCTCTTATGACTGTCCCATCTCCCGTCTCCTATGACTGTCTTGTCCCCTATGACTGTCCCGTCTCCTATAACTATCCCGTCTCCTATGACTGTCCCGTCTCCCATGACTGTCTCGTCTCCCATCACCTATGACTATCCCGTCTCCCATCTCCTATGACTGTCCCGTCTCCCGTCTCCTATGACTGTCCCGTCTCCTATGACTGTCCCGTCTCCCGTCTCCTATGACTGTCCCGTCTCCTATGACTCTCCCGTCTCCTATGACTGTCCCGTCTCCCATCTCCTATGACTGTCCCGTCTCACATCTCTTATGACTGTCCCGTCTCCTATGACTGTCCCGTCTCCCATCTCCTATGACTGTCCCGTCTCCTATGACTGTCCCGTCTCCTATGACTGTCCCGTCTCCTATGACTGTCCCGTCTCCCATGACTGTCCCGTCTCCCATGACTGTCCCGTCTCCCATCTCCCATGACTGTTCCATCTCCTATGACTGTCCCGTCTCCTATGACTCTCCCGTCTCCTATGCCTGTCCCGTCTCCTATGCCTGTCCCGTCTCCTATGCCTGTCCCGTCCCCTATGCCTGTCCCGTCCCCTATGACTGTCCCGTCCCCTATGACTGTCCCGTCTCTTATGACTGTCCCGTCTCCTATGACTGTCCCGTCTCTTATGACTGTCCCATCTCCCGTCTCCTATGACTGTCCCGTCTCTTATGACTGTCCCATCTCCCGTCTCCTATGACTGTCCCGTCCCCTATGACTGTCCCGTCTCCTATGACTATCCCGTCTCCCGTCTCTTATGACTGTCCCGTCTCCTATGACTGTCCCGTCTCCCATGACTGTCCCGTCTCCCATCACCTATGACTATCCCGTCTCCCATCACCTATGACTATCCCGTCTCCCATCTCCTATGACTGTCCCGTCTCCCGTCTCCTATGACTGTCCCGTCTCCCGTCTCCTATGACTCTCCCGTCTCCTATGACTGTCCCGTCTCCCGTCTCCTATGACTGTCCCATCTCCTGTCTCCTATGACTGTCCCGTCTCACATCTCTTATGACTGTCCCGTCTCCTATGACTGTCCCGTCTCCCATCTCCTATGACTGTCCCGTCTCCTATGACTCTCCCGTCTCCTATGCCTGTCCCGTCTCCTATGCCTGTCCCGTCTCCTATGCCTGTCCCGTCCCCTATGACTGTCCCGTCCCCTATGACTGTCCCGTCCCCTATGACTGTCCCGTCCCCTATGACTGTCCCGTCTCTTATGACTGTCCCGTCTCCTATGACTGTCCCGTCTCCTATGACTGTCCCGTCTCCTATGACTGTCCCATCTCCCGTCTCCTATGACTGTCCCGTCTCATGACTATCCCGTCTCCCGTCTCCTATGACTGTCCCGTCTCCTATGACTGTCCCGTCTCCCATGACTGTCCCGTCTCCCATCACCTATGACTATCCCGTCTCCCATCTCCTATGACTGTCCTGTGTCCCATCTCCTATGACTGTCCTGTCTCCCATCTCCTATGACTGTCCTGTCTCCCATCTCCTATGACTGTCCCGTCTCCTATGACTGTCCCGTCTCCTATGACTGTCCCGTCTCCCATCTCCTATGACTGTCCCGTCTCCTATGACTGTCCCGTCTCCCGTCTCCTATGACTCTCTCGTCTCCTATGACTCTCTCGTCTCCTATGACTCTCCCGTCTTCTATGACTCTCCCGTCTCCTATGACTCTCCCGTCTCCTATGACTCTCCCGTCTCCTATGCCTGTCCCGTCTCCTATGCCTGTCCCGTCTCCTATGACTGTCCCGTCTCCTATGACTGTCCCGTCTCCCATCTCCTATGACTGTCCCTTCTCTCGTCTCCTATGACTCTCCCGTCTCCTATGACTCTCCCGTCTCCTATGCCTGTCCCGTCTCCTATGCCTGTCCCGTCCCCCATGACTGTCCCGTCTCCCATCACCTATGACTATCCCGTCTCCCATCTCCTATGACTGTCCTGTCTCCCATCTCCTATGACTGTCCCGTCTCCCGTGTCCTATGACTGTCCCGTCTCCTATGACTGTCCCGTCTCCTATGACTGTCCCGTCTCCTATGACTGTCCCGTCTCCCATCTCCTATGACTGTCCCGTCTCCTATGACTGTCCCGTCTCCCGTCTCCTATGACTCTCTCGTCTCCTATGACTCTCCCGTCTCCTATGACTCTCCCGTCTCCTATGACTCTCCCGTCTCCTATGCCTGTCCTGTCCCTTATGACAGTCCCGTCTCTTATGACTGTCCCATCTCCCGTCTCCTATGACTGTCCCGTCTCTTATGACTGTCCCATCTCCCGTCTCCTATGACTGTCCCGTCTCCTATGACTGTCCCGTCCCCTATGACTGTCCCGTCTCCTATGACTCTCCCGTCTCCTATGCCTGTCCCGTCTCCTATGCCTGTCCCGTCTCCTATGACTGTCCCGTCTCCTATGACTGTCCCGTCTCCCATCTCCTATGGCTGTCCCTTCTCTCGTCTCCTATGACTCTCCCGTCTCCTATGACTCTCCCGTCTCCTATGCCTGTCCCGTCTCCTATGCCTGTCCCGTCCCCCATGACTGTCCCGTCTCCCATCACCTATGACTATCCCGTCTCCCATCTCCTATGACTGTCCTGTCTCCCATCTCCTATGACTGTCCCGTCTCCCGTGTCCTATGACTGTCCCGTCTCCTATGACTGTCCCGTCTCCTATGACTGTCCCGTCTCCTATGACTGTCCCATCTCCCATCTCCTATGACTGTCCCGTCTCCTATGACTGTCCCGTCTCCCGTCTCCTATGACTCTCTCGTCTCCTATGACTCTCCCGTCTCCTATGACTCTCCCGTCTCCTATGACTCTCCCGTCTCCTATGCCTGTCCTGTCCCTTATGACAGTCCCGTCTCTTATGACTGTCCCATCTCCCGTCTCCTATGACTGTCCCGTCTCTTATGACTGTCCCATCTCCCGTCTCCTATGACTGTCCCGTCTCCTATGACTGTCCCGTCCCCTATGACTGTCCCGTCTCCTATGACTGTCCCATCACCTATGACTATCCCATCTCCTATGACTGTCCCGTCTCCTATGACTGTCCCGTCTCCTATGACTGTCCCGTCTCCTATGACTGTCCCGTCTCCCGTCTCCTATGACTGTCCTGTCTCCTATGACTGTCCCGTCTCCTATGACTCTCACATCTCCTATGACTGTCCCGTCTCCCGTCTCCTATGACTGTCCCGTCTCCCATCTCCTATGACTGTCCCGTCTCCCATCTCCTATGACTGTCCCGTCTCCTATGACTGTCCCGTCTCCCATCTCCTATGACTGTTCCGTCTCCTATGACTGTTCCGTCTCCTATGACTGTCCCGTCTCCTATGACTGTCCCGTCTCCCATGACTGTCCCATCTCCCATCTCCTATGACTGTCCCGTCTCCTATGACTCTCCCGTCTCCTATGCCTGTCCCGTCTCCTATGCCTGTCCCGTCCCCTATGCCTGTCCCGTCTCCTATTACTGTCCCGTCTCCTATTACTGTCCCGTCTCCTATTACTGTCCCGTCTCCCATCTCCTATGACTGTCCCGTCTCCTATGACTCTCCCGTCTCCTATGACTGTCCTGTCTCCCATCACCTATGCCTGCCCCGTCTCCCATCACCTATGACTGTCCCGTCTCCCATCTCCTATGACTGTCCCGTCTCCCATCTCCTATGACTGTCCCATCTCCCATCTCCTATGACTGTCCCGTCTCCTATGACTGTCCCGTCTCCCATCACCTATGACTGTCCCGTCTCCTATGACTGTCCCGTCTCCTATGACTGTCCCGTCTCCTATGACTGTCCTATCTCCTATGACTGTCCCATCTCCTATGACTGTCCTGTCTCCCATCTCCTATGACTGTCCCATCTCCTATGACTGTCCTGTCTCCCGTCTCCTATGACTGTCCCGTCTCCTATGACTGTCCCGTCTCCCATCTCCTATGACTGTCCCGTCTCCCATCTCCTATGACTGTCCCGTCTCCCATCTCCTATGACTGTCTCGTCTCCCGTCTCCTATGACTGTCCCGTCTCCTATGAGTGTCCCATCTCCCATCTCCTATGACTGTCCCATCTCCCGTCTCCTATGACTGTCCCGTCTCCCGTCTCCTATGACTGTCCTGTCTCCCGTCTCCTATGACTGTCCCGTCTCCCATCTCCTATGACTGTCCCGTCTCCTATGACTGTCCCGTCTCCTATGACTGTCCCGTCTCACGTCTCCTATGACTGTCCCGTCTCCCGTCTCCTATGACTGTCCCGTCTCCTATAACTGTCCCGTCCCCTATGACTGTCCCGTCTCCTATGACTGTCCCGTCTCCCATCTCCTATGACTGTCCCGTCTCCTATGACTGTCCCGTCTCCCATCTCCTATGACTGTCCCGTCTCCTATGACTGTCCCGTCTCCTATGACTGTCCCGTCCCCTATGACTGTCCCGTCTCCTATGACTGTCCCGTCTCCTTTGACTATCCCGTCTCCTATGACTGTCCCGTCTCCTATGACTGTCACGTCTCCCATGACTGTCCTGTGTCCCATCACCTATGACTATCCCATCTCCCATCTCCTATGACTGTCCCGTCTCCTATGACTGTCCCGTCTCCTATGACTGTCCCGTCTCCCATCTCCTATGACTGTCCCTTCTCTCGTCTCCTATGACTCTCCCGTCTCCTATGACTCTCCCGTCTCCTATGCCTGTCCCGTCTCCTATGCCTGTCCCGTCCCCCATGACTGTCCCGTCTCCCATCACCTATGACTATCCCGTCTCCCATCTCCTATGACTGTCCTGTCTCCCATCTCCTATGACTGTCCCGTCTCCCGTGTCCTATGACTGTCCCGTCTCCTATGACTGTCCCGTCTCCTATGACTGTCCCGTCTCCTATGACTGTCCCGTCTCTCATCTCCTATGACTGTCCCGTCTCCTATGACTGTCCCGTCTCCCATCTCCTATGACTCTCTCGTCTCCTATGACTCTCCCGTCTCCTATGACTCTCCCGTCTCCTATGACTCTCCCGTCTCCTATGACTCTCCCGTCTCCTATGCCTGTCCTGTCCCTTATGACAGTCCCGTCTCTTATGACTGTCCCATCTCCCGTCTCCTATGACTGTCCCGTCTCTTATGACTGTCCCATCTCCCGTCTCCTATGACTGTCCCGTCTCCTATGACTGTCCCGTCCCCTATGACTGTCCCGTCTCCTATGACTGTCCCATCACCTATGACTATCCCATCTCCTATGACTGTCCCGTCTCCTATGACTGTCCCGTCTCCTATGACTGTCCCGTCTCCTATGACTGTCCCGTCTCCTATGACTGTCCCGTCTCCCGTCTCCTATGACTGTCCTGTCTCCTATGACTGTCCCGTCTCCTATGACTCTCACATCTCCTATGACTGTCCCGTCTCCCGTCTCCTATGACTGTCCCGTCTCCCATCTCCTATGACTGTCCCGTCTCCCATCTCCTATGACTGTCCCGTCTCCTATGACTGTCCCGTCTCCCATCTCCTATGACTGTTCCGTCTCCTATGACTGTTCCGTCTCCTATGACTGTCCCGTCTCCTATGACTGTCCCGTCTCCCATGACTGTCCCATCTCCCATCTCCTATGACTGTCCCGTCTCCTATGACTCTCCCGTCTCCTATGCCTGTCCCGTCTCCTATGCCTGTCCCGTCTCCTATGCCTGTCCCGTCCCCTATGACTGCCCCGTCTCTTATGACTGTCCCGTCTCCTATGACTCTCCCGTCTCCTATGACTGTCCCGTCTCCTATGACTCTCCCGTCTCCTATGCCTGTCCCATCTCCTATGCCTGTTTCGTCTCCTATGCCTGTCCCGTCCCCTATGACTGCCCCGTCTCTTATGACTGTCCCGTCTCCTATGACTCTCCCGTCTCCTATGACTGTCCCGTCTCTTATGACTGTCCCATCTCCCGTCTCCTATGACTGTCCCGTCTCCTATGACTGTCCTGTCTCTTATGACTGTCCCATCTCCCGTCTCCTATGACTGTCCTGTCCCCTATGACTGTCCCGTCTCCTATGACTATCCCGTCTCCCGTCTCCTATGACTGTCCCGTCTCTTATGACTGTCCCATCTCCCGTCTCCTATGACTGTCCCGTCTCTTATGACTGTCTCATCTCCCGTCTCCTATGACTGTCCCGTCTCTTATGACTGTCCCATCTCCCGTCTCCTATGACTGTCCCGTCCCCTATGACTGTCCCGTCTCCTATGACTATCCCGTCTCCCGTCTCCTATGACTGTCCCGTCTCCCATGACTGTCCCGTCTCCCATCACCTATGACTATCCCGTCTCCCATCTCCTATGACTGTCCCGTCCCCTATGACTGTCCCGTCTCCTATGACTGTCCCGTCTCCTATGACTGTCCCGTCTCCCATCTCCTATGACTGTCCCGTCTCCCATCTCCTATGACTGTCCCGTCTCCCATCTCCTATGACTGTCCCGTCTCCTATGACTCTCCAATCTCCTATGACTCTCCAATCTCCTATGACTCTCCCGTCTCCTATGACTCTCCCGTCTCCTATGCCTGTCTCATCCCCTATGCCTGTCCCGTCCCCTATGACTGTCCCGTCTCCTATGACTGTCCCGTCTCCTATGACTGTCCCGTCTCCTATGACTGTCCGGTCTCCCATCTCCTATGACTGTCCCGTCTCCTATGACTCTCCCGTCTCCTATGACTGTCCTGTCTCCCATCACCTATGACTGTCCCGTCTCCTATGACTGTCCCGTCTCCCATCTCCTTTGACTGTCCCGTCTCCAATGACTGTCCTGTCTCCCGTCTCTTATGACTGTCCCGTCTCCTATGACTGTCCCGTCTCCCATCTCCTATGACTGTCCCGTCTCCCATCTCCTATGACTGTCCCGTCTCCTATGACTGTCCCGTCTCCCATCTCCTATGACTGTCCCGTCTCCCATCTCCTATGACTGTCCCGTCTCCCATCTCCTATGACTGTCCCGTCTCCCGTCTCCTATGACTGTCCCGTCTCCTATGACTGTCCCGTCTTCTATGACTGTCCCGTCTCCCATCTCCTATGACTGTCCCGTCTCCCATCTCCTCATACTGTCCCGTCTCCCATCTCCTATGACTGTCCCGTCTCCTATGACTGTCCCGTCTCCCATCTCCTATGACTGTTCCATCTTCTAAGACTGTCCCGTCTCCCATGACTGTCCCATCTCCTATGACTGTCCCGTCTCCTATGACTCTCCCGTCTCCTGTGACTGTCCCGTCTCCTATGCCTGTCCCGTCCCCTATGCCTGTCCCATCCCCTATGACTGTCCCGTCTCCTATGACTGTCCCGTCTCCTATGACTGTCCCGTCTCCTATGACTGTCCCGTCTCCCATCTCCTATGACTGTCCCGTCTCCCATCTCCTCATACTGTCCCGTCTCCCATCTCCTATGACTGTCCCGTCTCCTATGACTGTCCCGTCTCCCATCTCCTATGACTGTTCCATCTCCTAAGACTGTCCCGTCTCCCATGACTGTCCCATCTCCTATGACTGTCCCGTCTCCTATGACTCTCCCGTCTCCTGTGACTCTCCCGTCTCCTATGCCTGTCCCGTCCCCTATGCCTGTCCCGTCTCCTATGACTGTCCCGTCTCCTATTACTGTCCCGTCTCCTATTACTGTCCCGTCTCCTATTACTGTCCCGTCTCCCATCTCCTATGACTGTCCCGTCTCCTATGACTCTCCCGTCTCCTATGACTGTCCTGTCTCCCATCACCTATGCCTGCCCCGTCTCCCATCACCTATGACTGTCCCGTCTCCCATCTCCTATGACTGTCCCGTCTCCCATCTCCTATGACTGTCCCATCTCCCATCTCCTATGACTGTCCCGTCTCCTATGACTGTCCCGTCTCCCATCACCTATGACTGTCCCGTCTCCTATGACTGTCCCGTCTCCTATGACTGTCCCGTCTCCTATGACTGTCCTATCTCCTATGACTGTCCCATCTCCTATGACTGTCCTGTCTCCCATCTCCTATGACTGTCCCATCTCCTATGACTGTCCTGTCTCCCGTCTCCTATGACTGTCCCGTCTCCTATGACTGTCCCGTCTCCCATCTCCTATGACTGTCCCGTCTCCCATCTCCTATGACTGTCCCGTCTCCCATCTCCTATGACTGTCTCGTCTCCCGTCTCCTATGACTGTCCCGTCTCCTATGAGTGTCCCATCTCCCATCTCCTATGACTGTCCCATCTCCCGTCTCCTATGACTGTCCCGTCTCCCGTCTCCTATGACTGTCCTGTCTCCCGTCTCCTATGACTGTCCCGTCTCCCATCTCCTATGACTGTCCCGTCTCCTATGACTGTCCCGTCTCCTATGACTGTCCCGTCTCACGTCTCCTATGACTGTCCCGTCTCCCGTCTCCTATGACTGTCCCGTCTCCTATGACTGTCCCGTCTCCTATAACTGTCCCGTCCCCTATGACTGTCCCGTCTCCTATGACTGTCCCGTCTCCCATCTCCTATGACTGTCCCGTCTCCTATGACTGTCCCGTCTCCCATCTCCTATGACTGTCCCGTCTCCTATGACTGTCCCGTCTCCTATGACTGTCCCGTCCCCTATGACTGTCCCGTCTCCTATGACTGTCCCGTCTCCTTTGACTATCCCGTCTCCTATGACTGTCCCGTCTCCTATGACTGTCACGTCTCCCATGACTGTCCTGTGTCCCATCACCTATGACTATCCCATCTCCCATCTCCTATGACTGTCCCGTCTCCTATGACTGTCCCGTCTCCTATGACTGTCCCGTCTCCCGTCTCCTATGACTGTCCCGTCTCCTATGACTGTCCCGTCTCCTATGACTCTCACATCTCCTATGACTGTCCCGTCTCCCGTCTCCTATAACTGTCCCGTCTCCCATCTCCTATGACTGTCCCGTCTCCCATCTCCTATGACTGTCCCGTCTCCTATGACTGTCCCGTCTCCCATCTCCTATGACTGTTCCGTCTCCTATGACTGTTCCGTCTCCTATGACTGTCCCGTCTCCTATGACTGTCCCGTCTCCCATGACTGTCCCATCTCCCATCTCCTATGACTGTCCCGTCTCCTATGACTCTCCCGTCTCCTATGCCTGTCCCATCTCCTATGCCTGTTTCGTCTCCTATGCCTGTCCCGTCCCCTATGACTGCCCCGTCTCTTATGACTGTCCCGTCTCCTATGACTCTCCCGTCTCCTATGACTGTCCCGTCTCTTATGACTGTCCCATCTCCCGTCTCCTATGACTGTCCCGTCTCCTATGACTGTCCTGTCTCTTATGACTGTCCCATCTCCCGTCTCCTATGACTGTCCTGTCCCCTATGACTGTCCCGTCTCCTATGACTATCCCGTCTCCCGTCTCCTATGACTGTCCCGTCTCTTATGACTGTCCCATCTCCCGTCTCCTATGACTGTCCCGTCTCTTATGACTGTCTCATCTCCCGTCTCCTATGACTGTCCCGTCTCTTATGACTGTCCCATCTCCCGTCTCCTATGACTGTCCCGTCCCCTATGACTGTCCCGTCTCCTATGACTATCCCGTCTCCCGTCTCCTATGACTGTCCCGTCTCCCATGACTGTCCCGTCTCCCATCACCTATGACTATCCCGTCTCCCATCTCCTATGACTGTCCCGTCTCCTATGACTGTCCCGTCTCCTATGACTGTCCCGTCTCCCATCTCCTATGACTGTCCCGTCTCCCATCTCCTATGACTGTCCCGTCTCCCATCTCCTATGACTGTCCCGTCTCCTATGACTCTCCAATCTCCTATGACTCTCCAATCTCCTATGACTCTCCCGTCTCCTATGACTCTCCCGTCTCCTATGCCTGTCTCATCCCCTATGCCTGTCCCGTCCCCTATGACTGTCCCGTCTCCTATGACTGTCCCGTCTCCTATGACTGTCCCGTCTCCTATGACTGTCCGGTCTCCCATCTCCTATGACTGTCCCGTCTCCTATGACTCTCCCGTCTCCTATGACTGTCCTGTCTCCCATCACCTATGACTGTCCCGTCTCCCATCTCCTTTGACTGTCCCGTCTCCTATGACTGTCCCATCTCCTATGACTGTCCCGTTTCCTATGACTGTCCCGTCTCCCATCTCCTATGACTGTCCCGTCTCCTATGACTGTCCCGTCTCCTATGACTGTCCCGTCTCCTATGACTGTCCCATCTCCTATGACTGTCCCATCTCCTATGACTGTCCTGTCTCCCATCTCCTATGACTGTCCCATCTCCTATGACTGTCCTGTCTCCCGTCTCCTATGACTGTCCCGTCTCCTATGACTGTCCCGTCTCCCATCTCCTATGACTGTCCCGTCTCCCATCTCCTATGACTGTCCCGTCTCCCATCTCCTATGACTGTCTCGTCTCCCGTCTCCTATGACTGTCCCGTCTCCTATGAGTGTCCCATCTCCCATCTCCTATGACTGTCCCATCTCCCGTCTCCTATGACTGTCCCGTCTCCCGTCTCCTATGACTGTCCTGTCTCCCGTCTCCTATGACTGTCCCGTCTCCCATCTCCTATGACTGTCCCGTCTCCTATGACTGTCCCGTCTCCTATGACTGTCCCGTCTCACGTCTCCTATGACTGTCCCGTCTCCCGTCTCCTATGACTGTCCCGTCTCCTATGACTGTCCCGTCTCCTATGACTGTCCCGTCTCCTATAACTGTCCCGTCCCCTATGACTGTCCCGTCCCCTATGACTGTCCCGTCTCCTATGACTGTCCCGTCTCCTATGACTGTCCCGTCTCCCATCTCCTATGACTGTCCCGTCTCCCATCTCCTATGACTGTCCCGTCTCCCATCTCCTATGACTGTCTCGTCTCCCGTCTCCTATGACTGTCCCGTCTCCTATGAGTGTCCCATCTCCCATCTCCTATGACTGTCCCATCTCCCGTCTCCTATGACTGTCCCGTCTCCCGTCTCCTATGACTGTCCTGTCTCCCGTCTCCTATGACTGTCCCGTCTCCCATCTCCTATGACTGTCCCGTCTCCTATGACTGTCCCGTCTCCTATGACTGTCCCGTCTCACGTCTCCTATGACTGTCCCGTCTCCCGTCTCCTATGACTGTCCCGTCTCCTATGACTGTCCCGTCTCCTATGACTGTCCCGTCTCCTATAACTGTCCCGTCCCCTATGACTGTCCCGTCTCCTATGACTGTCCCGTCTCCCATCTCCTATGACTGTCCCGTCTCCTATGACTGTCCCGTCTCCCATCTCCTATGACTGTCCCGTCTCCTATGACTGTCCCGTCTCCTATGACTGTCCCATTTCCCATCTCCTATGACTGTCCCGTCTCCCGTCTCCTATGACTGTCCCGTCTCCCGTCTCCTATGACTGTCCCGTCTCCCGTCTCCTATGACTGTCCCGTCTCCCGTCTCCTATGACTGTCCCGTCTCCCGTCTCCTATGACTGTCCCTTCTCCCGTCTCCTATGACTGTCCCTTCTCCCGTCTCCTATGACTCTCCCGTCTCCTATGACTGTCTCATCTCCCGTCTCCTATGACTGTCCCGTCTCCCATCTCCTATGACTGTCCCGTCTCCCGTCTCCTATGACTCTCTCGTCTCCTATGACTCTCCCGTCTCCTATGACTCTCCCGTCTCCTATGACTCTCCCGTCTCCTATGCCTGTCCCGTCTCCTATGCCTGTCCTGTCCCTTATGACAGTCCCGTCTCTTATGACTGTCCCATCTCCCGTCTCCTATGACTGTCCCGTCTCTTATGACTGTCCCATCTCCCGTCTCCTATGACTGTCCCGTCTCCTATGACTATCCCGTCTCCTATGACTGTCCCGTCTCCTATGACTGTCACGTCTCCCATGACTGTCCTGTGTCCCATCACCTATGACTATCCCATCTCCCATCTCCTATGACTGTCCCGTCTCCTATGACTGTCCCGTCTCCTATGACTGTCCCGTCTCCCGTCTCCTATGACTGTCCCGTCTCCTATGACTGTCCCGTCTCCTATGACTCTCACATCTCCTATGACTGTCCCGTCTCCCGTCTCCTATGACTGTCCCGTCTCCCATCTCCTATGACTGTCCCGTCTCCCATCTCCTATGACTGTCCCGTCTCCTATGACTGTCCCGTCTCCTATCTCCTATGACTGTTCCGTCTCCTATGACTGTTCCGTCTCCTATGACTGTCCCGTCTCCTATGACTGTCCCGTCTCCCATGACTGTCCCATCTCCCATCTCCTATGACTGTCCCGTCTCCTATGACTCTCCCGTCTCCTATGCCTGTCCCGTCTCCTATGCCTGTCCCGTCTCCTATGCCTGTCCCGTCCCCTATGACTGCCCCGTCTCTTATGACTGTCCCGTCTCCTATGACTCTCCCGTCTCCTATGACTGTCCCGTATCTTATGACTGTCCCATCTCCCGTCTCCTATGACTGTCCCGTCTCCTATGACTGTCCTGTCTCTTATGACTGTCCCATCTCCCGTCTCCTATGACTGTCCTGTCCCCTATGACTGTCCCGTCTCCTATGACTATCCCGTCTCCCGTCTCCTATGACTGTCCCGTCTCTTATGACTGTCCCATCTCCCGTCTCCTATGACTGTCCCGTCTCTTATGACTGTCTCATCTCCCGTCTCCTATGACTGTCCCGTCTCTTATGACTGTCCCATCTCCCGTCTCCTATGACTGTCCCGTCTCCCATCTCCTATGACTGTTCCGTCTCCTATGACTGTTCCGTCTCCTATGACTGTCCCGTCTCCTATGACTGTCCCGTCTCCCATGACTGTCCCATCTCCCATCTCCTATGACTGTCCCGTCTCCTATGACTCTCCCGTCTCCTATGCCTGTCCCGTCTCCTATGCCTGTTTCGTCTCCTATGCCTGTCCCGTCCCCTATGACTGCCCCGTCTCTTATGACTGTCCTGTCTCCTATGACTCTCCCGTCTCCTATGACTGTCCCGTCTCTTATGACTGTCCCATCTCCCGTCTCCTATGACTGTCCCGTCTCCTATGACTGTCCTGTCTCTTATGACTGTCCCATCTCCCGTCTCCTATGACTGTCCTGTCCCCTATGACTGTCCCGTCTCCTATGACTATCCCGTCTCCCGTCTCCTATGACTGTCCCGTCTCTTATGACTGTCCCATCTCCCGTCTCCTATGACTGTCCCGTCTCTTATGACTGTCTCATCTCCCGTCTCCTATGACTGTCCCATCTCCCGTCTCCTATGACTGTCCCGTCCCCTATGACTGTCCCGTCTCCTATGACTATCCCGTCTCCCGTCTCCTATGACTGTCCCGTCTCCCATGACTGTCCCGTCTCCCATCACCTATGACTATCCCGTCTCCCATCTCCTATGACTGTCCCGTCTCCTATGACTGTCCCGTCTCCTATGACTGTCCCGTCTCCTATGACTGTCCCGTCTCCCATCTCCTATGACTGTCCCGTCTCCCATCTCCTATGACTGTCCCGTCTCCCATCTCCTATGACTGTCCCGTCTCCTATGACTCTCCAATCTCCTATGACTCTCCAATCTCCTATGACTCTCCCGTCTCCTATGACTGTCCCGTCTCCTATGCCTGTCTCATCCCCTATGCCTGTCCCGTCCCCTATGACTGTCCCGTCTCCTATGACTGTCCCGTCTCCTATGACTGTCCCGTCTCCTATGACTGTCCGGTCTCCCATCTCCTATGACTGTCCCGTCTCCTATGACTCTCCCGTCTCCTATGACTGTCCTGTCTCCCATCACCTATGACTGTCCCGTCTCCTATGACTGTCCCGTCTCCCATCTCCTTTGACTGTCCCGTCTCCTATGACTGTCCCATCTCCTATGACTGTCCCGTTTCCTATGACTGTCCCGTCTCCCATCTCCTATGACTGTCCCGTCTCCTATCTCCTATGACTGTCTCGTCTCCCGTCTCCTATGACTGTCCTGTCTCCCGTCTCCTATGACTGTCCCGTCTCCAATGACTGTCCTGTCTCCCGTCTCCTATGACTGTCCCGTCTCCTATGACTGTCCCGTCTCCCATCTCCTATGACTGTCCCGTCTCCCATCTCCTATGACTGTCCCGTCTCCTATGACTGTCCCGTCTCCCATCTCCTATGACTGTCCCGTCTCCCATCTCCTATGACTGTCCCGTCTCCCATCTCCTATGACTGTCCCGTCTCCCATCTCCTATGACTGTCCCGTCTCCCGTCTCCTATGACTGTCCCGTCTCCTATGACTGTCCCGTCTTCTATGACTGTCCCGTCTCCCATCTCCTATGACTGTCCCGTCTCCCATCTCCTCATACTGTCCCGTCTCCCATCTCCTATGACTGTCCCGTCTCCTATGACTGTCCCGTCTCCCATCTCCTATGACTGTTCCATCTTCTAAGACTGTCCCGTCTCCCATGACTGTCCCATCTCCTATGACTGTCCCGTCTCCTATGACTCTCCCGTCTCCTGTGACTGTCCCGTCTCCTATGCCTGTCCCGTCCCCTATGCCTGTCCCATCCCCTATGACTGTCTCGTCTCCTATGACTGTCCCGTCTCCTATGACTGTCCCGTCTCCTATGACTGTCCCGTCTTCTATGACTGTCCCGTCTCCCATCTCCTATGACTGTCCCGTCTCCCATCTCCTCATACTGTCCCGTCTCCCATCTCCTATGACTGTCCCGTCTCCTATGACTGTCCCGTCTCCCATCTCCTATGACTGTTCCATCTCCTAAGACTGTCCCGTCTCCCATGACTGTCCCATCTCCTATGACTGTTCCATCTCCTAAGACTGTCCCGTCTCCCATGACTGTCCCATCTCCTATGACTGTCCCGTCTCCTATGACTCTCCCGTCTCCTATGCCTGTCCCGTCCCCTATGCCTGTCCCATCCCCTATGACTGTCCCGTCTCCTATGACTGTCCCGTCTCCTATTACTGTCCCGTCTCCTATTACTGTCCCGTCTCCCATCTCCTATGACTGTCCCGTCTCCTATGACTCTCCCGTCTCCTATGACTGTCCTGTCTCCCATCACCTATGCCTGCCCCGTCTCCCATCACCTATGACTGTCCCGTCTCCCATCTCCTATGACTGTCCCGTCTCCCATCTCCTATGACTGTCCCATCTCCCATCTCCTATGACTGTCCCGTCTCCTATGACTGTCCCGTCTCCCATCACCTATGACTGTCCCGTCTCCTATGACTGTCCCGTCTCCTATGACTGTCCCGTCTCCTATGACTGTCCCATCTCCTATGACTGTCCCATCTCCTATGACTGTCCTGTCTCCCATCTCCTATGACTGTCCCATCTCCTGTGACTGTCCTGTCTCCCGTCTCCTATGACTGTCCCGTCTCCTATGACTGTCCCGTCTCCCATCTCCTATGACTGTCCCGTCTCCCATCTCCTATGACTGTCCCGTCTCCCATCTCCTATGACTGTCTCGTCTCCCGTCTCCTATGACTGTCCCGTCTCCTATGAGTGTCCCATCTCCCATCTCCTATGACTGTCCCATCTCCCGTCTCCTATGACTGTCCCGTCTCCCGTCTCCTATGACTGTCCTGTCTCCCGTCTCCTATGACTGTCCCGTCTCCCATCTCCTATGACTGTCCCGTCTCCTATGACTGTCCCGTCTCCTATGACTGTCCCGTCTCACGTCTCCTATGACTGTCCCGTCTCCCGTCTCCTATGACTGTCCCGTCTCCTATGACTGTCCCGTCTCCTATAACTGTCCCGTCTCCTATAACTGTCCCGTCCCCTATGACTGTCCCGTCTCCTATGACTGTCCCGTCTCCCATCTCCTATGACTGTCCCGTCTCCTATGACTGTCCCGTCTCCCATCTCCTATGACTGTCCCGTCTCCTATGACTGTCCCGTCTCCTATGACTGTCCCATTTCCCATCTCCTATGACTGTCCCGTCTCCCGTCTCCTATGACTGTCCCGTCTCCCGTCTCCTATGACTGTCCCGTCTCCCGTCTCCTATGACTGTCCCTTCTCCCGTCTCCTATGACTGTCCCTTCTCCCGTCTCCTATGACTCTCCCGTCTCCTATGACTGTCTCATCTCCCGTCTCCTATGACTGTCCCGTCTCCCATCTCCTATGACTGTCCCGTCTCCCGTCTCCTATGACTCTCTCGTCTCCTATGACTGTCCCGTCTCCTATGACTGTCCTGTCTCCTATGACTGTCCCGTCTCCCATGACTGTCCCGTCTCCCATCTCCTATGACTGTCCCGTCTCCTATGACTCTCCCGTCTCCTATGCCTGTCCCGTCTCCTATGCCTGTCCCGTCCCCTATGACTGTCCCGTCCCCTATGACTGTCCCATATCCCGTCTTCTATGACAGTCCCGTCTCTTATGACTGTCCCATCTCCTATGACTGTCCCGTCCCCTATGACTGTCCCGTCTCCTATGACTATCCCGTCTCCCGTCTCCTTTGACTGTCCCGTCTCCTATGACTGTCCTGTCTCCCATGACTGTCCCATCTCCCATCACCTATGACTATGCCGTCTCCCATGTCCTATGACTGTCCCGTCTCCTATGACTGTCCCGTCTCCCGTCTCCTATGACTGTCCCGTCTCCCGTCTCCTATGACTGTCCCATCTCCTATGACTGTCCCGTCTCCCATCTCCTATGACTGTCCCATCTCCTATGACTGTCCCGTCTCCCATCTCCTATGACTGTCCCGTCTCCTATGACTCTCCAATCTCCTATGACTGTCCCGTCTCCTATGACTCTCCCGTCTCCTATGACTGTCCCGTCTCCTATGCCTGTCTCATCCCCTATGCCTGTCCCGTCCCCTATGCCTGTCCCGTCCCCTATGACTGTCCCATCTCCTATGACTGTCCCGTCTCCTATGACTCTCCCGTCTCCTATGACTGTCCTGTCTCCCATCACCTATGCCTGCCCCGTCTCCCATCACCTATGACTGTCCCGTCTCCCATCTCCTATAACTGTCCCGTCTCCCATCTCTTATGACTGTCCCGTCTCCCATCTCCTATGACTGTCCAGTCTCCTATGACTGTCCCGTCTCCTATGACTGTCCCGTCTCCCATCTCCTATGACTGTCCCGTCTCCTATGACTGTCCCGTCTCCTATGACTGTCCCGTCTCCTATGACTGTCCTGTCTCCCATCTCCTATGACTGTCCCATCTCCTATGACTGTCCTGTCTCCCGTCTCCTATGACTGTCCCGTCTCCTATGACTGTCTCGTCTCCTATGACTGTCCCGTCTCCCATCTCCTATGACTGTCCCGTCTCCCATCTCCTATGACTGTCTCGTCTCCCGCCTCCTATGACTGTCCCGTCTCCTATGAGTGTCCCGTCTCCCGTCTCCTATGACTGTCCCATCTCCTATGACTGTCCCATTTCCCATCTCCTATGACTGTCCCATCTCCCGTCTCCTATGACTGTCCCGTCTCCCGTCTCCTATGACTGTCCCGTCTCCCGTCTCCTATGACTGTCCCGTCTCCCGTCTCCTATGACTGTCCTATCTCCCGTCTCCTATGACTGTCCCGTCTCCCATCTCCTATGACTGTCCCGTCTCCTATGACTGTCCCGTCTCCTATGACTGTCCCGTCTCCCGTCTCCTATGACTGTCCCGTCTCCCATCTCCTATGACTGTCCTGTCTCCCATCTCCTATGACTGTCCCGTCTCCTATGACTGTCCCGTCTCCTATGACTGTCCCGTCCCCTATGACTGTCCCGTCTCCTATGACTGTCCCGTCTCCCATCTCCTATGTCTGTCCCGTCTCCTATGACTGTCCCGTCTCCCATCTCCTATGACTGTCCCGTCTCCTATGACTGTCCCGTCTCCTATGACTGTCCCATTTCCCATCTCCTATGACTGTCCCATCTCCCGTCTCCTATGACTGTCCCGTCTCCCGTCTCCTATGACTGTCCCGTCTCCTATGACTGTCCCGTCTCCCGTCTCCTATGACTCTCCCGTCTCCTATGACTGTCTCGTCTCCCGTCTCCTATGACTGTCCCGTCTCCCATCTCCTATGACTGTCCCGTCTCCCATCTCCTATGACTGTCCTGTCTCCCATCTCCTATGACTGTCCCATCTCCTATGACTGTCCTGTCTCCCGTCTCCTATGACTGTCCCGTCTCCTATGACTGTCTCGTCTCCTATGACTGTCCCGTCTCCCATCTCCTATGACTGTCCCGTCTCCCATCTCCTATGACTGTCTCGTCTCCCGCCTCCTATGACTGTCCCGTCTCCTATGAGTGTCCCGTCTCCCGTCTCCTATGACTGTCCCATCTCCTATGACTGTCCCATTTCCCATCTCCTATGACTGTCCCATCTCCCGTCTCCTATGAATGTCCCGTCTCCCGTCTCCTATGACTGTCCCGTCTCCCATCTCCTATGACTGTCCCGTCTCCTATGACTGTCCCGTCTCCTATGACTGTCCCCTCTCCCGTCTCCTATGACTGTCCCGTCTCCCATCTCCTATGACTGTCCCGTCTCCCATCTCCTATGACTGTCCCGTCTCCTATGACTGTCCCGTCTCCTATGACTGTCCCGTCTCCTATGACTGTCCCGTCCCCTATGACTGTCCCGTCTCCTATGACTGTCCCGTCTCCCATCTCCTATGTCTGTCCCGTCTCCTATGACTGTCCCGTCTCCCATCTCCTATGACTGTCCCGTCTCCTATGACTGTCCCGTCTCCTATGACTGTCCCATTTCCCATCTCCTATGACTGTCCCGTCTCCCGTCTCCTATGACTGTCCCGTCTCCCGTCTCCTATGACTGTCCCTTCTCCCGTCTCCTATGACTCTCCCGTCTCCTATGACTGTCTCGTCTCCCGTCTCCTATGACTGTCCCATCTCCCATCTCCTATGACTGTTCCGTCTCCTATGACTGTCCCGTCTCCTATGACTCTCCCGTCTCCTATGACTGTCTCGTCTCCCGTCTCCTATGACTGTCCCGTCTCCCATCTCCTATGACTGTTCCGTCTCCTATGACTGTCCCGTCTCCTATGACTGTCCCGTCTCCCATGACTGTCCCGTCTCCCATCTCCTATGACTGTCCCGTCTCCTATGACTCTCCCGTCTCCTATGCCTGTCCCGTCTCCTATGCCTGTCCCGTCCCCTATGACTGTCCCGTCTCTTATGACTGTCCCGTCTCTTATGACTGTCCTGTCTCCTATGACTGTCCCGTCTCTTATGACTGTCCCATCTCCCGTCTCCTATGACTGTCCCGTCTCTTATGACTGTCCCATCTCCTATGACTGTCCCGTCCCCTATGACTGTCCCGTCTCCTATGACTATCCCGTCTCCTTTGACTGTCCCGTCTCCTATGACTGTCCTGTCTCCCATGACTGTCCCATCTCCCATCACCTATGACTATCCCGTCTCCCATCTCCTATGACTGTCCCGTCTCCTATGACTGTCCCGTCTCCCGTCTCCTATGACTGTCCCGTCTCCTATGACTGTCCCATCTCCTATGACTGTCCCATCTCCCATCTCCTATGACTGTCCCGTCTCCTATGACTGTCCCGTCTCCCATCTCCTATGATTGTCCCGTCTCCTATGACTGTCCCGTCTCCTATGACTGTCCCGTCTCCTATGACTCTCCCGTCTCCTATGCCTGTCCCGTCTCCTATGCCTGTCCCGTCTACTTTGCCTGTCCCGTCCCCTATGACTGTCCCGTCTCTTATGACTGTCCCATCTCCCATCTCCTATGACTGTCCCGTCTCCTATAACTGTCCCCTCTCCCGTCTCCTATGACTGTCCCGTCTCCCATCTCCTATGACTGTCCTGTCTCCCATCTCCTATGACTGTCCCGTCTCCTATGACTGTCCCGTCTCCTATGACTGTCCCGTCCCCTATGACTGTCCCGTCTCCTATGACTGTCCCGTCTCCCATCTCCTATGTCTGTCCCGTCTCCTATGACTGTCCCGTCTCCCATCTCCTATGACTGTCCCGTCTCCTATGACTGTCCCGTCTCCTATGACTGTCCCATTTCCCATCTCCTATGACTGTCCCGTCTCCCGTCTCCTATGACTGTCCCGTCTCCCGTCTCCTATGACTGTCCCTTCTCCCGTCTCCTATGACTCTCCCGTCTCCTATGACTGTCTCGTCTCCCGTCTCCTATGACTGTCCCGTCTCCCATCTCCTATGACTGTCCCGTCTCCCATCTCCTATGACTGTTCCGTCTCCCATCTCCTATGACTGTTCCGTCTCCCATGACTGTCCCGTCTCTTATGACTGTCCCGTCTCTTATGACTGTCCCATCTCCCATCTCCTATGACTGTCCCGTCTCTTATGACTGTCCCATCTCCCGTCTCCTATGACTGTCCCGTCTCCTATGACTGTCCCGTCTCCCATGACTGTCCCGTCTCCCATCTCCTATGACTGTCCCGTCTCCTATGACTCTCCCGTCTCCTATGCCTGTCCCGTCCCCTATGCCTGTCCCGTCCCCTATGACTGTCCCGTCTCCTATGACTGTCCCGTCTCCTATGACTGTCCCATCTCCCGTCTCCTATGACTGTCCCGTCTCTTATGACTGTCCCATCTCCTATGACTGTCCCGTCCCCTATGACTGTCCCGTCTCCTATGACTATCCCGTCTCCCATCTCCTTTGACTGTCCCGTCTCCTATGACTGTCCTGTCTCCCATGACTGTCCCATCTCCCATCACCTATGACTATCCCGTCTCCCATCTCCTATGACTGTCCCGTCTCCTATGACTGTCCCGTCTCCCATCTCCTATGACTGTCCCGTCTCCTATGACTGTCCCGTCTCCTATGACTGTCCCATCTCCTATGACTGTCCCATCTCCTATGACTGTCCTGTCTCCCGTCTCCTATGACTGTCCCGTCTCCTATGACTGTCCCGTCTCCTATGACTGTCCTGTCTCCTATGACTGTCCCGTCTCCCGTCTCCTATGACTGTCCCGTCTCCCATCTCCTTTGACTGTCCCATCTCCCGTCTCCTATGACTGTCCCGTCTCCCATCTCCTTTGACTGTCCCATCTCCCGTCTCCTATGACTGTCCCGTCTCCCGTCTCCTATGACTGTCCCGTCTCCTATGACTGTCCTGTCTCCCGTCTCCTATGACTGTCCTGTCTCCTATGACTGTCCCGTCTCCTATGACTGTCCCGTCTCCCATCTCCTATGACTGTCCCGTCTCTTATGACTGTCCCATCTCCCGTCTCCTATGACTGTCCCGTCTCTTATGACTGTCCCATCTCCTATGACTGTCCCGTCCCCTATGACTGTCCCGTCTCCTATGACTATCCCGTCTCCCATCTCCTTTGACTGTCCCGTCTCCTATGACTGTCCTGTCTCCCATGACTGTCCCATCTCCCATCACCTATGACTATCCCGTCTCCCATCTCCTATGACTGTCCCGTCTCCTATGACTGTCCCGTCTCCCATCTCCTATGACTGTCCCGTCTCCTATGACTGTCCCATCTCCTATGACTGTCCCGTCTCCCATCTCCTATGACTGTCCCGTCTCCTATGACTGTCCCGTCTCCCATCTCCTATGATTGTCCCGTCTCCTATGACTGTCCCGTCTCCTATGACTGTCCCGTCTCCTATGCCTGTCCCGTCTCCTTTGCCTGTCCCGTCCCCTATGACTGTCCCGTCTCTTATGACTGTCCCGTCTCTTATGACTGTCCCATCTCCCATCTCCTATGACTGTCCCGTCTCTTATGACTGTCCCATCTCCCGTCTCCTATGACTGTCCCGTCTCCTATGACTGTCCCATCCCCTATGACTGTCCCGTCTCCTATGACTGTCCCGTCTCCCATCACCTATGACTATCCCAACTCCCATCTCCTATGACTGTCCCGTCTCCCGTCCCCTATGACTGTCCCGTCTCCTATGACTGTCCCATCTCCCATCTCCTATGACTGTCCCGTCTCCTTTGACTGTCCCGTCTCCTATGACTGTCCCGTCTCCTATGACTGTCCCGTCTCCCATCTCCTATGACTGTCCCGTCTCCCATCACCTATGACTGTCCCGTCTCCCATCTCCTATGACTGTCCCGTCTCCCATCTCCTATAACTGTCCAGTCTCTCGTCTCCTATGGACTGTCCTGTCACCTATGTCTGTCCCGTCTCCCATCTCCTATGACTGTCCCGTCTCCTATGACTGTCCCGTCTCCCATCTCCTATGACTGTCCCGTCTCCCGTCTCCTATGACTGTCCCGTCTCCCATCTCCAATGACTGTCCCATCTCCCGTCTCCTATGACTGTCCCGTCTCCTATGACTGTCCCGTCTCCCATCACCTATGACTGTCCCGTCTCCCATCACCTATGACTGTCCCGTCTCCCATCACCTATGACTGTCCCGTCTCCCATCACCTATGACTGTCCCGTCTTCCATCTCCTATGACTGTCCTGTCTCCTATGACTGTCCCGTCTCCTATGACTCTCCCGTCTCCTATGACTGTCCTGTCTCGCATCTCCTATGACTGTCCCGTCTCCCATCTCCTATGACTGTCCCGTCTCCTATGACTCTCCCGTCTCCTATGACTGTCCCGTCTCCCATCTCCTATGACTGTCCCGTCTCCCATCTCCTATGACTGTCCCGTCTCCTATGACTCTCCCATCTCCTATGACTGTCCCGTCTCCCATCACCTATGACTGTCCCGTCTCCTATGACTGTCTTATCTCCTTTGACTGTCCAGTCTCCTATGACTGTCCAGACTCCTATGACTGTCCAGTCTCCTATGACTGTCCCATCTCCTATGACTGTCCCGTCTCCTATGACTGTCCCGTCTCCCATCTCCTATGACTGTCCCGTCTCCCATCACCTATGACTGTCCCGTCTCCTATAACTGTCCCATCTCCTTTGACTGTCCAGTCTCCTATGACTGTCCAGTCTCCTATGACTGTCCCATCTCCTATGACTGTCCCGTCTCCTATGACTGTCCCGTCTCCCATCTCCTATGACTGTCCCGTGTCCCGTGTCCTATGACTGTCCCATCTCCTATGACTGTCCCGTTTCCTATGACTGTCCCGTCTCCCGTCTCCTATGACTGTCCTGTCTCGCATCTCCTATGACTGTCCCGTCTCCTATGACTCTCCCGTCTCCTATGACTGTCCCGTCTCCCATCTCATATGACTGTCCCGTCTCCCATCTCCTATGACTGTCCCGTCTCCTATGACTCTCCCATCTCCTATGACTGTCCCGTCTCCCATCACCTATGACTGTCCCGTCTCCCATCACCTATGACTGTCCCGTCTCCTATGACTGTCCCATCTCCCGTCTCCTATGACTGTCCCGTCTCCCGTCTCCTATGACTGTCCCGTCTCCCATCTCCTATGACTGTCCCGTCTCCTATGACTGTCCCGTCTCCTATGACTGTCCCCTCTCCCGTCTCCTATGACTGTCCCGTCTCCCATCTCCTATGACTGTCCTGTCTCCCATCTCCTATGACTGTCCCGTCTCCTATGACTGTCCCGTCCCCTATGACTGTCCCGTCTCCTATGACTGTCCCGTCTCCCATCTCCTATGTCTGTCCCGTCTCCTATGACTGTCCCGTCTCCCATCTCCTATGACTGTCCCGTCTCCTATGACTGTCCCGTCTCCTATGACTGTCCCATTTCCCATCTCCTATGACTGTCCCGTCTCCTATGACTGTCCCGTCTCCCGTCTCCTATGACTGTCCCTTCTCCCGTCTCCTATGACTCTCCCGTCTCCTATGACTGTCTCGTCTCCCGTCTCCTATGACTGTCCCATCTCCCATCTCCTATGACTGTCCCGTCTCCCATCTCCTATGACTGTTCCGTCTCTTATGACTGTCCCGTCTCCTATGACTGTCCCGTCTCCCATGACTGTCCCGTCTCCCATCTCCTATGACTGTCCCGTCTCCTATGACTCTCCCGTCTCCTATGCCTGTCCCGTCTCCTATGCCTGTCCCGTCCCCTATGACTGTCCCGTCTCTTATGACTGTCCCGTCTCTTATGACTGTCCCGTCTCCTATGACTGTCCCGTCTCTTATGACTGTCCCATCTCCCGTCTCCTATGACTGTCCCGTCTCTTATGACTGTCCCATCTCCTATGACTGTCCCGTCCCCTATGACTGTCCCGTCTCCTATGACTATCCCGTCTCCTTTGACTGTCCCGTCTCCTTTGACTGTCCTGTCTCCCATGACTGTCCCATCTCCCATCACCTATGACTATCCCGTCTCCCATCTCCTATGACTGTCCCGTCTCCTATGACTGTCCCGTCTCCCGTCTCCTATGACTGTCCCGTCTCCTATGACTGTCCCATCTCCTATGACTGTCCCATCTCCTATGACTGTCCCGTCTCCCATCTCCTATGACTGTCCCGTCTCCTATGACTGTCCCGTCTCCCATCTCCTATGATTGTCCCGTCTCCTATGACTGTCCCGTCTCCTATGACTGTCCCGTCTCCTATGACTGTCCCGTCTCCTATGCCTGTCCCGTCTACTTTGCCTGTCCCGTCCCCTATGACTGTCCCGTCTCTTATGACTGTCCCGTCTCTTATGACTGTCCCATCTCCCATCTCCTATGACTGTCCCGTCTCCTATAACTGTCCCCTCTCCCGTCTCCTATGACTGTCCCGTCTCCCATCTCCTATGACTGTCCTGTCTCCCATCTCCTATGACTGTCCCGTCTCCTATGACTGTCCCGTCTCCTATGACTGTCCCGTCCCCTATGACTGTCCCGTCTCCTATGACTGTCCCGTCTCCCATCTCCTATGTCTGTCCCGTCTCCAATGACTGTCCCGTCTCCCATCTCCTATGACTGTCCCGTCTCCTATGACTGTCCCGTCTCCTATGACTGTCCCATTTCCCATCTCCTATGACTGTCCCGTCTCCCGTCTCCTATGACTGTCCCGTCTCCCGTCTCCTATGACTGTCCCTTCTCCCGTCTCCTATGACTCTCCCGTCTCCTATGACTGTCTCGTCTCCCGTCTCCTATGACTGTCCCGTCTCCCATCTCCTATGACTGTCCCGTCTCCCATCTCCTATGACTGTCCCGTCTCCCATCTCCTATGACTGTTCCGTCTCCTATGACTGTCCCGTCTCCTATGACTGTCCCGTCTCCCATGACTGTCCCGTCTCCCATCTCCTATGACTGTCCCGTCTCCTATGACTCTCCCGTCTCCTATGCCTGTCCCGTCTCCTATGCCTGTCCCGTCCCCTATGCCTGTCCCGTCCCCTATGACTGTCCCGTCTCCTATGACTGTCCCGTCTCCTATGACTGTCCCATCTCCCGTCTCCTATGACTGTCCCGTCTCTTATGACTGTCCCGTCCCCTATGACTGTCCCGTCTCCTATGACTATCCCGTCTCCCATCTCCTTTGACTGTCCCGTCTCCTATGACTGTCCTGTCTCCCATGACTGTCCCATCTCCCATCACCTATGACTATCCCGTCTCCCATCTCCTATGACTGTCCCGTCTCCTATGACTGTCCCGTCTCCCATCTCCTATGACTGTCCCGTCTCCTATGACTGTCCCGTCTCCTATGACTGTCCCGTCTCCTATGACTGTCCCATCTCCTATGACTGTCCCGTCTCCCATCTCCTATGACTGTCCCGTCTCCTATGACTGTCCCGTCTCCCATCTCCTATGATTGTCCCGTCTCCTATGACTGTCCCGTCTCCTATGACTGTCCCGTCTCCTATGCCTGTCCCGTCTCCTATGCCTGTCCCGTCCCCTATGACTGTCCCGTCTCTTATGACTGTCCCGTCTCTTATGACTGTCCCATCTCCCATCTCCTATGACTGTCCCGTCTCTTATGACTGTCCCATCTCCCGTCTCCTATGACTGTCCCATCTCCTATGACTGTCCCATCCCCTATGACTGTCCCGTCTCCTATGACTGTCCCGTCTCCCATCACCTATGACTATCCCAACTCCCATCTCCTATGACTGTCCCGTCTCCCGTCCCCTATGACTGTCCCGTCTCCTATGACTGTCCCATCTCCCATCTCCTATGACTGTCCCGTCTCCTTTGACTGTCCCGTCTCCTATGACTGTCCCGTCTCCTATGACTGTCCCGTCTCCCATCTCCTATGACTGTCCCGTCTCCCATCACCTATGACTGTCCCGTCTCCCATCTCCTATGACTGTCCCGTCTCCCATCTCCTATAACTGTCCAGTCTCTCGTCTCCTATGGACTGTCCTGTCACCTATGTCTGTCCCGTCTCCCATCTCCTATGACTGTCCCGTCTCCTATGACTGTCCCGTCTCCCATCTCCTATGACTGTCCCGTCTCCCATCACCTATGTCTGTCCCGTCTCCCATCACCTATAACTGTCCCGTCTCCCGTCTCCTATGACTGTCCCGTCTCCCATCTCCAATGACTGTCCCATCTCCCGTCTCCTATGACTGTCCCGTCTCCTATGACTGTCCCGTCTCCCATCACCTATGACTGTCCCGTCTCCCATCACCTATGACTGTCCCGTCTCCCATCACCTATGACTGTCCCGTCTCCCATCACCTATGACTGTCCCGTCTTCCATCTCCTATGACTGTCCTGTCTCCTATGACTGTCCCGTCTCCTATGACTCTCCCGTCTCCTATGACTGTCCTGTCTCGCATCTCCTATGACTGTCCCGTCTTCCATCTCCTATGACTGTCCCGTCTCCTATGACTCTCCCGTCTCCTATGACTGTCCCGTCTCCCATCTCCTATGACTGTCCCGTCTCCCATCTCCTATGACTGTCCCGTCTCCTATGACTCTCCCATCTCCTATGACTGTCCCGTCTCCCATCACCTATGACTGTCCCGTCTCCTATGACTGTCTTATCTCCTTTGACTGTCCAGTCTCCTATGACTGTCCAGTCTCCTATGACTGTCCAGTCTCCTATGACTGTCCAGTCTCCTATGACTGTCCCGTCTCCTATGACTGTCCCGTCTCCTATGACTGTCCCGTCTCCCATCTCCTATGACTGTCCCGTCTCCCATCACCTATGACTGTCCCGTCTCCTATAACTGTCCCATCTCCTTTGACTGTCCAGTCTCCTATGACTGTCCAGTCTCCTATGACTGTCCCGTCTCCTATGACTGTCCCGTCTCCTATGACTGTCCCGTCTCCCATGACTGTCCCGTCTCCCATCTCCTATGACTGTCCCGTGTCCCGTGTCCTATGACTGTCCCATCTCCTATGACTGTCCCGTTTCCTATGACTGTCCCGTCTCCCGTCTCCTATGACTGTCCTGTCTCGCATCTCCTATGACTGTCCCGTCTCCTATGACTCTCCCGTCTCCTATGACTGTCCCGTCTCCCATCTCCTATGACTGTCCCGTCACCCATCTCCTATGACTGTCCCGTCTCCTATGACTCTCCCATCTCCTATGACTGTCCCGTCTCCCATCACCTATGACTGTCCCGTCTCCCATCACCTATGACTGTCCCGTCTCCTATGACTGTCCCGTCTCCCATCACCTATGACTGTCCCGTCTCCTATGACTGTCCCATCTCCTTTGACTGTCCCGTCTCCTTTGACTGTCCAGTCTCCTATGACTGTCCAGTCTCCTATGACTGTCCCGTCTCCTATGACTGTCCCGTCTCCTATGACTGTCCCGTCTCCAATCTCCTATGACTGTCCCGTCTCCCATCTCCTATGACTGTCCCGTCTCCCATCTCCTATGACTGTCCCATCTCCCATCACCTATGACTGTCCCGTCTCCTATGACTGTCCCGTCTCCCATCTCCTATGACTGTCCCGTCTCTCATCACCTATGACTGTCCCGTCTCCAATCTCCTATGACTGTCCCGTCTCCCATCTCCTATGACTGTCCCGTCTCCCATCTCCTATGACTGTCCCATCTCCCATCACCTATGACTGTCCCGTCTCCTATGACTGTCCCGTCTCCCATCTCCTTTGACTGTCCCGTCTCCTATGACTGTCCCATCTCCTATGACTGTCCCGTTTCCTATAACTGTCCCGTCTCCCATCTCCTATGACTGTCCCGTCTCCTATGACTGTCCCGTCTCCTATGACTGTCCCGTCTCCCGTCTCCTATGACTGTCCCGTCTCCTATGACTGTCCCATCTCCTTTGACTGTCCAGTCTCCTATAACTGTCCAGTCTCCTATGACTGTCCAGTCTCCTATGACTGTCCCGTCTCCTATGACTGTCCCGTCTCCTATGACTGTCCCGTCTCCCATCTCCTATGACTGTCCCGTCTCCCATCACCTATGACTGTCCCGTCTCCCATCTCCTATGACTGTCCCATCTCCCATCACCTATGACTGTCCCGTCTCCTATGACTGTCCCGTCTCCCATCTCCTTTGACTGTCCCGTCTCCTATGACTGTCCCATCTCCTATGACTGTCCCGTTTCCTATGACTGTCCCGTCTCCCATCTCCTATGACTGTCCCGTCTCCCATCTCCTATGACTGTCCCGTCTCCCATCTCCTATGACTGTCCCGTCTCCTATGACTGTCCCGTCTCCCGTCTCCTATGACTGTCCCGTCTCCTATGACTGTCCCGTCTCCCATCTCCTATGACTGTCCCGTCTCCCATCTCCTATGACTGTCCCGTCTCCCATCTCCTATGACTGTCCCGTCTCCTATGACTGTCCCGTCTCCCATCTCCTATGACTGTCCCGTCTCCCATCTCCTATGACTGTCCCGTCTCCCATCTCCTATGACTGTCCCGTCTCCCATCTCCTATGACTGTCCCGTCTCCTATGACTGTCCCGTCTCCCATCTCCTATGACTGTCCCGTCTCCCATCACCTATGACTGTCCCGTCTCCTATGACTGTCCCGTCTCCCATCACCTGTGACTGTCCCGTCTCCTATGACTGTCCCGTCTCCTATGACTGTCCCATCTCCTATGACTGTCCTGTCTTTCCGTCTCCTATGACTGTCCCGTCTCCTATGACTGTCCCGTCTCAAATGACTGTCCCGTCTCCCGTCTCCTATGACTGTCCCGTCTCCTATGACTGTCCCGTCTCCCATCTCCTATGACTGTCCCGTCTCCCATCTCCTATGACTGTCCCGTCTCCCATCTCCTATGACTGTCCCATCTCCTATGACTGTCCCGTCTCCTATGACTCTCCCGTCTCCTATGACTGTCCCGTCTCCCATCTCCTATGACTGTCCCGTCTCCCATCTCCTATGACTGTCCCGTCTCCTATGACTCTCCCATCTCCTATGACTGTCCCGTCTCCCATCACCTATGACTGTCCCGTCTCCTATGACTGTCTTATCTCCTTTGACTGTCCAGTCTCCTATGACTGTCCAGACTCCTATGACTGTCCAGTCTCCTATGACTGTCCCATCTCCTATGACTGTCCCGTCTCCTATGACTGTCCCGTCTCCCATCTCCTATGACTGTCCCGTCTCCCATCACCTATGACTGTCCCGTCTCCTATAACTGTCCCATCTCCTTTGACTGTCCAGTCTCCTATGACTGTCCAGTCTCCTATGACTGTCCCATCTCCTATGACTGTCCCGTCTCCTATGACTGTCCCGTCTCCCATCTCCTATGACTGTCCCGTGTCCCGTGTCCTATGACTGTCCCATCTCCTATGACTGTCCCGTTTCCTATGACTGTCCCGTCTCCCGTCTCCTATGACTGTCCTGTCTCGCATCTCCTATGACTGTCCCGTCTCCTATGACTCTCCCGTCTCCTATGACTGTCCCGTCTCCCATCTCATATGACTGTCCCGTCTCCCATCTCCTATGACTGTCCCGTCTCCTATGACTCTCCCATCTCCTATGACTGTCCCGTCTCCCATCACCTATGACTGTCCCGTCTCCCATCACCTATGACTGTCCCGTCTCCTATGACTGTCCCATCTCCCGTCTCCTATGACTGTCCCGTCTCCCGTCTCCTATGACTGTCCCGTCTCCCATCTCCTATGACTGTCCCGTCTCCTATGACTGTCCCGTCTCCTATGACTGTCCCCTCTCCCGTCTCCTATGACTGTCCCGTCTCCCATCTCCTATGACTGTCCTGTCTCCCATCTCCTATGACTGTCCCGTCTCCTATGACTGTCCCGTCCCCTATGACTGTCCCGTCTCCTATGACTGTCCCGTCTCCCATCTCCTATGTCTGTCCCGTCTCCTATGACTGTCCCGTCTCCCATCTCCTATGACTGTCCCGTCTCCTATGACTGTCCCGTCTCCTATGACTGTCCCATTTCCCATCTCCTATGACTGTCCCGTCTCCCGTCTCCTATGACTGTCCCGTCTCCCGTCTCCTATGACTGTCCCTTCTCCCGTCTCCTATGACTCTCCCGTCTCCTATGACTGTCTCGTCTCCCGTCTCCTATGACTGTCCCATCTCCCATCTCCTATGACTGTCCCGTCTCCCATCTCCTATGACTGTTCCGTCTCTTATGACTGTCCCGTCTCCTATGACTGTCCCGTCTCCCATGACTGTCCCGTCTCCCATCTCCTATGACTGTCCCGTCTCCTATGACTCTCCCGTCTCCTATGCCTGTCCCGTCTCCTATGCCTGTCCCGTCCCCTATGACTGTCCCGTCTCTTATGACTGTCCCGTCTCTTATGACTGTCCCGTCTCCTATGACTGTCCCGTCTCTTATGACTGTCCCATCTCCCGTCTCCTATGACTGTCCCGTCTCTTATGACTGTCCCATCTCCTATGACTGTCCCGTCCCCTATGACTGTCCCGTCTCCTATGACTATCCCGTCTCCTTTGACTGTCCCGTCTCCTTTGACTGTCCTGTCTCCCATGACTGTCCCATCTCCCATCACCTATGACTATCCCGTCTCCCATCTCCTATGACTGTCCCGTCTCCTATGACTGTCCCGTCTCCCGTCTCCTATGACTGTCCCGTCTCCTATGACTGTCCCATCTCCTATGACTGTCCCATCTCCTATGACTGTCCCGTCTCCCATCTCCTATGACTGTCCCGTCTCCTATGACTGTCCCGTCTCCCATCTCCTATGATTGTCCCGTCTCCTATGACTGTCCCGTCTCCTATGACTGTCCCGTCTCCTATGACTGTCCCGTCTCCTATGCCTGTCCCGTCTACTTTGCCTGTCCCGTCCCCTATGACTGTCCCGTCTCTTATGACTGTCCCGTCTCTTATGACTGTCCCATCTCCCATCTCCTATGACTGTCCCGTCTCCTATAACTGTCCCCTCTCCCGTCTCCTATGACTGTCCCGTCTCCCATCTCCTATGACTGTCCTGTCTCCCATCTCCTATGACTGTCCCGTCTCCTATGACTGTCCCGTCCCCTATGACTGTCCCGTCTCCTATGACTGTCCCGTCTCCCATCTCCTATGTCTGTCCCGTCTCCAATGACTGTCCCGTCTCCCATCTCCTATGACTGTCCCGTCTCCTATGACTGTCCCGTCTCCTATGACTGTCCCATTTCCCATCTCCTATGACTGTCCCGTCTCCCGTCTCCTATGACTGTCCCGTCTCCCGTCTCCTATGACTGTCCCTTCTCCCGTCTCCTATGACTCTCCCGTCTCCTATGACTGTCTCGTCTCCCGTCTCCTATGACTGTCCCGTCTCCCATCTCCTATGACTGTCCCGTCTCCCATCTCCTATGACTGTCCCGTCTCCCATCTCCTATGACTGTTCCGTCTCCTATGACTGTCCCGTCTCCTATGACTGTCCCGTCTCCCATGACTGTCCCGTCTCCCATCTCCTATGACTGTCCCGTCTCCTATGACTCTCCCGTCTCCTATGCCTGTCCCGTCTCCTATGCCTGTCCCGTCCCCTATGCCTGTCCCGTCCCCTATGACTGTCCCGTCTCCTATGACTGTCCCGTCTCCTATGACTGTCCCATCTCCCGTCTCCTATGACTGTCCCGTCTCTTATGACTGTCCCGTCCCCTATGACTGTCCCGTCTCCTATGACTATCCCGTCTCCCATCTCCTTTGACTGTCCCGTCTCCTATGACTGTCCTGTCTCCCATGACTGTCCCATCTCCCATCACCTATGACTATCCCGTCTCCCATCTCCTATGACTGTCCCGTCTCCTATGACTGTCCCGTCTCCCATCTCCTATGACTGTCCCGTCTCCTATGACTGTCCCGTCTCCTATGACTGTCCCATCTCCTATGACTGTCCCGTCTCCCATCTCCTATGACTGTCCCGTCTCCTATGACTGTCCCGTCTCCCATCTCCTATGATTGTCCCGTCTCCTATGACTGTCCCGTCTCCTATGACTGTCCCGTCTCCTATGCCTGTCCCGTCTCCTATGCCTGTCCCGTCCCCTATGACTGTCCCGTCTCTTATGACTGTCCCGTCTCTTATGACTGTCCCATCTCCCATCTCCTATGACTGTCCCGTCTCTTATGACTGTCCCATCTCCCGTCTCCTATGACTGTCCCATCTCCTATGACTGTCCCATCCCCTATGACTGTCCCGTCTCCTATGACTGTCCCGTCTCCCATCACCTATGACTATCCCAACTCCCATCTCCTATGACTGTCCCGTCTCCCGTCCCCTATGACTGTCCCGTCTCCTATGACTGTCCCATCTCCCATCTCCTATGACTGTCCCGTCTCCTTTGACTGTCCCGTCTCCTATGACTGTCCCGTCTCCTATGACTGTCCCGTCTCCCATCTCCTATGACTGTCCCGTCTCCCATCACCTATGACTGTCCCGTCTCCCATCTCCTATGACTGTCCCGTCTCCCATCTCCTATAACTGTCCAGTCTCTCGTCTCCTATGGACTGTCCTGTCACCTATGTCTGTCCCGTCTCCCATCTCCTATGACTGTCCCGTCTCCTATGACTGTCCCGTCTCCCATCTCCTATGACTGTCCCGTCTCCCATCACCTATGTCTGTCCCGTCTCCCATCACCTATAACTGTCCCGTCTCCCGTCTCCTATGACTGTCCCGTCTCCCATCTCCAATGACTGTCCCATCTCCCGTCTCCTATGACTGTCCCGTCTCCTATGACTGTCCCGTCTCCCATCACCTATGACTGTCCCGTCTCCCATCACCTATGACTGTCCCGTCTCCCATCACCTATGACTGTCCCGTCTTCCATCTCCTATGACTGTCCTGTCTCCTATGACTGTCCCGTCTCCTATGACTCTCCCGTCTCCTATGACTGTCCTGTCTCGCATCTCCTATGACTGTCCCGTCTTCCATCTCCTATGACTGTCCCGTCTCCTATGACTCTCCCGTCTCCTATGACTGTCCCGTCTCCCATCTCCTATGACTGTCCCGTCTCCCATCTCCTATGACTGTCCCGTCTCCTATGACTCTCCCATCTCCTATGACTGTCCCGTCTCCCATCACCTATGACTGTCCCGTCTCCTATGACTGTCTTATCTCCTTTGACTGTCCAGTCTCCTATGACTGTCCAGTCTCCTATGACTGTCCAGTCTCCTATGACTGTCCAGTCTCCTATGACTGTCCCGTCTCCTATGACTGTCCCGTCTCCCATCTCCTATGACTGTCCCGTCTCCCATCACCTATGACTGTCCCGTCTCCTATAACTGTCCCATCTCCTTTGACTGTCCAGTCTCCTATGACTGTCCAGTCTCCTATGACTGTCCCATCTCCTATGACTGTCCCGTCTCCTATGACTGTCCCGTCTCCCATGACTGTCCCGTCTCCCATCTCCTATGACTGTCCCGTGTCCCGTGTCCTATGACTGTCCCATCTCCTATGACTGTCCCGTTTCCTATGACTGTCCCGTCTCCTATGACTGTCCTGTCTCGCATCTCCTATGACTGTCCCGTCTCCTATGACTCTCCCGTCTCCTATGACTGTCCCGTCTCCCATCTCCTATGACTGTCCCGTCACCCATCTCCTATGACTGTCCCGTCTCCTATGACTCTCCCATCTCCTATGACTGTCCCGTCTCCCATCACCTATGACTGTCCCGTCTCCCATCACCTATGACTGTCCCGTCTCCTATGACTGTCCCGTCTCCCATCACCTATGACTGTCCCGTCTCCTATGACTGTCCCATCTCCTTTGACTGTCCCGTCTCCTTTGACTGTCCAGTCTCCTATGACTGTCCAGTCTCCTATGACTGTCCCGTCTCCTATGACTGTCCCGTCTCCTATGACTGTCCCGTCTCCAATCTCCTATGACTGTCCCGTCTCCCATCTCCTATGACTGTCCCGTCTCCCATCTCCTATGACTGTCCCATCTCCCATCACCTATGACTGTCCCGTCTCCTATGACTGTCCCGTCTCCCATCTCCTATGACTGTCCCGTCTCTCATCACCTATGACTGTCCCGTCTCCAATCTCCTATGACTGTCCCGTCTCCCATCTCCTATGACTGTCCCGTCTCCCATCTCCTATGACTGTCCCATCTCCCATCACCTATGACTGTCCCGTCTCCTATGACTGTCCCGTCTCCCATCTCCTTTGACTGTCCCGTCTCCTATGACTGTCCCATCTCCTATGACTGTCCCGTTTCCTATAACTGTCCCGTCTCCCATCTCCTATGACTGTCCCGTCTCCTATGACTGTCCCGTCTCCTATGACTGTCCCGTCTCCCGTCTCCTATGACTGTCCCGTCTCCTATGACTGTCCCATCTCCTTTGACTGTCCAGTCTCCTATAACTGTCCAGTCTCCTATGACTGTCCAGTCTCCTATGACTGTCCCGTCTCCTATGACTGTCCCGTCTCCTATGACTGTCCCGTCTCCCATCTCCTATGACTGTCCCGTCTCCCATCACCTATGACTGTCCCGTCTCCCATCTCCTATGACTGTCCCATCTCCCATCACCTATGACTGTCCCGTCTCCTATGACTGTCCCGTCTCCCATCTCCTTTGACTGTCCCGTCTCCTATGACTGTCCCATCTCCTATGACTGTCCCGTTTCCTATGACTGTCCCGTCTCCCATCTCCTATGACTGTCCCGTCTCCCATCTCCTATGACTGTCCCGTCTCCCATCTCCTATGACTGTCCCGTCTCCTATGACTGTCCCGTCTCCCGTCTCCTATGACTGTCCCGTCTCCTATGACTGTCCCGTCTCCCATCTCCTATGACTGTCCCGTCTCCCATCTCCTATGACTGTCCCGTCTCCCATCTCCTATGACTGTCCCGTCTCCTATGACTGTCCCGTCTCCCATCTCCTATGACTGTCCCGTCTCCCATCTCCTATGACTGTCCCGTCTCCCATCTCCTATGACTGTCCCGTCTCCCATCTCCTATGACTGTCCCGTCTCCTATGACTGTCCCGTCTCCCATCTCCTATGACTGTCCCGTCTCCCATCACCTATGACTGTCCCGTCTCCTATGACTGTCCCGTCTCCCATCACCTGTGACTGTCCCGTCTCCTATGACTGTCCCGTCTCCTATGACTGTCCCATCTCCTATGACTGTCCTGTCTTTCCGTCTCCTATGACTGTCCCGTCTCCTATGACTGTCCCGTCTCAAATGACTGTCCCGTCTCCCATCTCCTATGACTGTCCCGTCTCCCATCTCCTATGACTGTCCCATCTCCTATGACTGTCCTGTCTCCCGTCTCCTATGACTGTCCCGTCTCCTATGACTGTCCCGTCTCCTATGACTGTCCTGTCTCCTATGACTGTCCCGTCTCCCGTCTCCTATGACTGTCCCGTCTCCCATCTCCTTTGACTGTCCCATCTCCCGTCTCCTATGACTGTCCCGTCTCCCGTCTCCTATGACTGTCCCGTCTCCTATGACTGTCCTGTCTCCCGTCTCCTATGACTGTCCTGTCTCCTATGACTGTCCCGTCTCCTATGACTGTCCCGTCTCCCATCACCTATGACTGTCCCGTCTCCTATGACTGTCCCGTCTCCCATCACCTATGACTGTCCCGTCTCCTATGACTGTCCCGTCTCCTATGACTGTCCCGTCTCCTATGACTGTCCCATCTCCTATGACTGTCCTGTCTTTCCGTCTCCTATGACTGTCCCGTCTCCTATGACTGTCCTGTCTCCTATGACTGTCCCGTCTCCCGTCTCCTATGACTGTCCCGTCTCCCATCTCCTTTGACTGTCCCATCTCCCGTCTCCTATGACTGTCCCGTCTCCCGTCTCCTATGACTGTCCCGTCTCCTATGACTGTCCTGTCTCCCGTCTCCTATGACTGTCCCGTCTCCTATGACTGTCCCGTCTCCTATGACTGTCCCGTCTCCCATCACCTATGACTGTCCCGTCTCCTATGACTGTCCCGTCTCCCATCACCTATGACTGTCCCGTCTCCTATGACTGTCCCGTCTCCTATGACTGTCCCATCTCCTATGACTGTCCCATCTCCTATGACTGTCCTGTCTTTCCGTCTCCTATGACTGTCCCGTCTCCTATGACTGTCCCGTCTCCTATGACTGTCCCGTCTCCCATCTCCTATGACTGTCCCATCTCCTATAACTGTCCTGTCTCCCGTCTCCTATGACTGTCCCGTCTCCCGTCTCCTATGACTGTGCCGTCTCCCATCTCCTATGACTGTCCCGTCTCCTATGACTGTCCCGTCTCCCATCTCCTATGACTGTCCCGTCTCCTATGACTGTCCCGTCTCCTATGACTGTCCCATTTCCCATCTCCTATGACTGTCCCGTCTCCCGTCTCCTATGACTGTCCCGTCTCCCGTCTCCTATGACTGTCCCTTCTCCCGTCTCCTATGACTCTCCCGTCTCCTATGACTGTCTCGTCTCCCGTCTCCTATGACTGTCCCGTCTCCCATCTCCTATGACTGTCCCGTCTCCCATCTCCTATGACTGTTCCGTCTCCTATGACTGTCCCGTCTCCTATGACTGTCCCGTCTCCCATGACTGTCCCGTCTCCCATCTCCTATGACTGTCCCGTCTCCTATGACTCTCCCGTCTCCTATGCCTGTCCCGTCTCCTATGCCTGTCCCGTCCCCTATGCCTGTCCCGTCTCTTATGACTGTCCCGTCTCCTATGACTGTCCCGTCTCTTATGACTGTCCCATCTCCCGTCTCCTATGACTGTCCCGTCTCTTATGACTGTCCCATCTCCTATGACTGTCCCGTCCCCTATGACTGTCCCGTCTCCTATGACTATCCCGTCTCCCATCTCCTTTGACTGTCCCGTCTCCTATGACTGTCCTGTCTCCCATGACTGTCCCATCTCCCATCACCTATGACTATCCCGTCTCCCATCTCCTATGACTGTCCCGTCTCCTATGACTGTCCCGTCTCCCATCTCCTATGACTGTCCCGTCTCCTATGACTGTCCCATCTCCTATGACTGTCCCGTCTCCCATCTCCTATGACTGTCCCGTCTCCTATGACTGTCCCGTCTCCCATCTCCTATGATTGTCCCGTCTCCAATGACTGTCCCGTCTCCTATGACTGTCCCGTCTCCTATGACTGTCCCGTCTCCTATGCCTGTCCCGTCTCCTATGCCTGTCCCGTCTCCTTTGCCTGTCCCGTCCCCTATGACTGTCCCGTCTCTTATGACTGTCCCGTCTCTTATGACTGTCCCATCTCCCATCTCCTATGACTGTCCCGTCTCTTATGACTGTCCCATCTCCCGTCTCCTATGACTGTCCCGTCTCCTATGACTGTCCCATCCCCTATGACTGTCCCGTCTCCTATGACTGTCCCGTCTCCCATCACCTATGACTATCCCAACTCCCATCTCCTATGACTGTCCCGTCTCCCGTCCCCTATGACTGTCCCGTCTCCTATGACTGTCCCATCTCCCATCTCCTATGACTGTCCCGTCTCCTTTGACTGTCCCGTCTCCTATGACTGTCCCGTCTCCTATGACTGTCCCGTCTCCCATCTCCTATGACTGTCCCGTCTCCCATCACCTATGACTGTCCCGTCTCCCATCTCCTATGACTGTCCCGTCTCCCATCTCCTATAACTGTCCAGTCTCTCGTCTCCTATGGACTGTCCTGTCACCTATGTCTGTCCCGTCTCCCATCTCCTATGACTGTCCCGTCTCCTATGACTGTCCCGTCTCCCATCTCCTATAACTGTCCCGTCTCCCGTCTCCTATGACTGTCCCGTCTCCCATCTCCAATGACTGTCCCATCTCCCGTCTCCTATGACTGTCCCGTCTCCTATGACTGTCCCGTCTCCCATCACCTATGACTGTCCCGTCTCCCATCACCTATGACTGTCCCGTCTCCCATCACCTATGACTGTCCCGTCTCCCATCACCTATGACTGTCCCGTCTTCCATCTCCTATGACTGTCCTGTCTCCTATGACTGTCCCGTCTCCTATGACTCTCCCGTCTCCTATGACTGTCCTGTCTCGCATCTCCTATGACTGTCCCGTCTCCCATCTCCTATGACTGTCCCGTCTCCTATGACTCTCCCGTCTCCTATGACTGTCCCGTCTCCCATCTCCTATGACTGTCCCGTCTCCCATCTCCTATGACTGTCCCGTCTCCTATGACTCTCCCATCTCCTATGACTGTCCCGTCTCCCATCACCTATGACTGTCCCGTCTCCTATGACTGTCTTATCTCCTTTGACTGTCCAGTCTCCTATGACTGTCCAGTCTCCTATGACTGTCCCATCTCCCATCACCTATGACTATCCCGTCTCCCATCTCCTATGACTGTCCCATCTCCTATGACTGTCCCGTCTCCTATGACTGTCCAGTCTCCTATGACTGTCCAGTCTCCTATGACTGTCCAGTCTCCTATGACTGTCCAGTCTCCTATGACTGTCCAGTCTCCTATGACTGTCCCGTCTCCTATGACTGTCCCGTCTCCTATGACTGTCCCGTCTCCCATCTCCTATGACTGTCCCGTCTCCCATCACCTATGACTGTCCCGTCTCCTATAACTGTCCCATCTCCTTTGACTGTCCAGTCTCCTTTGACTGTCCAGTCTCCTATGACTGTCCAGTCTCCTATGACTGTCCCATCTCCTATGACTGTCCCGTCTCCTATGACTGTCCCGTCTCCCATCTCCTATGACTGTCCCGTGTCCCGTGTCCTATGACTGTCCCATCTCCTATGACTGTCCCGTTTCCTATGACTGTCCCGTCTCCCGTCTCCTATGACTGTCCTGTCTCGCATCTCCTATGACTGTCCCGTCTCCTATGACTCTCCCGTCTCCTATGACTGTCCCGTCTCCCATCTCCTATGACTGTCCCGTCTCCCATCTCCTATGACTGTCCCGTCTCCTATGACTCTCCCATCTCCTATGACTGTCCCGTCTCCCATCACCTATGACTGTCCCGTCTCCCATCACCTATGACTGTCCCGTCTCCTATGACTGTCCCGTCTCCCATCACCTATGACTGTCCCGTCTCCTATGACTGTCCCATCTCCTTTGACTGTCCCGTCTCCTTTGACTGTCCAGTCTCCTATGACTGTCCAGTCTCCTATGACTGTCCCGTCTCCTATGACTGTCCCGTCTCCAATCTCCTATGACTGTCCCGTCTCCCATCTCCTATGACTGTCCCGTCTCCCATCACCTATGACTGTCCCGTCTCCCATCTCCTATGACTGTCCCATCTCCCATCACCTATGACTGTCCCGTCTCCTATGACTGTCCCATCTCCCATCTCCTTTGACTGTCCCGTCTCCCATCTCCTATGACTGTCCCGTCTCCCATCACCTATGACTGTCCCGTCTCCCATCTCCTATGACTGTCCCATCTCCCATCACCTATGACTGTCCCGTCTCCTATGACTGTCCCGTCTCCCATCTCCTTTGACTGTCCCATCTCCTATGACTGTCCCATCTCCTATGACTGTCCCGTTTCCTATAACTGTCCCGTCTCCCATCTCCTATGACTGTCCCGTCTCCTATGACTGTCCCGTCTCCTATTACTGTCCCGTCTCCTATTACTGTCCCGTCTCCCGTCTCCTATGACTGTCCCGTCTCCTATGACTGTCCCATCTCCTTTGACTGTCCAGTCTCCTATAACTGTCCAGTCTCCTATGACTGTCCAGTCTCCTATGACTGTCCCGTCTCCTATGACTGTCCCGTCTCCCATCTCCTATGATTGTCCCGTCTCCCATCACCTATGACTGTCCCGTCTCCCATCTCCTATGACTGTCCCATCTCCCGTCTCCTATGACTGTCCCGTCTCCCGTCTCCTATGACTGTCCCGTCTCCCATCTCCTATGACTGTCCCGTCTCCTATGACTGTCCCGTCTCCTATGACTGTCCCCTCTCCCGTCTCCTATGACTGTCCCGTCTCCCATCTCCTATGACTGTCCCGTCTCCCATCTCCTATGACTGTCCCGTCTCCTATGACTGTCCCGTCTCCTATGACTGTCCCGTCTCCTATGACTGTCCCGTCCCCTATGACTGTCCCGTCTCCTATGACTGTCCCGTCTCCCATCTCCTATGTCTGTCCCGTCTCCTATGACTGTCCCGTCTCCCATCTCCTATGACTGTCCCGTCTCCTATGACTGTCCCGTCTCCTATGACTGTCCCATTTCCCATCTCCTATGACTGTCCCGTCTCCCGTCTCCTATGACTGTCCCGTCTCCCGTCTCCTATGACTGTCCCTTCTCCCGTCTCCTATGACTCTCCCGTCTCCTATGACTGTCTCGTCTCCCGTCTCCTATGACTGTCCCATCTCCCATCTCCTATGACTGTTCCGTCTCCTATGACTGTCCCGTCTCCTATGACTCTCCCGTCTCCTATGACTGTCTCGTCTCCCGTCTCCTATGACTGTCCCGTCTCCCATCTCCTATGACTGTTCCGTCTCCTATGACTGTCCCGTCTCCTATGACTGTCCCGTCTCCCATGACTGTCCCGTCTCCCATCTCCTATGACTGTCCCGTCTCCTATGACTCTCCCGTCTCCTATGCCTGTCCCGTCTCCTATGCCTGTCCCGTCCCCTATGACTGTCCCGTCTCTTATGACTGTCCCGTCTCTTATGACTGTCCTGTCTCCTATGACTGTCCCGTCTCTTATGACTGTCCCATCTCCCGTCTCCTATGACTGTCCCGTCTCTTATGACTGTCCCATCTCCTATGACTGTCCCGTCCCCTATGACTGTCCCGTCTCCTATGACTATCCCGTCTCCTTTGACTGTCCCGTCTCCTATGACTGTCCTGTCTCCCATGACTGTCCCATCTCCCATCACCTATGACTATCCCGTCTCCCATCTCCTATGACTGTCCCGTCTCCTATGACTGTCCCGTCTCCCGTCTCCTATGACTGTCCCGTCTCCTATGACTGTCCCATCTCCTATGACTGTCCCATCTCCCATCTCCTATGACTGTCCCGTCTCCTATGACTGTCCCGTCTCCCATCTCCTATGATTGTCCCGTCTCCTATGACTGTCCCGTCTCCTATGACTGTCCCGTCTCCTATGACTCTCCCGTCTCCTATGCCTGTCCCGTCTCCTATGCCTGTCCCGTCTACTTTGCCTGTCCCGTCCCCTATGACTGTCCCGTCTCTTATGACTGTCCCATCTCCCATCTCCTATGACTGTCCCGTCTCCTATAACTGTCCCCTCTCCCGTCTCCTATGACTGTCCCGTCTCCCATCTCCTATGACTGTCCTGTCTCCCATCTCCTATGACTGTCCCGTCTCCTATGACTGTCCCGTCTCCTATGACTGTCCCGTCCCCTATGACTGTCCCGTCTCCTATGACTGTCCCGTCTCCCATCTCCTATGTCTGTCCCGTCTCCTATGACTGTCCCGTCTCCCATCTCCTATGACTGTCCCGTCTCCTATGACTGTCCCGTCTCCTATGACTGTCCCATTTCCCATCTCCTATGACTGTCCCGTCTCCCGTCTCCTATGACTGTCCCGTCTCCCGTCTCCTATGACTGTCCCTTCTCCCGTCTCCTATGACTCTCCCGTCTCCTATGACTGTCTCGTCTCCCGTCTCCTATGACTGTCCCGTCTCCCATCTCCTATGACTGTCCCGTCTCCCATCTCCTATGACTGTTCCGTCTCCCATCTCCTATGACTGTTCCGTCTCCCATGACTGTCCCGTCTCTTATGACTGTCCCGTCTCTTATGACTGTCCCATCTCCCATCTCCTATGACTGTCCCGTCTCTTATGACTGTCCCATCTCCCGTCTCCTATGACTGTCCCGTCTCCTATGACTGTCCCGTCTCCCATGACTGTCCCGTCTCCCATCTCCTATGACTGTCCCGTCTCCTATGACTCTCCCGTCTCCTATGCCTGTCCCGTCCCCTATGCCTGTCCCGTCCCCTATGACTGTCCCGTCTCCTATGACTGTCCCGTCTCCTATGACTGTCCCATCTCCCGTCTCCTATGACTGTCCCGTCTCTTATGACTGTCCCATCTCCTATGACTGTCCCGTCCCCTATGACTGTCCCGTCTCCTATGACTATCCCGTCTCCCATCTCCTTTGACTGTCCCGTCTCCTATGACTGTCCTGTCTCCCATGACTGTCCCATCTCCCATCACCTATGACTATCCCGTCTCCCATCTCCTATGACTGTCCCGTCTCCTATGACTGTCCCGTCTCCCATCTCCTATGACTGTCCCGTCTCCTATGACTGTCCCGTCTCCTATGACTGTCCCATCTCCTATGACTGTCCCATCTCCTATGACTGTCCTGTCTCCCGTCTCCTATGACTGTCCCGTCTCCTATGACTGTCCCGTCTCCTATGACTGTCCCATTTCCCATCTCCTATGACTGTCCTGTCTCCCATCTCCTATGACTGTCCCGTCTCCTATGACTGTCCCGTCTCCTATGACTGTCCCATCTCCTATGACTGTCCCGTCTCCTATGACTGTCCCGTCTCCCATCTCCTATGACTGTCCCGTCTCCTATGACTGTCCCGTCTCCTATGACTGTCCCCTCTCCCGTCTCCTATGACTGTCCCGTCTCCCGTCTCCTATGACTGTCCCGTCTCCCATCTCCTTTGACTGTCCCATCTCCCGTCTCCTATGACTGTCCCGTCTCCCATCTCCTTTGACTGTCCCATCTCCCGTCTCCTATGACTGTCCCGTCTCCCGTCTCCTATGACTGTCCCGTCTCCTATGACTGTCCTGTCTCCCGTCTCCTATGACTGTCCTGTCTCCTATGACTGTCCCGTCTCCTATGACTATCCCGTCTCCCATCTCCTTTGACTGTCCCGTCTCCTATGACTGTCCTGTCTCCCATGACTGTCCCATCTCCCATCACCTATGACTATCCCGTCTCCCATCTCCTATGACTGTCCCGTCTCCTATGACTGTCCCGTCTCCCATCTCCTATGACTGTCCCGTCTCCTATGACTGTCCCATCTCCTATGACTGTCCCGTCTCCCATCTCCTATGACTGTCCCGTCTCCTATGACTGTCCCGTCTCCCATCTCCTATGATTGTCCCGTCTCCTATGACTGTCCCGTCTCCTATGACTGTCCCGTCTCCTATGCCTGTCCCGTCTCCTTTGCCTGTCCCGTCCCCTATGACTGTCCCGTCTCTTATGACTGTCCCGTCTCTTATGACTGTCCCATCTCCCATCTCCTATGACTGTCCCGTCTCTTATGACTGTCCCATCTCCCGTCTCCTATGACTGTCCCGTCTCCTATGACTGTCCCATCCCCTATGACTGTCCCGTCTCCTATGACTGTCCCGTCTCCCATCACCTATGACTATCCCAACTCCCATCTCCTATGACTGTCCCGTCTCCCGTCCCCTATGACTGTCCCGTCTCCTATGACTGTCCCATCTCCCATCTCCTATGACTGTCCCGTCTCCTTTGACTGTCCCGTCTCCTATGACTGTCCCGTCTCCTATGACTGTCCCGTCTCCCATCTCCTATGACTGTCCCGTCTCCCATCACCTATGACTGTCCCGTCTCCCATCTCCTATGACTGTCCCGTCTCCCATCTCCTATAACTGTCCAGTCTCTCGTCTCCTATGGACTGTCCTGTCACCTATGTCTGTCCCGTCTCCCATCTCCTATGACTGTCCCGTCTCCTATGACTGTCCCGTCTCCCATCTCCTATGACTGTCCCGTCTCCCGTCTCCTATGACTGTCCCGTCTCCCATCTCCAATGACTGTCCCATCTCCCGTCTCCTATGACTGTCCCGTCTCCTATGACTGTCCCGTCTCCCATCACCTATGACTGTCCCGTCTCCCATCACCTATGACTGTCCCGTCTCCCATCACCTATGACTGTCCCGTCTCCCATCACCTATGACTGTCCCGTCTTCCATCTCCTATGACTGTCCTGTCTCCTATGACTGTCCCGTCTCCTATGACTCTCCCGTCTCCTATGACTGTCCTGTCTCGCATCTCCTATGACTGTCCCGTCTCCCATCTCCTATGACTGTCCCGTCTCCTATGACTCTCCCGTCTCCTATGACTGTCCCGTCTCCCATCTCCTATGACTGTCCCGTCTCCCATCTCCTATGACTGTCCCGTCTCCTATGACTCTCCCATCTCCTATGACTGTCCCGTCTCCCATCACCTATGACTGTCCCGTCTCCTATGACTGTCTTATCTCCTTTGACTGTCCAGTCTCCTATGACTGTCCAGACTCCTATGACTGTCCAGTCTCCTATGACTGTCCCATCTCCTATGACTGTCCCGTCTCCTATGACTGTCCCGTCTCCCATCTCCTATGACTGTCCCGTCTCCCATCACCTATGACTGTCCCGTCTCCTATAACTGTCCCATCTCCTTTGACTGTCCAGTCTCCTATGACTGTCCAGTCTCCTATGACTGTCCCATCTCCTATGACTGTCCCGTCTCCTATGACTGTCCCGTCTCCCATCTCCTATGACTGTCCCGTGTCCCGTGTCCTATGACTGTCCCATCTCCTATGACTGTCCCGTTTCCTATGACTGTCCCGTCTCCCGTCTCCTATGACTGTCCTGTCTCGCATCTCCTATGACTGTCCCGTCTCCTATGACTCTCCCGTCTCCTATGACTGTCCCGTCTCCCATCTCATATGACTGTCCCGTCTCCCATCTCCTATGACTGTCCCGTCTCCTATGACTCTCCCATCTCCTATGACTGTCCCGTCTCCCATCACCTATGACTGTCCCGTCTCCCATCACCTATGACTGTCCCGTCTCCTATGACTGTCCCATCTCCCGTCTCCTATGACTGTCCCGTCTCCCGTCTCCTATGACTGTCCCGTCTCCCATCTCCTATGACTGTCCCGTCTCCTATGACTGTCCCGTCTCCTATGACTGTCCCCTCTCCCGTCTCCTATGACTGTCCCGTCTCCCATCTCCTATGACTGTCCTGTCTCCCATCTCCTATGACTGTCCCGTCTCCTATGACTGTCCCGTCCCCTATGACTGTCCCGTCTCCTATGACTGTCCCGTCTCCCATCTCCTATGTCTGTCCCGTCTCCTATGACTGTCCCGTCTCCCATCTCCTATGACTGTCCCGTCTCCTATGACTGTCCCGTCTCCTATGACTGTCCCATTTCCCATCTCCTATGACTGTCCCGTCTCCCGTCTCCTATGACTGTCCCGTCTCCCGTCTCCTATGACTGTCCCTTCTCCCGTCTCCTATGACTCTCCCGTCTCCTATGACTGTCTCGTCTCCCGTCTCCTATGACTGTCCCATCTCCCATCTCCTATGACTGTCCCGTCTCCCATCTCCTATGACTGTTCCGTCTCTTATGACTGTCCCGTCTCCTATGACTGTCCCGTCTCCCATGACTGTCCCGTCTCCCATCTCCTATGACTGTCCCGTCTCCTATGACTCTCCCGTCTCCTATGCCTGTCCCGTCTCCTATGCCTGTCCCGTCCCCTATGACTGTCCCGTCTCTTATGACTGTCCCGTCTCTTATGACTGTCCCGTCTCCTATGACTGTCCCGTCTCTTATGACTGTCCCATCTCCCGTCTCCTATGACTGTCCCGTCTCTTATGACTGTCCCATCTCCTATGACTGTCCCGTCCCCTATGACTGTCCCGTCTCCTATGACTATCCCGTCTCCTTTGACTGTCCCGTCTCCTTTGACTGTCCTGTCTCCCATGACTGTCCCATCTCCCATCACCTATGACTATCCCGTCTCCCATCTCCTATGACTGTCCCGTCTCCTATGACTGTCCCGTCTCCCGTCTCCTATGACTGTCCCGTCTCCTATGACTGTCCCATCTCCTATGACTGTCCCATCTCCTATGACTGTCCCGTCTCCCATCTCCTATGACTGTCCCGTCTCCTATGACTGTCCCGTCTCCCATCTCCTATGATTGTCCCGTCTCCTATGACTGTCCCGTCTCCTATGACTGTCCCGTCTCCTATGACTGTCCCGTCTCCTATGCCTGTCCCGTCTACTTTGCCTGTCCCGTCCCCTATGACTGTCCCGTCCCCTATGACTGTCCCGTCTCTTATGACTGTCCCGTCTCTTATGACTGTCCCATCTCCCATCTCCTATGACTGTCCCGTCTCCTATAACTGTCCCCTCTCCCGTCTCCTATGACTGTCCCGTCTCCCATCTCCTATGACTGTCCTGTCTCCCATCTCCTATGACTGTCCCGTCTCCTATGACTGTCCCGTCTCCTATGACTGTCCCGTCCCCTATGACTGTCCCGTCTCCTATGACTGTCCCGTCTCCCATCTCCTATGTCTGTCCCGTCTCCAATGACTGTCCCGTCTCCCATCTCCTATGACTGTCCCGTCTCCTATGACTGTCCCGTCTCCTATGACTGTCCCATTTCCCATCTCCTATGACTGTCCCGTCTCCCGTCTCCTATGACTGTCCCGTCTCCCGTCTCCTATGACTGTCCCTTCTCCCGTCTCCTATGACTCTCCCGTCTCCTATGACTGTCTCGTCTCCCGTCTCCTATGACTGTCCCGTCTCCCATCTCCTATGACTGTCCCGTCTCCCATCTCCTATGACTGTCCCGTCTCCCATCTCCTATGACTGTTCCGTCTCCTATGACTGTCCCGTCTCCTATGACTGTCCCGTCTCCCATGACTGTCCCGTCTCCCATCTCCTATGACTGTCCCGTCTCCTATGACTCTCCCGTCTCCTATGCCTGTCCCGTCTCCTATGCCTGTCCCGTCCCCTATGCCTGTCCCGTCCCCTATGACTGTCCCGTCTCCTATGACTGTCCCGTCTCCTATGACTGTCCCATCTCCCGTCTCCTATGACTGTCCCGTCTCTTATGACTGTCCCGTCCCCTATGACTGTCCCGTCTCCTATGACTATCCCGTCTCCCATCTCCTTTGACTGTCCCGTCTCCTATGACTGTCCTGTCTCCCATGACTGTCCCATCTCCCATCACCTATGACTATCCCGTCTCCCATCTCCTATGACTGTCCCGTCTCCTATGACTGTCCCGTCTCCCATCTCCTATGACTGTCCCGTCTCCTATGACTGTCCCGTCTCCTATGACTGTCCCATCTCCTATGACTGTCCCGTCTCCCATCTCCTATGACTGTCCCGTCTCCTATGACTGTCCCGTCTCCCATCTCCTATGATTGTCCCGTCTCCTATGACTGTCCCGTCTCCTATGACTGTCCCGTCTCCTATGCCTGTCCCGTCTCCTATGCCTGTCCCGTCCCCTATGACTGTCCCGTCTCTTATGACTGTCCCGTCTCTTATGACTGTCCCATCTCCCATCTCCTATGACTGTCCCGTCTCTTATGACTGTCCCATCTCCCGTCTCCTATGACTGTCCCATCTCCTATGACTGTCCCATCCCCTATGACTGTCCCGTCTCCTATGACTGTCCCGTCTCCCATCACCTATGACTATCCCAACTCCCATCTCCTATGACTGTCCCGTCTCCCGTCCCCTATGACTGTCCCGTCTCCTATGACTGTCCCATCTCCCATCTCCTATGACTGTCCCGTCTCCTTTGACTGTCCCGTCTCCTATGACTGTCCCGTCTCCTATGACTGTCCCGTCTCCCATCTCCTATGACTGTCCCGTCTCCCATCACCTATGACTGTCCCGTCTCCCATCTCCTATGACTGTCCCGTCTCCCATCTCCTATAACTGTCCAGTCTCTCGTCTCCTATGGACTTTCCTGTCACCTATGTCTGTCCCGTCTCCCATCTCCTATGACTGTCCCGTCTCCTATGACTGTCCCGTCTCCCATCTCCTATGACTGTCCCGTCTCCCATCACCTATGTCTGTCCCGTCTCCCATCACCTATAACTGTCCCGTCTCCCGTCTCCTATGACTGTCCCGTCTCCCATCTCCAATGACTGTCCCATCTCCCGTCTCCTATGACTGTCCCGTCTCCTATGACTGTCCCGTCTCCCATCACCTATGACTGTCCCGTCTCCCATCACCTATGACTGTCCCGTCTCCCATCACCTATGACTGTCCCGTCTCCCATCACCTATGACTGTCCCGTCTTCCATCTCCTATGACTGTCCTGTCTCCTATGACTGTCCCGTCTCCTATGACTCTCCCGTCTCCTATGACTGTCCTGTCTCGCATCTCCTATGACTGTCCCGTCTTCCATCTCCTATGACTGTCCCGTCTCCTATGACTCTCCCGTCTCCTATGACTGTCCCGTCTCCCATCTCCTATGACTGTCCCGTCTCCCATCTCCTATGACTGTCCCGTCTCCTATGACTCTCCCATCTCCTATGACTGTCCCGTCTCCCATCACCTATGACTGTCCCGTCTCCTATGACTGTCTTATCTCCTTTGACTGTCCAGTCTCCTATGACTGTCCAGTCTCCTATGACTGTCCAGTCTCCTATGACTGTCCAGTCTCCTATGACTGTCCCGTCTCCTATGACTGTCCCGTCTCCCATCTCCTATGACTGTCCCGTCTCCCATCACCTATGACTGTCCCGTCTCCTATAACTGTCCCATCTCCTTTGACTGTCCAGTCTCCTATGACTGTCCAGTCTCCTATGACTGTCCCATCTCCTATGACTGTCCCGTCTCCTATGACTGTCCCGTCTCCCATGACTGTCCCGTCTCCCATCTCCTATGACTGTCCCGTGTCCCGTGTCCTATGACTGTCCCATCTCCTATGACTGTCCCGTTTCCTATGACTGTCCCGTCTCCCGTCTCCTATGACTGTCCTGTCTCGCATCTCCTATGACTGTCCCGTCTCCTATGACTCTCCCGTCTCCTATGACTGTCCCGTCTCCCATCTCCTATGACTGTCCCGTCACCCATCTCCTATGACTGTCCCGTCTCCTATGACTCTCCCATCTCCTATGACTGTCCCGTCTCCCATCACCTATGACTGTCCCGTCTCCCATCACCTATGACTGTCCCGTCTCCTATGACTGTCCCGTCTCCCATCACCTATGACTGTCCCGTCTCCTATGACTGTCCCATCTCCTTTGACTGTCCCGTCTCCTTTGACTGTCCAGTCTCCTATGACTGTCCAGTCTCCTATGACTGTCCCGTCTCCTATGACTGTCCCGTCTCCTATGACTGTCCCGTCTCCAATCTCCTATGACTGTCCCGTCTCCCATCTCCTATGACTGTCCCGTCTCCCATCTCCTATGACTGTCCCATCTCCCATCACCTATGACTGTCCCGTCTCCTATGACTGTCCCGTCTCCCATCTCCTATGACTGTCCCGTCTCTCATCACCTATGACTGTCCCGTCTCCAATCTCCTATGACTGTCCCGTCTCCCATCTCCTATGACTGTCCCGTCTCCCATCTCCTATGACTGTCCCATCTCCCATCACCTATGACTGTCCCGTCTCCTATGACTGTCCCGTCTCCCATCTCCTTTGACTGTCCCGTCTCCTATGACTGTCCCATCTCCTATGACTGTCCCGTTTCCTATAACTGTCCCGTCTCCCATCTCCTATGACTGTCCCGTCTCCTATGACTGTCCCGTCTCCTATGACTGTCCCGTCTCCCGTCTCCTATGACTGTCCCGTCTCCTATGACTGTCCCATCTCCTTTGACTGTCCAGTCTCCTATAACTGTCCAGTCTCCTATGACTGTCCAGTCTCCTATGACTGTCCCGTCTCCTATGACTGTCCCGTCTCCTATGACTGTCCCGTCTCCCATCTCCTATGACTGTCCCGTCTCCCATCACCTATGACTGTCCCGTCTCCCATCTCCTATGACTGTCCCATCTCCCATCACCTATGACTGTCCCGTCTCCTATGACTGTCCCGTCTCCCATCTCCTTTGACTGTCCCGTCTCCTATGACTGTCCCATCTCCTATGACTGTCCCGTTTCCTATGACTGTCCCGTCTCCCATCTCCTATGACTGTCCCGTCTCCCATCTCCTATGACTGTCCCGTCTCCCATCTCCTATGACTGTCCCGTCTCCTATGACTGTCCCGTCTCCCGTCTCCTATGACTGTCCCGTCTCCTATGACTGTCCCGTCTCCCATCTCCTATGACTGTCCCGTCTCCCATCTCCTATGACTGTCCCGTCTCCCATCTCCTATGACTGTCCCGTCTCCTATGACTGTCCCGTCTCCCATCTCCTATGACTGTCCCGTCTCCCATCTCCTATGACTGTCCCGTCTCCCATCTCCTATGACTGTCCCGTCTCCCATCTCCTATGACTGTCCCGTCTCCTATGACTGTCCCGTCTCCCATCTCCTATGACTGTCCCGTCTCCCATCACCTATGACTGTCCCGTCTCCTATGACTGTCCCGTCTCCCATCACCTGTGACTGTCCCGTCTCCTATGACTGTCCCGTCTCCTATGACTGTCCCATCTCCTATGACTGTCCTGTCTTTCCGTCTCCTATGACTGTCCCGTCTCCTATGACTGTCCCGTCTCAAATGACTGTCCCGTCTCCCGTCTCCTATGACTGTCCCGTCTCCTATGACTGTCCCGTCTCCCATCTCCTATGACTGTCCCGTCTCCCATCTCCTATGACTGTCCCGTCTCCCATCTCCTATGACTGTCCCGTCTCCTATGACTCTCCCGTCTCCTATGACTGTCCCGTCTCCCATCTCCTATGACTGTCCCGTCTCCCATCTCCTATGACTGTCCCGTCTCCTATGACTCTCCCATCTCCTATGACTGTCCCGTCTCCCATCACCTATGACTGTCCCGTCTCCTATGACTGTCTTATCTCCTTTGACTGTCCAGTCTCCTATGACTGTCCAGACTCCTATGACTGTCCAGTCTCCTATGACTGTCCCATCTCCTATGACTGTCCCGTCTCCTATGACTGTCCCGTCTCCCATCTCCTATGACTGTCCCGTCTCCCATCACCTATGACTGTCCCGTCTCCTATAACTGTCCCATCTCCTTTGACTGTCCAGTCTCCTATGACTGTCCAGTCTCCTATGACTGTCCCATCTCCTATGACTGTCCCGTCTCCTATGACTGTCCCGTCTCCCATCTCCTATGACTGTCCCGTGTCCCGTGTCCTATGACTGTCCCATCTCCTATGACTGTCCCGTTTCCTATGACTGTCCCGTCTCCCGTCTCCTATGACTGTCCTGTCTCGCATCTCCTATGACTGTCCCGTCTCCTATGACTCTCCCGTCTCCTATGACTGTCCCGTCTCCCATCTCATATGACTGTCCCGTCTCCCATCTCCTATGACTGTCCCGTCTCCTATGACTCTCCCATCTCCTATGACTGTCCCGTCTCCCATCACCTATGACTGTCCCGTCTCCCATCACCTATGACTGTCCCGTCTCCTATGACTGTCCCATCTCCCGTCTCCTATGACTGTCCCGTCTCCCGTCTCCTATGACTGTCCCGTCTCCCATCTCCTATGACTGTCCCGTCTCCTATGACTGTCCCGTCTCCTATGACTGTCCCCTCTCCCGTCTCCTATGACTGTCCCGTCTCCCATCTCCTATGACTGTCCTGTCTCCCATCTCCTATGACTGTCCCGTCTCCTATGACTGTCCCGTCCCCTATGACTGTCCCGTCTCCTATGACTGTCCCGTCTCCCATCTCCTATGTCTGTCCCGTCTCCTATGACTGTCCCGTCTCCCATCTCCTATGACTGTCCCGTCTCCTATGACTGTCCCGTCTCCTATGACTGTCCCATTTCCCATCTCCTATGACTGTCCCGTCTCCCGTCTCCTATGACTGTCCCGTCTCCCGTCTCCTATGACTGTCCCTTCTCCCGTCTCCTATGACTCTCCCGTCTCCTATGACTGTCTCGTCTCCCGTCTCCTATGACTGTCCCATCTCCCATCTCCTATGACTGTCCCGTCTCCCATCTCCTATGACTGTTCCGTCTCTTATGACTGTCCCGTCTCCTATGACTGTCCCGTCTCCCATGACTGTCCCGTCTCCCATCTCCTATGACTGTCCCGTCTCCTATGACTCTCCCGTCTCCTATGCCTGTCCCGTCTCCTATGCCTGTCCCGTCCCCTATGACTGTCCCGTCTCTTATGACTGTCCCGTCTCTTATGACTGTCCCGTCTCCTATGACTGTCCCGTCTCTTATGACTGTCCCATCTCCCGTCTCCTATGACTGTCCCGTCTCTTATGACTGTCCCATCTCCTATGACTGTCCCGTCCCCTATGACTGTCCCGTCTCCTATGACTATCCCGTCTCCTTTGACTGTCCCGTCTCCTTTGACTGTCCTGTCTCCCATGACTGTCCCATCTCCCATCACCTATGACTATCCCGTCTCCCATCTCCTATGACTGTCCCGTCTCCTATGACTGTCCCGTCTCCCGTCTCCTATGACTGTCCCGTCTCCTATGACTGTCCCATCTCCTATGACTGTCCCATCTCCTATGACTGTCCCGTCTCCCATCTCCTATGACTGTCCCGTCTCCTATGACTGTCCCGTCTCCCATCTCCTATGATTGTCCCGTCTCCTATGACTGTCCCGTCTCCTATGACTGTCCCGTCTCCTATGACTGTCCCGTCTCCTATGCCTGTCCCGTCTACTTTGCCTGTCCCGTCCCCTATGACTGTCCCGTCTCTTATGACTGTCCCGTCTCTTATGACTGTCCCATCTCCCATCTCCTATGACTGTCCCGTCTCCTATAACTGTCCCCTCTCCCGTCTCCTATGACTGTCCCGTCTCCCATCTCCTATGACTGTCCTGTCTCCCATCTCCTATGACTGTCCCGTCTCCTATGACTGTCCCGTCTCCTATGACTGTCCCGTCCCCTATGACTGTCCCGTCTCCTATGACTGTCCCGTCTCCCATCTCCTATGTCTGTCCCGTCTCCAATGACTGTCCCGTCTCCCATCTCCTATGACTGTCCCGTCTCCTATGACTGTCCCGTCTCCTATGACTGTCCCATTTCCCATCTCCTATGACTGTCCCGTCTCCCGTCTCCTATGACTGTCCCGTCTCCCGTCTCCTATGACTGTCCCTTCTCCCGTCTCCTATGACTCTCCCGTCTCCTATGACTGTCTCGTCTCCCGTCTCCTATGACTGTCCCGTCTCCCATCTCCTATGACTGTCCCGTCTCCCATCTCCTATGACTGTCCCGTCTCCCATCTCCTATGACTGTTCCGTCTCCTATGACTGTCCCGTCTCCTATGACTGTCCCGTCTCCCATGACTGTCCCGTCTCCCATCTCCTATGACTGTCCCGTCTCCTATGACTCTCCCGTCTCCTATGCCTGTCCCGTCTCCTATGCCTGTCCCGTCCCCTATGCCTGTCCCGTCCCCTATGACTGTCCCGTCTCCTATGACTGTCCCGTCTCCTATGACTGTCCCATCTCCCGTCTCCTATGACTGTCCCGTCTCTTATGACTGTCCCGTCCCCTATGACTGTCCCGTCTCCTATGACTATCCCGTCTCCCATCTCCTTTGACTGTCCCGTCTCCTATGACTGTCCTGTCTCCCATGACTGTCCCATCTCCCATCACCTATGACTATCCCGTCTCCCATCTCCTATGACTGTCCCGTCTCCTATGACTGTCCCGTCTCCCATCTCCTATGACTGTCCCGTCTCCTATGACTGTCCCGTCTCCTATGACTGTCCCATCTCCTATGACTGTCCCGTCTCCCATCTCCTATGACTGTCCCGTCTCCTATGACTGTCCCGTCTCCCATCTCCTATGATTGTCCCGTCTCCTATGACTGTCCCGTCTCCTATGACTGTCCCGTCTCCTATGCCTGTCCCGTCTCCTATGCCTGTCCCGTCCCCTATGACTGTCCCGTCTCTTATGACTGTCCCGTCTCTTATGACTGTCCCATCTCCCATCTCCTATGACTGTCCCGTCTCTTATGACTGTCCCATCTCCCGTCTCCTATGACTGTCCCATCTCCTATGACTGTCCCATCCCCTATGACTGTCCCGTCTCCTATGACTGTCCCGTCTCCCATCACCTATGACTATCCCAACTCCCATCTCCTATGACTGTCCCGTCTCCCGTCCCCTATGACTGTCCCGTCTCCTATGACTGTCCCATCTCCCATCTCCTATGACTGTCCCGTCTCCTTTGACTGTCCCGTCTCCTATGACTGTCCCGTCTCCTATGACTGTCCCGTCTCCCATCTCCTATGACTGTCCCGTCTCCCATCACCTATGACTGTCCCGTCTCCCATCTCCTATGACTGTCCCGTCTCCCATCTCCTATAACTGTCCAGTCTCTCGTCTCCTATGGACTGTCCTGTCACCTATGTCTGTCCCGTCTCCCATCTCCTATGACTGTCCCGTCTCCTATGACTGTCCCGTCTCCCATCTCCTATGACTGTCCCGTCTCCCATCACCTATGTCTGTCCCGTCTCCCATCACCTATAACTGTCCCGTCTCCCGTCTCCTATGACTGTCCCGTCTCCCATCTCCAATGACTGTCCCATCTCCCGTCTCCTATGACTGTCCCGTCTCCTATGACTGTCCCGTCTCCCATCACCTATGACTGTCCCGTCTCCCATCACCTATGACTGTCCCGTCTCCCATCACCTATGACTGTCCCGTCTCCCATCACCTATGACTGTCCCGTCTTCCATCTCCTATGACTGTCCTGTCTCCTATGACTGTCCCGTCTCCTATGACTCTCCCGTCTCCTATGACTGTCCTGTCTCGCATCTCCTATGACTGTCCCGTCTTCCATCTCCTATGACTGTCCCGTCTCCTATGACTCTCCCGTCTCCTATGACTGTCCCGTCTCCCATCTCCTATGACTGTCCCGTCTCCCATCTCCTATGACTGTCCCGTCTCCTATGACTCTCCCATCTCCTATGACTGTCCCGTCTCCCATCACCTATGACTGTCCCGTCTCCTATGACTGTCTTATCTCCTTTGACTGTCCAGTCTCCTATGACTGTCCAGTCTCCTATGACTGTCCAGTCTCCTATGACTGTCCAGTCTCCTATGACTGTCCCGTCTCCTATGACTGTCCCGTCTCCCATCTCCTATGACTGTCCCGTCTCCCATCACCTATGACTGTCCCGTCTCCTATAACTGTCCCATCTCCTTTGACTGTCCAGTCTCCTATGACTGTCCAGTCTCCTATGACTGTCCCATCTCCTATGACTGTCCCGTCTCCTATGACTGTCCCGTCTCCCATGACTGTCCCGTCTCCCATCTCCTATGACTGTCCCGTGTCCCGTGTCCTATGACTGTCCCATCTCCTATGACTGTCCCGTTTCCTATGACTGTCCCGTCTCCCGTCTCCTATGACTGTCCTGTCTCGCATCTCCTATGACTGTCCCGTCTCCTATGACTCTCCCGTCTCCTATGACTGTCCCGTCTCCCATCTCCTATGACTGTCCCGTCACCCATCTCCTATGACTGTCCCGTCTCCTATGACTCTCCCATCTCCTATGACTGTCCCGTCTCCCATCACCTATGACTGTCCCGTCTCCCATCACCTATGACTGTCCCGTCTCCTATGACTGTCCCGTCTCCCATCACCTATGACTGTCCCGTCTCCTATGACTGTCCCATCTCCTTTGACTGTCCCGTCTCCTTTGACTGTCCAGTCTCCTATGACTGTCCAGTCTCCTATGACTGTCCCGTCTCCTATGACTGTCCCGTCTCCTATGACTGTCCCGTCTCCAATCTCCTATGACTGTCCCGTCTCCCATCTCCTATGACTGTCCCGTCTCCCATCTCCTATGACTGTCCCATCTCCCATCACCTATGACTGTCCCGTCTCCTATGACTGTCCCGTCTCCCATCTCCTATGACTGTCCCGTCTCTCATCACCTATGACTGTCCCGTCTCCAATCTCCTATGACTGTCCCGTCTCCCATCTCCTATGACTGTCCCGTCTCCCATCTCCTATGACTGTCCCATCTCCCATCACCTATGACTGTCCCGTCTCCTATGACTGTCCCGTCTCCCATCTCCTTTGACTGTCCCGTCTCCTATGACTGTCCCATCTCCTATGACTGTCCCGTTTCCTATAACTGTCCCGTCTCCCATCTCCTATGACTGTCCCGTCTCCTATGACTGTCCCGTCTCCTATGACTGTCCCGTCTCCCGTCTCCTATGACTGTCCCGTCTCCTATGACTGTCCCATCTCCTTTGACTGTCCAGTCTCCTATAACTGTCCAGTCTCCTATGACTGTCCAGTCTCCTATGACTGTCCCGTCTCCTATGACTGTCCCGTCTCCTATGACTGTCCCGTCTCCCATCTCCTATGACTGTCCCGTCTCCCATCACCTATGACTGTCCCGTCTCCCATCTCCTATGACTGTCCCATCTCCCATCACCTATGACTGTCCCGTCTCCTATGACTGTCCCGTCTCCCATCTCCTTTGACTGTCCCGTCTCCTATGACTGTCCCATCTCCTATGACTGTCCCGTTTCCTATGACTGTCCCGTCTCCCATCTCCTATGACTGTCCCGTCTCCCATCTCCTATGACTGTCCCGTCTCCCATCTCCTATGACTGTCCCGTCTCCTATGACTGTCCCGTCTCCCGTCTCCTATGACTGTCCCGTCTCCTATGACTGTCCCGTCTCCCATCTCCTATGACTGTCCCGTCTCCCATCTCCTATGACTGTCCCGTCTCCCATCTCCTATGACTGTCCCGTCTCCTATGACTGTCCCGTCTCCCATCTCCTATGACTGTCCCGTCTCCCATCTCCTATGACTGTCCCGTCTCCCATCTCCTATGACTGTCCCGTCTCCCATCTCCTATGACTGTCCCGTCTCCTATGACTGTCCCGTCTCCCATCTCCTATGACTGTCCCGTCTCCCATCACCTATGACTGTCCCGTCTCCTATGACTGTCCCGTCTCCCATCACCTGTGACTGTCCCGTCTCCTATGACTGTCCCGTCTCCTATGACTGTCCCATCTCCTATGACTGTCCTGTCTTTCCGTCTCCTATGACTGTCCCGTCTCCTATGACTGTCCCGTCTCAAATGACTGTCCCGTCTCCCATCTCCTATGACTGTCCCATCTCCTATGACTGTCCTGTCTCCCGTCTCCTATGACTGTCCCGTCTCCTATGACTGTCCCGTCTCCTATGACTGTCCTGTCTCCTATGACTGTCCCGTCTCCCGTCTCCTATGACTGTCCCGTCTCCCATCTCCTTTGACTGTCCCATCTCCCGTCTCCTATGACTGTCCCGTCTCCCGTCTCCTATGACTGTCCCGTCTCCTATGACTGTCCTGTCTCCCGTCTCCTATGACTGTCCTGTCTCCTATGACTGTCCCGTCTCCTATGACTGTCCCGTCTCCCATCACCTATGACTGTCCCGTCTCCTATGACTGTCCCGTCTCCCATCACCTATGACTGTCCCGTCTCCTATGACTGTCCCGTCTCCTATGACTGTCCCATCTCCTATGACTGTCCTGTCTTTCCGTCTCCTATGACTGTCCCGTCTCCTATGACTGTCCTGTCTCCTATGACTGTCCCGTCTCCCGTCTCCTATGACTGTCCCGTCTCCCATCTCCTTTGACTGTCCCATCTCCCGTCTCCTATGACTGTCCCGTCTCCCGTCTCCTATGACTGTCCCGTCTCCTATGACTGTCCTGTCTCCCGTCTCCTATGACTGTCCTGTCTCCTATGACTGTCCCGTCTCCTATGACTGTCCCGTCTCCCATCACCTATGACTGTCCCGTCTCCTATGACTGTCCCGTCTCCCATCACCTATGACTGTCCCGTCTCCTATGACTGTCCCGTCTCCTATGACTGTCCCATCTCCTATGACTGTCCCATCTCCTATGACTGTCCTGTCTTTCCGTCTCCTATGACTGTCCCGTCTCCTATGACTGTCCCGTCTCCTATGACTGTCCCGTCTCCCATCTCCTATGACTGTCCCATCTCCTATAACTGTCCTGTCTCCCGTCTCCTATGACTGTCCCGTCTCCCGTCTCCTATGACTGTGCCGTCTCCCATCTCCTATGACTGTCCCGTCTCCTATGACTGTCCCGTCTCCCATCTCCTATGACTGTCCCGTCTCCTATGACTGTCCCGTCTCCTATGACTGTCCCATTTCCCATCTCCTATGACTGTCCCGTCTCCCGTCTCCTATGACTGTCCCGTCTCCCGTCTCCTATGACTGTCCCTTCTCCCGTCTCCTATGACTCTCCCGTCTCCTATGACTGTCTCGTCTCCCGTCTCCTATGACTGTCCCGTCTCCCATCTCCTATGACTGTCCCGTCTCCCATCTCCTATGACTGTTCCGTCTCCTATGACTGTCCCGTCTCCTATGACTGTCCCGTCTCCCATGACTGTCCCGTCTCCCATCTCCTATGACTGTCCCGTCTCCTATGACTCTCCCGTCTCCTATGCCTGTCCCGTCTCCTATGCCTGTCCCGTCCCCTATGCCTGTCCCGTCTCTTATGACTGTCCCGTCTCCTATGACTGTCCCGTCTCTTATGACTGTCCCATCTCCCGTCTCCTATGACTGTCCCGTCTCTTATGACTGTCCCATCTCCTATGACTGTCCCGTCCCCTATGACTGTCCCGTCTCCTATGACTATCCCGTCTCCCATCTCCTTTGACTGTCCCGTCTCCTATGACTGTCCTGTCTCCCATGACTGTCCCATCTCCCATCACCTATGACTATCCCGTCTCCCATCTCCTATGACTGTCCCGTCTCCTATGACTGTCCCGTCTCCCATCTCCTATGACTGTCCCGTCTCCTATGACTGTCCCATCTCCTATGACTGTCCCGTCTCCCGTCTCCTATGACTGTCCCGTCTCCTATGACTGTCCCGTCTCCCATCTCCTATGATTGTCCCGTCTCCAATGACTGTCCCGTCTCCTATGACTGTCCCGTCTCCTATGACTGTCCCGTCTCCTATGCCTGTCCCGTCTCCTATGCCTGTCCCGTCTCCTTTGCCTGTCCCGTCCCCTATGACTGTCCCGTCTCTTATGACTGTCCCGTCTCTTATGACTGTCCCATCTCCCATCTCCTATGACTGTCCCGTCTCTTATGACTGTCCCATCTCCCGTCTCCTATGACTGTCCCGTCTCCTATGACTGTCCCATCCCCTATGACTGTCCCGTCTCCTATGACTGTCCCGTCTCCCATCACCTATGACTATCCCAACTCCCATCTCCTATGACTGTCCCGTCTCCCGTCCCCTATGACTGTCCCGTCTCCTATGACTGTCCCATCTCCCATCTCCTATGACTGTCCCGTCTCCTTTGACTGTCCCGTCTCCTATGACTGTCCCGTCTCCTATGACTGTCCCGTCTCCCATCTCCTATGACTGTCCCGTCTCCCATCACCTATGACTGTCCCGTCTCCCATCTCCTATGACTGTCCCGTCTCCCATCTCCTATAACTGTCCAGTCTCTCGTCTCCTATGGACTGTCCTGTCACCTATGTCTGTCCCGTCTCCCATCTCCTATGACTGTCCCGTCTCCTATGACTGTCCCGTCTCCCATCTCCTATGACTGTCCCGTCTCCCATCACCTATGTCTGTCCCGTCTCCCATCTCCTATAACTGTCCCGTCTCCCGTCTCCTATGACTGTCCCGTCTCCCATCTCCAATGACTGTCCCATCTCCCGTCTCCTATGACTGTCCCGTCTCCTATGACTGTCCCGTCTCCCATCACCTATGACTGTCCCGTCTCCCATCACCTATGACTGTCCCGTCTCCCATCACCTATGACTGTCCCGTCTCCCATCACCTATGACTGTCCCGTCTTCCATCTCCTATGACTGTCCTGTCTCCTATGACTGTCCCGTCTCCTATGACTCTCCCGTCTCCTATGACTGTCCTGTCTCGCATCTCCTATGACTGTCCCGTCTCCCATCTCCTATGACTGTCCCGTCTCCTATGACTCTCCCGTCTCCTATGACTGTCCCGTCTCCCATCTCCTATGACTGTCCCGTCTCCCATCTCCTATGACTGTCCCGTCTCCTATGACTCTCCCATCTCCTATGACTGTCCCGTCTCCCATCACCTATGACTGTCCCGTCTCCTATGACTGTCTTATCTCCTTTGACTGTCCAGTCTCCTATGACTGTCCAGTCTCCTATGACTGTCCCATCTCCCATCACCTATGACTATCCCGTCTCCCATCTCCTATGACTGTCCCGTCTCCTATGACTGTCCAGTCTCCTATGACTGTCCAGTCTCCTATGACTGTCCAGTCTCCTATGACTGTCCAGTCTCCTATGACTGTCCAGTCTCCTATGACTGTCCCGTCTCCTATGACTGTCCCGTCTCCTATGACTGTCCCGTCTCCCATCTCCTATGACTGTCCCGTCTCCCATCACCTATGACTGTCCCGTCTCCTATAACTGTCCCATCTCCTTTGACTGTCCAGTCTCCTTTGACTGTCCAGTCTCCTATGACTGTCCCATCTCCTATGACTGTCCCGTCTCCTATGACTGTCCCGTCTCCCATCTCCTATGACTGTCCCGTGTCCCGTGTCCTATGACTGTCCCATCTCCTATGACTGTCCCGTTTCCTATGACTGTCCCGTCTCCCGTCTCCTATGACTGTCCTGTCTCGCATCTCCTATGACTGTCCCGTCTCCTATGACTCTCCCGTCTCCTATGACTGTCCCGTCTCCCATCTCCTATGACTGTCCCGTCTCCCATCTCCTATGACTGTCCCGTCTCCTATGACTCTCCCATCTCCTATGACTGTCCCGTCTCCCATCACCTATGACTGTCCCGTCTCCCATCACCTATGACTGTCCCGTCTCCTATGACTGTCCCGTCTCCCATCACCTATGACTGTCCCGTCTCCTATGACTGTCCCATCTCCTTTGACTGTCCCGTCTCCTTTGACTGTCCAGTCTCCTATGACTGTCCAGTCTCCTATGACTGTCCCGTCTCCTATGACTGTCCCGTCTCCAATCTCCTATGACTGTCCCGTCTCCCATCTCCTATGACTGTCCCGTCTCCCATCACCTATGACTGTCCCGTCTCCCATCTCCTATGACTGTCCCATCTCCCATCACCTATGACTGTCCCGTCTCCTATGACTGTCCCGTCTCCCATCTCCTTTGACTGTCCCGTCTCCCATCTCCTATGACTGTCCCGTCTCCCATCACCTATGACTGTCCCGTCTCCCATCTCCTATGACTGTCCCATCTCCCATCACCTATGACTGTCCCGTCTCCTATGACTGTCCCGTCTCCCATCTCCTTTGACTGTCCCATCTCCTATGACTGTCCCATCTCCTATGACTGTCCCGTTTCCTATAACTGTCCCGTCTCCCATCTCCTATGACTGTCCCGTCTCCTATGACTGTCCCGTCTCCTATTACTGTCCCGTCTCCTATTACTGTCCCGTCTCCCGTCTCCTATGACTGTCCCGTCTCCTATGACTGTCCCATCTCCTTTGACTGTCCAGTCTCCTATAACTGTCCAGTCTCCTATGACTGTCCAGTCTCCTATGACTGTCCCGTCTCCTATGACTGTCCCGTCTCCCATCTCCTATGATTGTCCCGTCTCCCATCACCTATGACTGTCCCGTCTCCCATCTCCTATGACTGTCCCATCTCCCATCACCTATGACTGTCCCGTCTCCTATGACTGTCCCGTCTCCCATCTCCTTTGACTGTCCCGTCTCCTATGACTGTCCCATCTCCTATGACTGTCCCGTTTCCTATAACTGTCCCGTCTCCCATCTCCTATGACTGTCCCGTCTCCCATCTCCTATGACTGTCCCGTCTCCTATGACTGTCCCGTCTCCCATCTCCTATGACTGTCCCGTCTCCCATCTCCTATGACTGTCCTGTCTCCCATCTCCTATGACTGTCCCGTCTCCCATCTCCTATGACTGTCCCGTCTCCTATGACTGTCCCGTCTCCCATCTCCTATGACTGTCCCGTCTCCCATCACCTATGACTGTCCCGTCTCCTATGACTGTCCCGTCTCCCATCACCTGTGACTGTCCCGTCTCCTATGACTGTCCCGTCTCCTATGACTGTCCCATCTCCTATGACTGTCCTGTCTTTCCGTCTCCTATGACTGTCCCGTCTCCTATGACTGTCCCGTCTCAAATGACTGTCCCGTCTCCCATCTCCTATGACTGTCCCATCTCCTATGACTGTCCTGTCTCTCGTCTCCTATGACTGTCCCGTCTCCTATGACTGTCCCGTCTCCTATGACTGTCCTGTCTCCTATGACTGTCCCGTCTCCCGTCTCCTATGACTGTCCCGTCTCCCATCTCCTTTGACTGTCCCATCTCCCGTCTCCTATGACTGTCCCGTCTCCCGTCTCCTATGACTGTCCCGTCTCCTATGACTGTCCTGTCTCCCGTCTCCTATGACTGTCCCGTCTCCTATGACTGTCCCGTCTCCCATCTCCTATGACTGTCCTGTCTCCCATCTCCTATGACTGTCCCGTCTCCCATCTCCTATGACTGTCCCGTCTCCTATGACTGTCCCGTCTCCCATCTCCTATGACTGTCCCGTCTCCCATCACCTATGACTGTCCCGTCTCCTATGACTGTCCCGTCTCCCATCACCTGTGACTGTCCCGTCTCCTATGACTGTCCCGTCTCCTATGACTGTCCCATCTTCTATGACTGTCCTGTCTTTCCGTCTCCTATGACTGTCCCGTCTCCTATGACTGTCCCGTCTCAAATGACTGTCCCGTCTCCCATCTCCTATGACTGTCCCATCTCCTATGACTGTCCTGTCTCCCGTCTCCTATGACTGTCCCGTCTCCTATGACTGTCCCGTCTCCTATGACTGTCCTGTCTCCTATGACTGTCCCGTCTCCCGTCTCCTATGACTGTCCCGTCTCCCATCTCCTTTGACTGTCCCATCTCCCGTCTCCTATGACTGTCCCGTCTCCCGTCTCCTATGACTGTCCCGTCTCCTATGACTGTCCTGTCTCCCGTCTCCTATGACTGTCCTGTCTCCTATGACTGTCCCGTCTCCTATGACTGTCCCGTCTCCCATCACCTATGACTGTCCCGTCTCCTATGACTGTCCCGTCTCCCATCACCTATGACTGTCCCGTCTCCTATGACTGTCCCGTCTCCTATGACTGTCCCGTCTCCTATGACTGTCCCATCTCCTATGACTGTCCTGTCTTTCCGTCTCCTATGACTGTCCCGTCTCCTATGACTGTCCCGTCTCCTATGACTGTCCCGTCTCCCATCTCCTATGACTGTCCCATCTCCTATAACTGTCCTGTCTCCCGTCTCCTATGACTGTCCCGTCTCCCGTCTCCTATGACTGTGCCGTCTCCCATCTCCTATGACTGTCCCATCTCCCGTCTCCTATGACTGTCCCGTCTCCCGTCTCCTATGACTGTCCTGTCTCCTATGACTGTCCTGTCCCCCGTCTCCTATGACTGTCCCGTCTCCTATGACTGTCCCGTCTCCCATCACCTATGACTGTCCCGTCTCCTATGACTGTCCCGTCTCCCATCACCTGTGACTGTCCCGTCTCCTATGACTGTCCTGTCTCCTATGACTGTCCTGTCCCCCGTCTCCTATGACTGTCCCGTCTCCTATGACTGTCCCGTCTCCCATCACCTATGACTGTCCCGTCTCCTATGACTGTCCCGTCTCCCATCACCTGTGACTGTCCCGTCTCCTATGACTGTCCCGTCTCCTATGACTGTCCCTTCTCCTATGACTGTCCTGTCTTTCCGTCTCCTATGACTGTCCCGTCTCCTATGACTGTCCCGTCTCAAATGACTGTCCCGTCTCCCATCTCCTATGACTGTCCCATCTCCTATGACTGTCCTGTCTCCCGTCTCCTATGACTGTCCCGTCTCCTATGACTGTCCCGTCTCCTATGACTGTCCCGTCTCCTATGACTGTCCCGTCTCCCGTCTCCTATGACTGTCCCGTCTCCCATCTCCTTTGACTGTCCCATCTCCCGTCTCCTATGACTGTCCCGTCTCCCGTCTCCTATGACTGTCCCGTCTCCTATGACTGTCCTGTCTCCCGTCTCCTATGACTGTCCTGTCTCCTATGACTGTCCCGTCTCCTATGACTGTCCCGTCTCCCGTCTCCTATGACTGTCCCGTCTCCTATGACTGTCCCGTCTCCTATGACTGTCCCTTCTCCCATCACCTATGACTGTCCCGTCTCCTATGACTGTCCCGTCTCCCATCACCTATGACTGTCCCGTCTCCTATGACTGTCCCGTCTCCTATGACTGTCCCATCTCCTATGACTGTCCCATCTCCTATGACTGTCCTGTCTTTCCGTCTCCTATGACTGTCCCGTCTCCTATGACTGTCCCGTCTCCTATGACTGTCCCGTCTCCTATGACTGTCCCGTCTCCCATCTCCTATGACTGTCCCATCTCCTATAACTGTCCTGTCTCCCGTCTCCTATGACTGTCCCGTCTCCCGTCTCCTATGACTGTGCCGTCTCCCATCTCCTATGACTGTCCCATCTCCCGTCTCCTATGACTGTCCCGTCTCCCGTCTCCTATGACTGTCCTGTCTCCTATGACTGTCCTGTCCCCCGTCTCCTATGACTGTCCCGTCTCCTATGACTGTCCCGTCTCCCATCTCCTATGACTGTCCCATCTCCCGTCTCCTATGACTGTCCCGTCTCCTATGACTATCCCGTCTCCCGTCTCCTATGACTGTCCCGTCTCCTATGACTGTCCCATCTCCCGTCTCCTATGACTGTCCCCTCTCCCGTCTCCTATGACTGTCCCGTCTCCCATCTCCTATGACTGTCCCGTCTCCTATGACTGTCCCGTCCCCTATGACTGTCCCGTCTCCCGTCTCCTATGACTGTCCCGTCCCCTATGACTGTCCCGTCTCCTATGACTGTCCCGTCTCCCATCTCGTATGTCTGTCCCGTCTCCTATGACTGTCCCGTCTCCCATCTCCTATGACTGTCCCGTCCCCTATGACTGTCCCGTCCCGTATGACTGTCCCGTCTCCTATGACTGTCCCGTCTCCCGTCTCCCATCTCCTATGACTGTCCCTTCTCCTATGACTGTCCCGTCTCCCATCTCCTATGACTGTCCCATCTCCTATGACTGTCCCGTCTCCTATGACTGTCCCGTTTCCCATCTCCTATGACTGTCCCACCTCCCGTCTCCTCTGACTCTCCCGTCTCCTATGACTCTCCCGTCTCCTATGACTGTCCCCTCTCCCGTCTCCTATGACTGTCCCGTCTCCCATCTCCTATGACTGTCCCGTCCCCTATGACTGTCCCGTCTCCCGTCTCCTATGACTGTCCCGTCTCCTATGACTGTCCTGTCTCCCATCTCCTATGACTGTCCCATCTCCTATGACTGTCCCGTCTCCTATGACTGTCCCGTCTCCTATGACCCGTCTCCTATGACTGTCCCGTCTCCTATGACTGTCCCGTCTCCTATGACTGTCCCGTCCCCTATGACTGTCCCGTCTCCTATGACTGTCCCGTCTCCATGCAGCACACTCCTCGCCCCTCCTGACTCTCCTCGATCTCGTATTCCTCCCAGCCATCTCCGCACTCCCTCCAACCTCCCAGCAGGCTGTGCTGTGCATGCAGCATTTTCTGTAGTGGATAGACATGATATAGACAGTGCCGAGCATCCCTCTGCCGTGCTTGAGACCACCGAAGCACCGAGACCCACAGACCGGTGAGTGTGCGCAATTCATACATTGTTAGGATTAGAGGCTCGCCGCCACTGACAGCCGTATACTGTGTGTGTATATACTGTGTGTGTATATATATATATATATATATGGAGAGAGAGAGAGAGAACGCCTGCAGTATTTCTCTTGTCACACTGACTGTTCATTATAATGGAGCCCAGCTGGCAGACCGTTCATTATCAAGCCGGTTGGCAGACCATTTATTATAACAGAGCCCAGCTGGCAGTCCATCCATTAAAAAGCAAGCTGGCAGACCGGTCATTATAAGCCCGGCTGGCAGACCGGTCATTATAAGCCCGGCTGGCAGACCGTTCATTTTAAGCCCGGCTGGCAGAACGTTCATTTTAAGCCCGGCTGGCAGACCGTTCATTATAACAGAGCCCGGCTAGCAGTCCATTCATTATAAAGCCGGCTGGCAGACCAGACCATTTATTATAACCGAGCCCGGCTGGCAGTCCATTCATTATCAAGCCGGCTGGCAGACCATTTATTATAACAGAGCCCAGCTGGCAGTCCATTCATTATAAAGCTAGCTGGCAGACCGGTCATTATAAGCCAGGCTCGCAGACCATTTATTATAAAGCTGGCTGGCAGACCAGTCATTATAACAGTGCCAAAGCTGGCAGACCGTTCAGTATAAAGCTGTCTGGCAGACTGTTCATTATAGTGGAGCCCAGCTGGCTGTCCATTTATTATAAAGCTGGCTGGCAGACCGGTCATTATAAGCCCAGCTGGCTGACCATTCATTATAAGCCAGCTGGCAGACCGTTCATTATAAAGCTGGCTGGCAGACCATTTATTATAAAGCCAGCTGGCAGACCGGTCATTATAAGCCCAGCTGGCTGACCATTCATTATAAAGCCAGCTGGCAGACCATTCATTATAAAGCTGGCTGGCAGTCCATTCATTATAAAGCTGGCTGGCAGTCCATTCATTATAAAGCTGGCTGGCAGTCCATTCATTATAAAGCCAGCTGGCAGACCGGTCATTATAAAGCTGGCTGGCATACCACCTGCCGTCTATGAGAGTCACTACCTCTAATGAAGTAAAAATTTTCCAGCTCGTTGGGAAATCTCGGAATCAGACCAGGTGATCCCATCACTGGGAATGTGCTGAATCTCCAGAACAAAGGGCAGCCAGCGGGTGTAAGCGTTCCCCTGCGGGGACAAGGACAAGCAGCAGACTTGCACTGCATAGGATGATAGGACCGCACTCTGTACCTAATAGATTGCAAGCTCTTCAGCCCGTGTCCCTTATTGCTTACCTCATGCGACTGTCACCTTGTGATCTGATTATTTTGTCATTCCATGAATCTGACCGCCCTGCTGCTGATCAGGTGGATACAATGTTGGGGTCTGGGATCAGGGGGATACAATGTTGGGGTCTGGGATCAGGGGGATACAATGTTGGGGTCTGGGATCAGGGGGATACAATGTTGGGGTCTGGGATCAGGGGATACAATGTTGGGGTCTGGGATCAGGGGGATACAATGTTGGGGTCTGGGATCAGGGGATACAATGTTGGGGTCTGGGATCAGGGGGATACAATGTTGGGGTCTGGGATCAGGTTGATACAATGTTGGGGTCTGGGATCAGGGGGATACAATGTTGGGGTCTGGGATCAGGGGGATACAATGTTGGGGTCTGGGATCAGGTGGATACAATGTTGGGGTCTGGGATCAGGGGGATACAATGTTGGGGTCTGGGATCAGGTTGATACAATGTTGGGGTCTGGCATCAGGTTGATACAATGTTGGGGTCTGGGATCAGGGGATACAATGTTGGGGTCTGGGATCAGGGGGATACAATGTTGGGGTCTGGGATCAGGTGGATCCAATGTTGGGGTCTGGGATCAGGGGGATACAATGTTGGGGTCTGGGATCAGGGGGATACAATGTTGGGGTCTGGGATCAGGTGGACACAATGTTGGGGTCTGGGATCAGGGGGATACAATGTTGGGGTCTGGGATCAGGGGGATACAATGTTGGGGTCTGGGATCAGGGGGATACAATTTTGGGGTCTGGGATCAGGTGGATACAATGTTGGGGTCTGGGATCAGGGGGATACAATGTTGGGGTCTGGGATCAGGGGGATACAATGTTGGGGTCTGGGATCAGGGGGATACAATGTTGGGGTCTGGGATCAGGGGATACAATGTTGGGGTCTGGGATCAGGGGGATACAATGTTGGGATCTGGGATCAGGTTGATACAATGTTGGGGTCTGGGATCAGGGGGATACAATGTTGGGGTCTGGGATCAGGGGGATACAATGTTGGGGTCTGGGATCAGGTGGATACAATGTTGGGGTCTGGGATCAGGGGGATACAATGTTGGGGTCTGGGATCAGGTGGATACAATGTTGGGGTCTGGGATCAGGTGGATACAATGTTGGGGTCTGGGATCAGGTTGATACAATGTTGGGGTCTGGGATCAGGGGGATACAATGTTGGGGTCTGGGATCAGGGGGATACAATGTTGGGGTCTGGGATCAGGGGGATACAATGTTGGGGTCTGGGATTAGGGGGATACAATGTTGTGGTCTGGGATCAGGGGGATACAATGTTGGGGTCTGGGATCAGGTGGATACAATGTTGGGGTCTGAGATCAGGGGGATACAATGTTGGGGTCTGGGATCAGGTGGATACAATGTTGGGGTCTGGGATCAGGGGATACAATGTTGGGATCTGGGATCAGGGGGATACAATGTTGGGGTCTGGGATCAGGTGGATACAATGTTGGGGTCTGGGATCAGGTGGATACAATGTTGGGGTCTGAGATCAGGGGGATACAATGTTGTGGTCTGGGATCAGGGGATACAATGTTGGGGTCTGGGATCAGGGGATACAATGTTGGGGTCTGGGATCAGGGGATACAATGTTGGGATCTGGGATCAGGGGGATACAATGTTGGGGTCTGGGATCAGGCGGATACAATGTTGGGGTCTGAGATCAGGTGGATACAATTTGGGGGTCTGGGATCAGGGGATACAATGTTGGGGTCTGGGATCAGGCGGATACAATGTTGGGGTCTGAGATCAGGGGGATACAATGTTGGGGTCTGGGATCAGGGGGATACAATGTTGGGGTCTGGGATCAGGGGGATACAATGTTGGGGTCTGGGATCAGGGGATACAATGTTGGGGTCCGGGATCAGGGGGATACAATGTTGGGGTCTGGGATCAGGGGATACAATGTTGGGGTCTGGGATCAGGGGGATACAATGTTGGGGTCTGAGATCAGGTGGATACAATGTTGGGGTCTGGGATCAGGGGGATACAATGTTGGGGTCTGGGATCAGGGGGATACAATGTTGGGGTCTGGGATCAGGTGGATCCAATGTTGGGGTCTGGGATCAGGTGGATCCAATGTTGGGGTCTGGGATCAGGTGGATCCAATGTTGGGGTCTGGGATCAGGTGGATACAATGTTGGGGTCTGGGATCAGGTGGATACAATGTTGGGGTCTGGGATCAGGTGGATACAATGTTGGGGGTCTGGGATCAGGTGGATACAATGTTGGGGGTCTGGGATCAGGTGGATACAATGTTGGGGTCTGGGATCAGGTGGATACAATGTTGGGGTCTGGGATCAGGTGGATACAATGTTGGGGTCTGGGATCAGGTGGATACAATGTTGGGGTCTGGGATCAGGTGGATACAATGTTGGGGGTCTGGGATCAGGTGGATCCAATGTTGGGGTCTGGGATCAGGTGGATACAATGTTGGGGTCTGGGATCAGGTGGATACAATGTTGGGGTCTGGGATCAGGTGGATACAATGTTGGGGGTCTGGGATCAGGTGGATACAATGTTGGGGTCTGGGATCAGGTGGATACAATGTTGGGGTCTGGGATCAGGTGGATACAATGTTGGGGTCTGGGATCAGGTGGATACAATGTTGGGGTCTGGGATCAGGTGGATACAATGTTGGGGGTCTGGGATCAGGTGGATACAATGTTGGGGTCTGGGATCAGGTGGATACAATGTTGGGGTCTGGGATCAGGTGGATACAATGTTGGGGGTCTGGGATCAGGTGGAGATCTCCTCATATTGGGGGGTCTCAGATATCTTTACAGTGCCTTGGAAAAAGTATTCACACCCCTTGAAATTCTCCACATTTTGTCATGTTACACCCAAAACCGTAAATGTATTTTATTGGGATTTTATGTGATAGACCAACACAAAGTGTCACATAATTGTGAAGTGGAAGGAAAATGATAAATGATACAAATAAATATGTGAAAAGTGGGGGGGGGGGGCATTTGTATTCAGCCCCCTTTACACTGATAACTAAAATCTAGGGGAACCAATTGCCTTCAGAAGTCACCTAATTAGTAAATAGAGTCCACCTGTGTGTCATTTAATCTCAGTATAAACACAGCTGTTCTGTGAAGCCCTCAGAGGTTTGTTAGAGAACCTTAGTGAACAAACAGCATCATGAAGGCCGAGGAGCACACCAGACAGGTCAGGGATAAAGTTGTGGAGAAGTATAAAGCAGGGTTAGGTTATAAAAAAATCTCCCAAGCTTTGAACATCTCACGGAGCTCTGTTCACTCCATCATCGGAAAATGGAAAGAGTATGGCACAACTGCAAACCTACCAAGACATGGCCGTCCACCTAAACTGACCGGGCCGGGCAAGGAGAGCATTCATCAGAGAAGCAGCCAAGAGGTCCATGGTAACTCTGGAGGAGCTGCAGAGATCCACAGCTCATGGGGGAGAATCTGTCCACAGGACAACTATTAGTCGTGCTTCTCCACAAATCTGCCCTTTATGGAAGAGTGACAAGAAGAAAGACATTGGGGAAAGAAAGTCATAAGAAGTCCTGTTTGCAGTTTGTGAGAAGCCATGTGGGGGACACAGCAAACATGTGGGGGGACACAGCAATCATGTGGGGGACACAGCAAACATGTGGGGGACACAGCAAACATGTGGGGGACACAGCAAACACGTGGGGGACACAGCAAACATGTGGGGGGACACAGCAATCATGTGGGGGGACACAGCAATCATGTGGGGGACACAGCAATCATGTGGGGGACACAACAAACATGTGGGGGACACAGCAATCATGTGGGGGACACAACAAACATGTGGGGGACACAGCAATCATGTGGGGGACACAACAAACATGTGGGGGACACGGCAAACGTGAGGGACACAGCAAACATGTGGGGGACACAGCAAACATGTGGGGGACACAGCAAACATGTGGAAGAAGGTGCTCTGGTCACATGACACCAAAATTAAACTTTTTGGCCTGAAAGCAAAACGCTATGTGTGGGGAAAACTAACACTGCACATCAAATGATAAACGTTGTAACAAACACGTGTGACGTGTATACTTAAAATAAAAAGTATGATAAATCTATTCAAACAGTGGTACGGTGATATGTCACCGTGATCTAAGAGAACTACTGATACCCCTAGAAATAGATCAAAATAAAAGATGTAGTGACTCTTTACAGTGAACACTTATAAACAATCATAAGGAATCTATAACACCTATTGGTGCCTAAATCATATACAAAACTGTAAATCACCTATAAGGAACAGAACTATGTGACATATGAAATATCCACAAAGTTCAGTGCAAACAAAATTTTAAATGTCTCTGAGTACAGGTAGGAAAACAATATCCAAAAGTAGTCGTCTGTGGATATGCAAGTCCTGTTTCAAATGGTTCCTTGAAATAGATGGTTTATATGCCAATATGATGTAACACCCGGGAGTGCCTTCACCATTGGGTCAGGGACAATAAGTAAGAAATAAATACTCTTACCAAGTGTTGTAGATCCAGCTCACCATATAGCGGTGGATCTATCAGGCTTATGTCCACGTCAGGGACCAGCAAATAGAAACCAAAGTTGTCCTCTCCTGTTGGTGGCGTCTTTCAATGTCTCCAAATGTGACTCGCTCCAGGTGTGGGTAATCAGCATATAGATATATGCTGATTACCCACACGCTGATTACCCACACCTGGAGCGAGTCACATTTGGAGACATTGAAAGACGCCACCAACAGGAGAGGACAACTTTGGTTTCTATTTGCTGGTCCCTGACGTGGACATAAGCCTGATAGATCCACCGCTATATGGTGAGCTGGATCTACAACACTTGGTAAGAGTATTTATTTCTTACTTATTGTCCCTGACCCAATGGTGAAGGCACTCCCGGGTGTTACATCATATTGGCATATAAACCATCTATTTCAAGGAACCATTTGAAACAGGACTTGCATATCCACAGACGACTACTTTTGGATATTGTTTTCCTACCTGTACTCAGAGACATTTAAAATTTTGTTTGCACTGAACTTTGTGGATATTTCATATGTCACATAGTTCTGTTCCTTATAGGTGATTTACAGTTTTGTATATGATTTAGGCACCAATAGGTGTTATAGATTCCTTATGATTGTTTATAAGTGTTCACTGTAAAGAGTCACTACATCTTTTATTTTGATCTATTTCTAGGGGTATCAGTAGTTCTCTTAGATCACGGTGACATATCACCGTACCACTGTTTGAATAGATTTATCATACTTTTTATTTTAAGTATACACGTCACACGTGTTTGTTACAACGTTTATCATTTGGTCTTCATTAGGCCATTCGGTTCTCCATTGAGTCCCAACACACATTTGAATTCACTTTTGAATTTCACATAGCGCCTACATTTATATATTCATATAATTTTTACTTTTTCTGTCAGATTGTTATGTTGGCTGCTAACATATAAGTTTTTTGCGAGGTTGGCGCAATATTTTTGCCCTTTTTAACACTGCACATCGCCCTGAACACACCATCCCCACTGTGAAACATGGTGGTGGCAGCATCATGTGGTGGGGATGCTTTTCTTCAGCAGGGACAGGGAAGCTGGTCAGAGGTGATGGGAAGATGGATGGAGACAAATACAGGACAATCTTAGAAGAAAACCTGTTAGAGTCTGCAAAAGACTTGAGACGGGGGGGGGGGGGTTCACCTTTCAGCAGGACAACGACCCTAAAGTACAGCCAGAGCTACAATGTTATGGTTTAGATCAAAGCATATTCATGTGTTAGAATGGCCCAGTCACAGTCCAGACCTAAATCCCATTGAGAATCTGTGGCAAGACTTGAAAATTGCTATTCACAGACGCTCTCCATCCAATCTGACAGAGCTTGAGATATTTTACAAAGAAGAATGGGCAGAAATGTCCCTCTCTAGATGTGCAAAGCTGGTAGAGACACCCCCAAAAAGACTTGTAGAGAAAGGGGGTTCTACAAAGTATTGACTCCGGGGGGCGCCATACAAATGCCCCCCCCCCACACTTTTCACATATTTATTTGTATCATTTATCATTTTCCTTCCACTTCACAATTATATGCCACTTTGTGTTGGCCAATCACATAAAATCCCAATAAAATACATTTATGTTTTTGGTTGTAACAAAATGTGGGGAATTTCAAGGGGTATGAATACTTTTTCTAGGCACTGTATCTGGTAAAGGAACTGTCTATGTTGCTGCTCCTCTCTTTGCTGTGTGAGTGGCTGGCAGCACAGACAGTTCATATTTCAGGCTGAAGGGCTCACAGCTGTAGTTGGAATATTTGCTAATTAGGTCACTGGCTGCTAATGAGGCCTGTCAGCTACAATTAATGGAATCAATTGTGCTTGGATTGTGTAATCGTCGGTAGCACGCTGCTGTGCACATGGCGCTGAGACGTGTCACCGTGACCACCATCTGTCCGCACCCACCTATGTGACTGGGACTACTCAACCCAATGTGTTCTGTTCAGCCGCTCTTGTGATTCACACATGTTCACCCACCTTCTCATTGATTTATGGCAAGGCTCCCTCCCCCACACCTCCTCCAGCTCCCAGTGCCTGAAACATGCCAGGCTGGTAGATGACCTAACCCCTCCGCTCCGTCTGATGTGCGCTCTGCACAGGAAGATGATTGCCGGCAGCTTGTCTTCAGTTATACTGAGAATTTGGGTAACATTTTTAGGATATTCTTAATTTGAGTAAGATTTTCCTTTTACCACGAAAAAACCCGCCAAAAAAACCCACCAGAAGTGGAACCTATTGACACCCCCTATTATTCCCTGCGTGTCCGTCCTCCTGTACGTGTCCCCCCGTGTGTCCGACCTCTGTACGTGTCCCCCCGTGTGTCCGTCCTCTGTACGTGTCCTCCGTGTGTCCGTCCTCTGTACGTGTCCCCCGTGTGTCTGTCCTCTGTACGTGTCCCCCGTGTGTCCGTCCTCTGTACGTGTCCCCCGTGTGTCCGTCCTCTGTACGTGTCCCCCGTGTGTCCGTCTTCTGTACGTGTCCCCCGTGTGTCCGTCCTCTGTACGTGTCCCCTGTGTGTCCGTGCTCTGTACGTGTCCCCCGTGTGTCCGTCCTCTGTACATGTCCTCCGTGTGTCCGTCCTCTGTACGTGTCCTCCGTGTCCCCTGTGTGTCCGTCCTCTGTACGTGTCCCCCGTGTGTCCGTCCTCTGTACATGTCCTCCGTGTGTCCGTCCTCTGTACGTGTCCCCCGTGTGTCCGTCCTCTGTACGTGTCCTCCGTGTCTCCGTTCTCTGTACGTGTCCCCCGTGTGTCTGTCCTCTGTACGTGTCCCCTGTGTGTCCGTCCTCCCTACGTGTCCCCCGTGTGTCCGTCCTCTGTACGTGTCTGTCCTCTGTACGTGTCCCCCGTGTGTCCGTCCTCTGTACGTGTCCCCCGTGTGTCCGTCCTCTGTACGTGTCCCCCGTGTGTCCGTCCTCCTGTACGTGTCCCCCGTGTTTCCGTCCTCTGTACGTGTCCCCCGTGTGTCCGTCCTCTGTACGTGTCCCCCGTGTGTCCGTCCTCTGTACGTGTCCCCTGTGTGTCCGTCCTCTGTACGTGTCCCCCGTGTGTCCGTCCTCTGTACATGTCCTCCGTGTGTCCGTCCTCTGTACGTGTCCTCCGTGTCCCCTGTGTGTCCGTCCTCTGTACGTGTCCCCCGTGTGTCCGTCCTCTGTACATGTCCTCCGTGTGTCCGTCCTCTGTACGTGTCCCCCGTGTGTCCGTCCTCTGTACGTGTCCTCCGTGTGTCCGTTCTCTGTACGTGTCCCCCGTGTGTCTGTCCTCTGTACGTGTCCCCTGTGTGTCCGTCCTCCCTACGTGTCCCCCGTGTGTCCGTCCTCTGTACGTGTCCCATGTGTGTCCGTCCTCTGTACGTGTCCCCCGTGTGTCCGTCCTCTGTACGTGTCCCCCGTGTGTCCGTCCTCTGTATGTGTCCCCCGTGTGTCCGTCCTCCTGTACGTGTCCCCCGTGTTTCCGTCCTCTGTACGTGTCCCCCGTGTGTCCGTCCTCTGTACGTGTCCCCCGTGTGTCCGTCCTCCTGTACGTGTCCCCCGTGTGTCCGTCCTCTGTACGTGTCCCCCGTGTGTCCGTCCTCTGTACGTGTCCCCCGTGTGTCCGTCCTCTGTACGTGTCCCCCGTGTGTCCGTCCTCTGTACGTGTCCCCCGTGTGTCCGTCCTCTGTACGTGTCCTCCGTGTGTCCGTCCTCTGTACGTGTCCCCCGTGTGTCCGTCCTCTGTACGTGTCCCCCGTGTGTCCGTCCTCTGTACGTGTCCCCCGTGTGTCCGTCCTCTGTACGTGTCCCCCGTGTGTCTGTCCTCTGTACGTGTCCATCCTCTGTACGTGTCCTCTGTGTGTCCGTCCTCTGTACGTGTCCCCCGTGTGTCCGTCCTCTGTACGTGTCCTCCGTGTGTCCGTCCTCTGTACGTGTCCCCTGTGTGTCCGTCCTCTGTACGTGTCCCCCGTGTGTCCGTCCTCTGTACATGTCCTCCGTGTGTCCGTCCTCTGTACGTGTCCTCCGTGTCCCCTGTGTGTCCGTCCTCTGTACGTGTCCCCCGTGTGTCCGTCCTCTGTACATGTCCTCCGTGTGTCCGTCCTCTGTACGTGTCCCCCGTGTGTCCGTCCTCTGTACGTGTCCTCCGTGTGTCCGTTCTCTGTACGTGTCCCCCGTGTGTCTGTCCTCTGTACGTGTCCCCTGTGTGTCCGTCCTCCCTACGTGTCCCCCGTGTGTCCGTCCTCTGTACGTGTCCGTCCTCTGTACGTGTCCCCCGTGTGTCCGTCCTCTGTACGTGTCCCCCGTGTGTCCGTCCTCTGTACGTGTCCCCCGTGTGTCCGTCCTCCTGTACGTGTCCCCCGTGTTTCCGTCCTCTGTACGTGTCCCCCGTGTGTCCGTCCTCTGTACGTGTCCCCCGTGTGTCCGTCCTCCTGTACGTGTCCCCCGTGTGTCCGTCCTCTGTACGTGTCCCCCGTGTGTCCGTCCTCTGTACGTGTCCCCCGTGTGTCCGTCCTCTGTACGTGTCCCCCGTGTGTCCGTCCTCTGTACGTGTCCCCCGTGTGTCCGTCCTCTGTACGTGTCCTCCGTGTGTCCGTCCTCTGTACGTGTCCCCCGTGTGTCCGTCCTCTGTACGTGTCCCCCGTGTGTCCGTCCTCTGTACGTGTCCCCCGTGTGTCCGTCCTCTGTACGTGTCCCCCGTGTGTCTGTCCTCTGTACGTGTCCATCCTCTGTACGTGTCCTCTGTGTGTCCGTCCTCTGTACGTGTCCCCCGTGTGTCCGTCCTCTGTACGTGTCCTCCGTGTGTCCGTCCTCTGTACGTGTCCCCTGTGTGTCCGTCCTCTGTACGTGTCCATCCTCTGTACGTGTCCCCCGTGTGTCCGTCCTCTGTACGTGTCCCCCGTGTGTCCGTCCTCTGTACGTGTCCCCCGTGTGTCCGTCCTCTGTACGTGTCCTCCGTGTGTCCGTCCTCTGTACGTGTCCCCCGTGTGTCCGTCCTCTGTACGTGTCCCCCGTGTGTCCGTCCTCTGTACGTGTCCATCCTCTGTACGTGTCCCCCGTGTGTCCGTCCTCTGTACGTGTCCCCCGTGTGTCCGTCCTCTGTACGTGTCCCCCGTGTGTCCGTCCTCTGTACGTGTCCATCCTCTGTACGTGTCCATCCTCTGTACGTGTCCATCCTCTGTACGTGTCCCCCGTGTGTCCGTCCTCCTGTACGTGTCCCCCGTGTGTCCGTCCTCTGTACGTGTCCCCCGTGTGTCCGTCCTCTGTACGTGTCCATCCTCTGTACGTGTCCCCCGTGTGTCCATCCTCTGTACGTGTCCTCTGTGTGTCCGTCCTCTGTACGTGTCCCCCGTGTGTCCGTCCTCTGTACGTGTCCCCCGTGTGTCCGTCCTCTGTACGTGTCCCCCGTGTGTCCGTCCTCTGTACGTGTCCCCCGTGTGTCCGTCCTCTGTACGTGTCCCCCGTGTGTCCGTCCTCTGTACGTGTCCCCCGTGTGTCCGTCCTCTGTACGTGTCCATCCTCTGTACATGTCCATCCTCTGTACGTGTCCCCCGTGTGTCCGTCCTCCTGTACGTGTCCCCCGTGTGGTCCGTCCTCCTGTACGTGTCCCCCGTGTTTCCGTCCTCTGTACGTGTCCCCCGTGTGTCCGTCCTCTGTACGTGTCCCCCGTGTGTCCGTCCTCTGTACGTGCCCCCCGTGTGTCCGTCCTCTGTACGTGTCCTCTGTGTGTCCGTCCTCTGTACGTGTCCCCCGTGTGTCCGTCCTCTGTATGTGTCCCCCGTGTGTCCGTCCTCTGTATGTGTCCCCCGTGTGTCCGTCCTCTGTATGTGTCCCCCGTGTGTCCGTCCTCTGTACGTGTCCTATGTGTGTCCGTCCTCTGTACGTGTCCCCCGTGTGTCCGTCCTCTGTACGTGTCCCCCGTGTGTGTCCGTTACTCTGTACGTGTCCCCCGTGTGTCCGTCCTCTGTATGTGTCCCCCGTGTGTCCGTCCTCTGTATGTGTCCCCCGTGTGTCCGTCCTCTGTACGTGTCCCCCGTGTGTCCGTCCTCTGTACGTGTCCCATGTGTGTCCGTCCTCTGTACGTGTCCCATGTGTGTCCGTCCTCTGTACGTGTCCCATGTGTGTCCGTCCTCTGTACGTGTCCCATGTGTGTCCGTCCTCTGTACGTGTCCCATGTGTGTCCGCCCTCTGTACGTGTCCCATGTGTGTCCGTCCTCTGTACGTGTCCCATGTGTGTCCGTCCTCTGTACGTGTCCCATGTGTGTCCGTCCTCTGTACGTGTCCCATGTGTGTCCGTCCTCTGTACGTGTCCCATGTGTGTCCGTCCTCTGTACGTGTCCCATGTGTGTCCGTCCTCTGTACGTGTCCCATGTGTGTCCGTCCTCTGTACGTGTCCCCCGTGTGTCCGTCCTCTGTCCGTGTGTCCGTCCTCTGTACGTGTCCCCCGTGTGTCTGTCCTCTGTACGTGTCTCCCATGACAGTCAGTGACACTTCTATTCATAGAATGGAATTCTTCCTGGCGGTCACATGTGATTGCGGATCTGCAGGCGGCACGTGCCGACACCCTAAGGGATGGAAAGTGCCAGCCGAGCAGAAATGACACAACGTGAGTGGGTTGTACAGCTGCGTCCCATCCAGGAGGGAGCGGGCAGGCAGAGGTGGCGACAGCCTAAGGGGGGGCTCGGTACTGGGGCTCCACCGCTGTTTTCTGAATTCCTACCCAGATATACAGAACTATCTATAAAATCTTTACCATGTGATTCTCATCTTCAGTCCTTGTAAATCTGCAGCTTTGATTATAATAATCCCCGGCGATCCCGCCAATGATGGTCCATGTGCAGGCACTTCCTGGTGACAACGCTCTGTTCCTGTCTCTTAATTCTTCTCCTGGGTTGTCACCCATCACATGGGCTTTCAATGGTCATCTCAGCTCACATGACACAGACATGGTCCTCCGGTGTCACCATCAGGAATCCCCCCTAAGATATGCCGTGCCGCCATCACAGGAGTGCCTGGAGATGTGCAATGCCCGTGTACGGAAACGTCCCACACTCCTCCTGAGTGCTTTCGTCATTATACCACTTTCTCCCAGTCTGAATATAGATATCAGATATTCCAACCGCTATCAACTACAAACAAGGCGATACTTGCTTGATTGCTGAACATGGACTGTTTATTAGAACCAGAATACAAGTCTTATATACAGTAGAAGAGGAGGTGCATATATCCTGCTCATATTACAATACATTTGTAACCAGAAGCATGAATTAACATGAGCTAATTAACTAATCCCTTATGCAGCTGATGTGACTCCCTAACTGACTTCCGGGGCCCGTGAGTGGTGAGGCCACTGGCAGTGGTGGGGCCGATGGCTGGCAGTGGTTGTGACGCCGGTGGTGGTGGCGCCAGTGGTGGTGGTGGTACCGCGGGTGGTGGGCGATGGTGGTGGTGGCAGTGGGGCCGGTGGCCGGCGATGGTGGTGGTGCCAGTGGTAGTGGTGGGGCTGCTGGCAGTGGTGGTGGTGGCGGCGCCAGGGGGTGGTGGGGCCTGGTGGTTGTGGGGCCAGTGGCCAGCAATGGTGGTGGGGCCCGGTGGTCGGCGAAGGTGGTGGGGCCGGTAATGGTGGTGGGGCCGATGGCCGGCGGTGGGGCCGGTGGCGGCTCAGAACGGAGTAGTTTTAGTCCTCGGCATGGATTAGGATTCATGTCACCTCACCGCCGGTGACGCTGCAGATTGGAATCATCTCCAGAATCTCCGGCATCATCAGCCGGGGACTGGAGATATGAATGGGTGTCATCCCCATCCCCCCATCTCATTCAGGCTGGCATAGAAAGGGTTAACCTGTCACTGTTGATGAGTGGGGGAGGAGACTGTGTCATCCCCATCCCTCCGTCACAGGAAGCGTTAATGATGAGGGGCGGGGGAGGGGAGGTGGCACATGCTGTTGATCCCGCTGTCGGCGCGGAGCATGCGGTGCATGTTGCTCGGGTGCTCTGTGCCCAGTCTGCGTCTCCTACAGAGCCAACATGCCACCCCCCCCTGAGTCACATGACACCCACTGCATCATAATGATGGCCCATCTGTGCCGGCCAATCACATTCCGGCTTTCCTCTGTTCCCACATGGATGGGGAATCCCGGGAATAGGAAATCCTAATCTCCCCTTAAAGCACAACTCCGCCCAGAATGTTCTTTATCAGCTTTGGATGGAGTGGGGCGGAGTTACAGTGTTCACAAATGTCTGACACAGATCAGCCCCTCTTGCATCCCTGCAAAGTTACAATGTACAGTCTGATCCCTGGGAGAGGGGAGACTGAGGAAATGCTTCTTCCTGCCTGCAGCAGACTGATGACGTCATCAGAGCCTAGGCACAGTCACCTATTAGAACTGGTGGATCTCTTCTGATGAGTGATCCTGTTGCTGGGTATTATGGGATGTCAGGATTTATTGATGGAGATTTGGCCGTGGTGCTGAATGGCGGGTGTCATTCCACGTGTTCTCCAGCAGAGGGTGTGAGAGGAGAGGCGAGGAAGCTCATCCCCTGTGTACAGTGATGGATGGGGGGGGGGTGGGGGAGGCTGATGGACATTAGTCATGGTTGAGCTGTACGGTGTGCATGGAGACAGGAAGAGGCCGCAGCAGATCAGCAGAACTGAGCAAACTCCATGTCCCCCAGTCCGGGGCTCTTCCAATCGCTGTGCAGCCCCCGACCCCCTCCCACCACCTCACTGTGTCCTGTCACCAGAGGACCATCTCACTCTGTCCTGTCACCAGAGGACCACCACTTCACTCTGTCCTGACACCGAAGGACCACTACCTCACTCCATCCTGTCACCGGAGGACCACCTCACTCTATCCTGTCACCAGAGGACCACCACCTCACTGTGTCCTGTCACCAGAGGACCACCACCTCACTCTGTCCTGTCACAAGAGGACCACCACCTCACTCTGTCCTGACACCGGAGGACAACCACCTCACTCTGTCCTGTCACCGGAGGACCACCACCTCACTCCATCCTGTCACCGGAGGACCACCTCACTCTATCCTGTCACCAGAGGACCACTACCTCACTGTGCCCTGTCACCAGAGGACCACCACCTCACTCCATCCTGTCACCGGAGGACCACCTCACTCTATCCTGTCACCAGAGGACCACTACCTCACTGTGCCCTGTCACCAGAGGACCACCACCTCACTCCATCCTGTCACCTGAGGACCACCACCTCACTGTGTCCTGTCACCAGAGGACCACCACCTCACTCTGTCCTGTCACCAGAGGACCACCACCTCACTCTGTCCTGACACCGGAGGACAACCACCTCACTCTGTCCTGTCACCGGAGGACCACCACCTCACTCCATCCTGTCACCGGAGGACCACCTCACTCTATCCTGTCACCAGAGGACCACTACCTCACTGTGCCCTGTCACCAGAGGACCACCACCTCACTCCATCCTGTCACCGGAGGACCACCTCACTCTATCCTGTCACCAGAGGACCACTACCTCACTGTGCCCTGTCACCAGAGGACCACCACCTCACTCCATCCTGTCACCTGAGGACCACCACCTCACTGTGTCCTGTCACCAGAGGACCACCACCTCACTCTGTCCTGTCACCAGAGGACCACCACCTCACTCTGTCCTGACACCGGAGGACAACCACCTCACTCTGTCCTGTCACCGGAGGACCACCACCTCACTCCATCCTGTCACCGGAGGACCACCTCACTCTATCCTGTCACCAGAGGACCACCACCTCACTGTGCCCTGTCACCAGAGGACCACCACCTCACTCCATCCTGTCACCTGAGGACCACCACCTCACTGTGTCCTGTCACCAGAGGACCACCACCTCACTCTGTCCTGTCACCAGAGGACCACCACCTCACTCTGTCCTGACACCGGAGGACCACCACCTCACTGTGTCCTGTCACCAGAGGACCACCACCTCACTCTGTCCTGTCACCAGAGGACCACCACCTCACTCTGTCCTGTCACCGGAGGACCACCACCTCACTCTGTCCTGTCACCGGAGGACCACCACCTCACTCTGTCCTGTCACCGGAGGACCACCACCTCACTCTGTCCTGTCACCAGAGGACCACCACCTCACTCTGTCCTGACACCGGAGGACCACCACCTCACTCTGTCCTGACACCGGAGGACCACCACCTCACTCTGTCCTGTCACCGGAGGACCACCACCTCACTCTGTCCTGTCACCGGAGGACCACCACCTCACTCTGTCCTGTCACCGGAGGACCACCACCTCACTCTGTCCTGTCACCGGAGGACCACCACCTCACTCTGTCCTGTCACCAGAGGACCACCACCTCACTCTGTCCTGACACCGGAGGACCACCACCTCACTCTGTCCTGACACCGGAGGACCACCACCTCACTCTGTCCTGTCACCGGAGGACCACCACCTCACTCCATCCTGTCACCGGAGGACCACCTCACTCTATCCTGTCACCAGAGGACCACCACCTCACTGTGTCCTGTCACCAGAGGACCACCACCTCACTGTGTCCTGTCACCAGAGGACCACCACCTCACTGTGTCCTGACACCGGAGGACCACCACCTCACTCTGTCCTGACACCGGAGGACCACCACCTCACTGTGTCCTGTCACCGGAGGACCACCACCTCACTGTGTCCTGTCACCGGAGGACCACCTCACTCTGTCCTGTCACCGGAGGACCACCACCTCACTCTGTCCTGTCACCGGAGGACCACCACCTCACTGTGTTCTGTCACTGGAGGACCACCACCTTACTGTGCCCTGTCACCGGAGGACCACCACCTCACTCTGCCCTGTCACCGGAGGACCACCACCTCACTCTGCCCTGTCACCGGAGGACCACCACCTCACTCTGCCCTGTCACCGGAGGACCACTACCTCACTCTGTCCTGTCACCGGAGGACCACCACCTCACTGTGCCCTGTCACCGGAGGACCACCACCTCACTGTGCCCTGTCACCAGAGGACCACCACCTCACTGTGCCCTGTCACCAGAGGACCACCACCTCACTCCATCCTGTCACCGAAGGACCACCACCTCACTGTGTCCTGTCACCGGAGGACCACCACCTCACTGTGTCCTGTCACCGGAGGACCACCACCTCACTGTGTCCTGTCACCGGAGGACCACCACCTCACTCTGCCCTGTCACCGGAGAACCACCACCTCACTGTGTCCTGTCACCGGAGGACCACCACCTCACTGTGTCCTGTCACCGGAGGACCACCACCTCACTGTGTCCTGTCACCGGAGGACCACCACCTCACTGTGCCCTGTCACCAGAGGACCACCACCTCACTCCATCCTGTCACCGGAGGACCACCACCTCACTGTGTCCTGTCACCGGAGGACCACCACCTCACTGTGTCCTGTCACCGGAGGACCACCACCTCACTCCATCCTGTCACCGGAGGACCACCACCTCACTCCATCCTGTCACCGGAGGACCACCACCTCACTGTGTCCTGTCACCGGAGGACCACCACCTCACTGTGTCCTGTCACCGGAGGACCACCACCTCACTGTGTCCTGTCACCGGAGGACCACCACCTCACTGTGTCCTGTCACCGGAGGACCACCACCTCACTGTGTCCTGTCACCGGAGGACCACCTCACTCTGTCCTGTCACCGGAGGACCACCTCACTCTGTCCTGTCACCGGAGGACCACCACCTCACTGTGTCCTGTCACCGGAGGACCACCACCTCACTGTGTCCTGTCACCGGAGGACCACCACCTCACTGTGTCCTGTCACCGGAGGACCACCTCACTCTGTCCTGTCACCGGAGGACCACCACCTTACTGTGCCCTGTCACCGGAGGACCACCACCTTACTGTGCCCTGTCACCGGAGGACCACCACCTTACTGTGCCCTGTCACCGGAGGACCACCACCTCACTCTGCCCTGTCACCGGAGGACCACCACCTCACTCTGCCCTGTCACCGGAGGACCACCACCTCACTCTGTCCTGTCACCGGAGGACCACCACCTCACTCTGTCCTGTCACCGGAGGACCACCACTTCACTCTGTCCTGTCACCGGAGGACCACCACCTCACTGTGTCCTGTCACCGGAGAACCACCACCTGCCAGATCTCCTCCGTCGAGCCTTCCATTTATCTGCCACCCACCAATGGGAGCTTAGAGAGTGGCCGTGTGTCTGCCATAGAGGCTCCAGGGGGCAGCGGCCTTGGGCGGCACTATTCTGGGGACTGCAGAGGGTTGCTCTGACCCCATCATTTAGACATTACAATCTGATCCTTTGTCAAAGTCCCTCAAATCCTTAAACTGGTCAATTTTTTCTACTTTAAACACATCAACTTCAGGGACAACATGTTCACTTAGCTGTATATATATGAAAAAGGGGGCGCTCAAATACTCTTAAACTTAATTAATAAGTGATAACTTATCTAATAAATTATTGTGTGAATAATTCTTAAATATAAACACCAACACAATCCTGTGATGCCTATATACAAAAAGGTGAATTGAAAGTCACCATATATAAATCGATTAGTCCCAATCGTAATAATAACGTGCTGTCAAGCCCACAATAATCAAAGAAATCTATAACACTCAATTAAAGAAAAGTCTCATAGATTAAGTTAATGAAAAATCAAATGTGTAACAAATCAAGATTTTTCATTAACTTAATCTATGAGACTTTTCTTTAATTGAGTGTTATAGATTTCTTTGATTATTGTGGGCTTGACAGCACGTTATTATTACGATTGGGACTAATCGATTTATATATGGTGACTTTCAATTCACCTTTTTGTATATAGGCATCACAGGATTGTGTTGGTGTTTATATTTAAGAATTATTCACACAATAATTTATTAGATAAGTTATCACTTATTAATTAAGTTTAAGAGTATTTGAGCGCCCCCTTTTTCATATATATACACTCATTCAGATAGGAGCATAAGACTCCATCCGCAGGGGAGCAGCCGTTATATATAATTTGTATATTTATTTATACATAACTTTTTTTCACATAATTTTGTATATATTAATTGGCGCTGAATCACAGCAATAGAAATATGTTCACTTAGCTGCCTCATATGTCCCACCCACTTTCAGATGTCCTTGTAACCAGATACTCCATGTTATCACTTCACCTGTCAGTGGTCAGAATGTTCTGGCTGATCGGGAATACAGATCCATTGTATCCTCATTCACACTCAGCTTTGTGGTCCAATAATATGTTCTGCCTCCCTGTCATGGATCTTTATGTCTTGGATTGAACTGCATGAGGTTATCATCTTTCTATTAGTATGCTGACATCTAGTGGCGGTTTCTGGCCACTACAACTTGTTTACTTTTGGTATCTTCCTCTTTCCTCCCTCCTGTTTAGTGCCGGTTAGTTTAGTCCAAGCTAGACCCTCCCCCTCTTCCTCCATGTTCTCTGAGTCAGTGTCAGTTATTTGGAGAGACATGGCTCAGAAAGTTTGTCTTCTTGCTGGGAAAACTTCCTCTGCACTGCAATTATCTGCAGCAAAATTCAGCTGGATTCAATTTCTGTGTCTTACTGAAGAGTGAAGCTGCCTGTGGATGATGCCGAGTCAGCAGGTGACCGTACTGTGTGGACAGACTGGGTCTAAGGAGGTATGGCAATGCAAAAAAACAATAGAATAAAATATTTACGAAAATGTCAGGGGTCTACTCACTTTTGGGAGATACTGTATGTATATATATATATATATATATATATATATAGGGCTTTTATTCTCAGAGAATAGGTGCAGGAACCTCCCCCTTCTGAGTCTCCACCCCCTACCTACCTCTCAGCACCCAGCACAGCATTTTAGAGCATACAAAACCAATTACCATTTTGTGGTTCTAAGTAATGTTTATGGAATTTGGTAATAATTACAAGAAAGACAGGAAAATAGACCTGCTGCCAGCAATAATAGCCCCCCATCAGCAATAATAGACCCCCAGCAATAATAGCCCCCCATCAGCAACAAAAGCCCCCCACCAGCAATAATAGCCCCCCATCAGCAACAAAAGCCCCCCACCAGCAATAATAGCCCCCCATCAGCAATAATAGCCCCCCATCAGCAATAATAGACCCCCAGCAATAAAAGCCCCCCATCAGCAATAATAGCCCCCCATCAGCAACAAAAGCCCCCCACCAGCAATAATAGCCCCCCATCAGCAATAATAGCCCCCCATCAGCAACAAAAGCCCCCCATCAGCAACAAAAGCCCCCCACCAGCAATAATAGCCCCCCATCAGCAATAATAGCCCCCCATCAGCAATAATAGACCCCCAGCAATAAAAGCCCCCCATCAGCAATAATAGCCCCCCATCAGCAACAATAGACCCCCCAGCACCAATGGGCCCCGCCAGCAATAATAGACCCATCAGCAATAATAGACCCCCAGCAACAATAGCCCCCCACCAGCAATAATAGACCCCCCAGCAACAAAAGCCCCCCACCTGCAATAATAGACCCCCCAGCAACAATAGCCCCCACCAGCAATAATAGACCCCCAGCAACAATAGACCCCCCAGCAATAATAGCCCCCCATCAGCAATAATAGACCCCCAGCACCAATAGCCCCCCACCAGTAACAATAGACCCCCCAGCACCAATGGCCCCCACCAGCAATAATAGACCCATCAGCAACAATAGCCCCCCACCAGCAATAATAGACCCCCCAGCAATAATAGCCCCCCACCAGCAATAATAGACCCCCAGCAACAATAGCCCCCCACCAGCAATAATAGACCCCCCCAGCAACAATAGCCACCCACCGGCAACAATAGACCCTCCCAGCAATAATAGACCCCCAGCAACAATAGACCCTCCCAGCAACAATAGCCCCCATCAGCAATAATAGACCCCCAGCAACAATAGCCCCCCACCTGAAATAATAGTCCCCCAGCAACAATAGCCCCCACCAGCAATAAAATAGACCCCCATCAGCAATAATAGACCCCCATCAGCAATAATAGACCCCCCAGCAACAATAGCCCCCCACTGGCAAAAATAGCCCCCCATCAGCAATAATGGACCCCCAGCAATAATAGCCCCCTATCGGCAATAATAGAACCCCAGCAACAATAGCCCCCCATCAGCAACAATAGTCCCCACCTCCATCAACAGATCCTCCTCACAATAGACACCCCCCCATCCCACCATGGGACCCCTGCAACGAAATACTAACCAAGCAACAATAGACCCCCAGCAGTAACAGCATCAGTAGACCTCTCCCTCAACAGTAGATTCCTCCCAGCAACATAGGACCCCTGTGCAAAAATAGATCCCCCTCTAGTGACAGTAGATCCCCCAGCACACCCATTACCATTACATACATTCAGTGCTGAAGGGGCCGGAACTGCGTTCCCACCTATAACTGAAATCTTTTAGGTGAAGGGAAGTAAAAATAATATGGTGACATAAGTTTGCACACCCTTACACTAATGCCGCGTACACACGCTCGGAATTTCCGACAACAAATGTTTGATGGGAGCTTGTTGTCGGAAATTCCGAGTGTGTGTGGGCCCCATCGGTCATTTTCTGTCGGAATTTCCGACAACAAAAATTTGAGAGCTGGTTCTCAAATTTCCGACAACAAAATCCGTTCTCGTAAATTCCGAGCGTGTGTAGACAATTCCGACGCACAAAATTCTGCGCATGCTCTGAATCAAGTATGAGACGGGAGCGCTCGGTCTGGTAAAACTAGCGTTCGTAATGGAGATAGCACATTCGTCATGCTGTAAACACGTCACGGACTGAAGAGCACGAGGCTGAAAAACGCGAATCGTCTCTCACCAAACTTTTACTAACACGAGGATCAGCTGAAGGAGCCCAAAGGGTGGCGCCATGAGAATGTAACTTCCCCTTTATTGTGCCGTCGTACGTGTTGGACGTCACCGCGTTCTTGACGTTCGCAATTTCCGACAACATTTGTGGGACCGTGTGTATGCAAGACGAGTTTGAGATTTATCCACGGTTTTGTTGTCGGAATGTCCGATCGTCTGTACGCGGCATAATGCTTTGGTGAAGCCCCTTGTGATCGGTGTTTTTGGGGAGGAGTCTATCAGCACGGCACATCCTGATTTGCCCAAAAACACTCCAAATCTGTCAGACTGTAAGGACATCTCCTGGGCACAGCCCTCTCCACATCAACCCCACAGATTTTCAATGGGATTCAGGTCTGGGCTGGGAATCTTCTTCTGGTGAAGACATTCCTTTGGTGATTTGGATAGTTGTCGTGATGAAAGATGAAGTTCCTCTTCATGTTCAGCTTTCTAGCAGAAGCCCGAAGGTTTTGTGCCAATATTGACCAGTATTTAGAACTGTTCATAAAATCCTCCACCTTGACTAAGGCCCCTGATCCAGCTGAAGAAAAACAGTCCCAAAGCATGATGCTGCCACCACCATGCTTCACAGTGGGCGTGCTGTTACTTTGGTGATGTGCCGTGTTGTTTTTGCGCCAAACAAATCTTTTGGAATTATGGCCAAAAAGTTGGCGAGCGCCGGCCATCTGAATGACAGCGGCTGGTTGGTTTTTGGAAGTGTCTATCAGAGCCAGCGTCCTGTGGGCTGTAATCGGCTCCCGAATAGTTAACCAGGGGACGCACGGGCTATTTGGGGGAAACTGGCTGCATTTGGGGGGAAACTGGCTGCATTTGGGGACAAACTTGCTGCATTTGGGGGGGCTGGCTGCATTTGGGGGGGGAACTGGCTGCATTTGTGGGGGGAACTGGCTGCATTTGGGAGGGGGAACTGGCTGTATTTGGGGACAAACTGGCTGTATTTGGGGGGGGGACTGGCTCTATTTGGGGGGGGGGGGACTGGCTGCATTTGGGGGAAAAACTGGCTGCATTTGGGGACAAACTGGCTGCATTTGGGGGGGAAACTGGCTGCATTTGGGGACAAACTGGCTGCATTTGGGGACAAACTGGCTGCATTTAGGGGGGAAACTGGCTGCATTTGGGGACAAACTGGCTGCATTTGGGGGGGGGAAACTGTCTGTATTTGGGGGGAAACTGGCTGCATTTGGGGGGAAACTGGCTGTATTTGGGGACAAACAGGCTGCATTTGAGGGGGAAAATGGCTGCATTTGAGGGGGAAAATGGCTGCATTTGGAGACAAACTGGCTGCATTTGGGGGGGGACTGGCTGCATTTGGGGACAAACTGGCTGCATTTGGTGGGGAAACTGGCTGCATTTGGGGGGGGAAACTGGCTGCATTTGGGACAAACTGGCTGCATTTGGGGGGAAAACTGGCTGTATTTGGGGGGAAACTGGCTGCATTTGGGGGAAAACTGGCTGTATTTGGCGACAAACTGGCTGCATTTGAGGGGGAAAATGGCTGCATTTGAGGGGGAAAATGGCTGCATTTGGAGACAAACTGGCTGCATTGGGGGGGGAACTGGCTGCATTTGGGGACAAACTGGCTGCATTTGGGGGGGAAACTGGCTGCATAATGTTTGGGGTTCTGACTGGCTGTATTTGGGGACAAACTGGCTGTATTTGGGGGGAAACTGGCTGTATTTGGGGACAAACTGGTTGCATTTGGGGACAAACTGGCTGCATTGGGGGGGCTGGCTGCATTTGGGGACAAACTGGCTGCATTTGGGGGGAAACTGGCTGCATTTGGGGACAAACTGGCTGCATTTGGGGGAAACTGGCTGCATTTGGGGACAAACTGGCTGCATTTGAGGACAAACTGGCTGCATTTGGGGGGAAACTGGCTGCATTTGGGGACAAACTGGCTGCATTTGGGGGGGAAACTGGCTGCATTTGGGGGGAAACTGGCTGCATTTGGGGGGGAAACTGGCTGTATTTGGGGACAAACTAGCTGCATTGGGGGGGGGGGGGAACTGGCTGCATTTGGGGGGGAAACTGGCTGCATTTGGGGGGAACTGGCTGTATTTTGGGACAAACTGGCTGCATTTGGGGGGGACAAACTGGCTGCATTTGGGGACAAACTGGCTGCATTTGGGGGGGAAACTGTCTGCATTTGGGGACAAACTGGCTGCATTTGGGGACAAACTGGCTGCATTTGCGGGGAAACTGGCTGCATTTGGGGGGAAACTGGCTGCATTTGGGGGGGGGACTGGCTGTATTTGGGGAAAAACTGGCTGCATTTGGGGGGAAACTGGCTGCATTTGGGGGACAAACTGGCTGCATTTGGGGGGAAACTGTCTGTATTTGGGGACAAACTGGCTGCATTTGGGGACAAACTGGCTGCATTTGGTGGGGAAACTGGCTGCATTTGGGGGGGGGGAACTGGCTGCATTTGGGGACAAACTGGCTGCATTTGGGGGACAAACTGGCTGTATTTGGGGGGAAACTGGCTGCATTTGGGGGAAAACTGGCTGTATTTGGCGACAAACAGGCTGCATTTGGGGACAAACTGGCTGCATTTGGGGGGGACTGGCTGCATTTGGGGACAAATTGGCTGCATTTGGGGGGGAACTGGCTGCATTTGGGGACAAACTGGCTGCATTTGGGGACAAACTGGCTGCATTTGGGGGGGGGAAACTGGCTGCATTTGGGGGGGAAACTGGCTGCATTTGGGGAAAACTGGCTGCATTTGGGGGGAAACTGGCTGCATTCGGGGGGAAACTGTCTGTATTTGGGGACAAACTGGCTGCATTTGGGGACAAACTGGCTGCATTTGGTGAGGAAACTGGCTGCATTTGGGGGGGAAACTGGCTGCATTTGGGGACAAACTGGCTGCATTTGGGGGGAAACTGGCTGTATTTGGGGGGGAAACTGGCTGCATTTGGGGGAAAACTGGCTGTATTTGGCGACAAACAGGCTGCATTTGGGGACAAACTGGCTGCATTTGAGGGGGAAAATGGCTGCATTTGGGGGGAAACTGTCTGTATTTGGGGACAAACTGGCTGCATTTGAGGGGGAAACTGGCTGCATTTGGGGACAAACTGTCTGTATTTGGGGGGAAACTGGCTGCATTTGGGGGGAAACTGGCTGCATTTGGGGACAAACTGGCTGCAATTGGGGGACAAACTGGCTGTATTTGGGGGGGGAACTGGCTGCATTTGGGGAAAACTGGCTGTATTTGACGACAAACAGGCTGCATTTGGGGGGAAACTGGCTGCATTTGGGGGGGAAACTGGCTGCATTTGGGGGACAAACTGGCTGCATTTGGGGGGAAACTGTCTGTATTTGGGGACAAACTGGCTGCATTTGGGGGGAAACTGGCTGCATTTGGGGGGGAAACTGGCTGCATTTGGGGACAAACTGGCTGCATTTGGGGGGAAACTGGCTGCATTTGGGGACAAACTGGCTGCATTTGGGGGGAAACTGGCTGCATTTGGGGACAAACTGGCTGCATTTGGTGAGGAAACTGGCTGCATTTGGGGGGGAAACTGGCTGCATTTGGGGACAAACTGGCTGCATTTGGGGGGGAAACTGGCTGTATTTGGCGACAAACAGGCTGCATTTGGGGACAAACTGGCTGCATTTGAGGGGGGAAAATGGCTGCATTTGGGGGGAAACTGTCTGTATTTGGGGACAAACTGGCTGCATTTTAGGGGAAACTGGCTGCATTTGGGGACAAACTGTCTGCATTTGGGGGGAAACTGTCTGTATTTGGGGACAAACTGGCTGCATTTGAGGGGGAAACTGGCTGCATTTGGGGACAAACTGTCTGTATTTGGGGACAAACTGGCTGCATTTGGGGGGAAACTGTCTGTATTTGGGGGGGAAACTGGCTGCATTTGGGGGAAAACTGGCTGTATTTGGCGACAAACAGGCTGCATTTGGGGACAAACTGGCTGCATTTGAGGGGGAAAATGCTGCATTTGGGGACAAACTGGCTGCATTGGGGGGGGGGACTGGCTGCATTTGGGGACAAACTGGCTGCATTTGGGGGCAAACTGGCTGCATTTGGGGGGGGGGGGGGGAAACTGGCTGCATAATGTTTGGGGGTTCTGACTGGCTGTATTTGGGGACAAACTGGCTGTATTTGGGCACAAACTGGCTGTATTTGGGGACAAACTGGTTGCATTTGGGGACAAACTGGCTGCATTGGGGGGGACTGGCTGCATTTGGGGACAAACTGGCTGCATTTGGGGAAACTGGCTGCATTTGGGGGAAACTGGCTGCATTTGGGGACAAACTGCTGCATTTGAGGACAAACTGGCTGCGTTTGGGGGGGGAACTGGCTGCATTTGGGGACAAACTGGCTGCATTTAGGGGGGGGAACTGGCTGCATTTGGGGGGGAAACTGGCTGTTATTGGGGACAAACTAGCTGCATTTGGGGGGGGGAAACTGGCTGCATTTGGGGGGGAACTGGCTGCATTGGGGGGAGGGAACTGGCTGTATTTGGGGACAAACTGGCTGCATTTGGGGGGGAAACTGGCTGCATTTGGGGGGACAAACTGGCTGCATTTGGGGACAAACTGGCTGCATTTGGGGGGCAAACTGGCTGCATTTGGGGACAAACTGGCTGCATTTGCGGGGAAACTGGCTGCATTTGCGGGGAAACTGGCTGCATTTGGGGGGAAACTGGCTGCATTTGGGGGGGGGGGAAACTGGCTGTATTTGGGGAAAAACTGGCTGCATTTGGGGGGAACTGGCTGCATTTGGGGGGAAACTGGCTGCATTTGGGGGGGGGGGGACTGGCTGTATTTGGGGACAAACTGGCTGCATTTGGGGGGAAACTGGCTGCATTTGGGGACAAACTGGCTGCATTTGGTGGGGAAACTGGCTGCATTTGGGGGGACAAACTGGCTGCATTTGGGGACAAACTGGCTGCATTTGGGGGGGAAACTGGCTGCATTTGGGGACAAACTGGCTGCATTTGCGGGGAAACTGGCTGCATTTGGGGGGAAACTGGCTGCATTTGGGGGGGAAACTGGCTGTATTTGGGGAAAAACTGGCTGCATTTGGGGGGGAAACTGGCTGCATTTGGGGGGAAACTGGCTGTATTTGGGGACAAACTGGCTGCATTTGGGGGAAACTGGCTGCATTTGGGGACAAACTGGCTGCATTTGGTGGGGAAACTGGCTGCATTTGGGGGGGAAACTGGCTGCATTTGGGGACAAACTGGCTGCATTTGGGGGGGAACTGGCTGTATTTGGGGGGAAACTGGCTGCATTTGGGGGAAAACTGGCTGTATTTGGGGGGGAACTGGCTGCATTTGGGGACAAACTGGCTGCATTTGGGGACAAACTGGCTGCATTTGGGGGGAAACTGGCTGCATTTGGGGGGGAAACTGGCTGCATTTGGGGGGAAACTGGCTGCATTTGGGGAAAACTGGCTGCATTTGGGGGGAAACTGGCTGCATTTGGGGGGAAACTGGCTGCATTTGGGGGACAAACTGGCTGCATTTGGGGGACAAACTGGCTGCATTTGGGGGGAAACTGTCTGTATTTGGGGACAAACTGGCTGCATTTGGTGAGGAAACTGGCTGCATTTGGGGGAGAAACTGGCTGCATTTGGGGACTAACTGGCTGCATTTGGGGGGGAAACTGGCTGTATTTGGGGGGAAACTGGCTGCATTTGGGGGAAAACTGGCTGTATTTGGCGACAAACAGGCTGCATTTGGGGACAAACTGGCTGCATTTGAGGGGGAAAATGGCTGCATTTGGGGGGAAACTGTCTGTATTTGGGGACAAACTGGCTGCATTTGGGGACAAACTGGCTGCATTTGGTGGGGAAACTGGCTGCATTTGGGGGGGAAACTGGCTGTATTTGGGGAAAAACTGGCTGCATTTGGGGGGGGGGGGAACTGGCTGCATTTGGGGGGGGAACTGGCTGCATTTGG